>JAUMHE010000055.1:7531666-7552225 GCA_032359235.1 Enteromius mattozi
GGCCCGATCCGAGCCCTGAGTGCTCCCCCGGGGAATTAGATATGGAGGAGAGGGGGAGGAGGCGGGAAGCTAAGATCAGATGCTGAGGGAAGGAGTTCTAGCTTTTTATAGGGGGTTGCTTAACTCTGATAGGGTGATGATCTAATTGACTAATGAGATGATTGATACCCGAATAATTACCCACGCGTGCTCCTCCCGAAATTTGTTTAGCAACATCATTAGGATATTAAAGATCATGTTCCATGAAGATATTTTTTACATTTCCTGTAAATATATCAAATCGTAATTTTTGTATTAGTAATATTCATTGCAAAGAGCTTAATTTGGACAACTTTAAAGGCAATTTTCTCAATATTTTGATTTTTTTTTTAGAACCCTAGATTCCAGATTTTCAAATAGTTATATCTCAGACAAATATTATCCTATCCTAACAAACCATGCATCAACAGAAAGCGTATTTATTCAACTTTCATAAGCTGTCAGTTTAAAAAAAATTCACCCTTATGAATGTTTTTTGGTCCAGTGTCAAGTTTTAGTAATAAGCTTATTAAATTTCTGTATAGATTTGTTTTTTTAGTTTTATTCAATTGTATTACTTCAGCTTATTCCATCTAATATTTGTGCTTTAATTCTTCTTTTAACATTTTAGTTATTTTCATTACAAATGCATCATCAGCATAATAAACTGTTTTTAAAAAATACATTATGGAAATAAAAAATAAATAATCTGGTACTATTATTAAATGCTAATAAAAAAAAAAGGTTACAAATTTTTATATGAATTTATTTGCTTTAATGTAATTACAAAGTAGGTTGTTTTTAAATATATTTGGCTCAGGAATGTTTTTTTTTTCTTTTGCCTTTTGCCTTATGTCTGCAGGAAAATCCCTCAGGTGTCAGAACTATGCTCTCATCAACCCCTAAACACCACAAACCCCTTCAATTCCCATGATGCCACACGCAGCTCCGTACCCATCCGCAGCACCTCTACTCTCAGGACGAGCACCTCAGGACAATCAGAGCCCGCTAACCTAACATCCGTCTCCAAACTACAACCGAAAGCCCAGACGACCTCAGGCCCCGCCCGGCCCCGTAACCCTGCGGGTCGGACCAGCAAACAGGCTTTGCAAGCGGGTTTCAGGGAGCTTCAGGAGAGTCCTTCAGCCAGCAAGCGCCGGAAATCTCTCAAAGAGGACAAGGACATGCCTGGGCAGTCCAAAATCCTCTTTCTCCCCCACCACAAAGATCGGCAGTCCTCCTTGAACAGAACTATGATTTCTTCACCATTTAATGGCGCACACTCACTTGGCAGCAGAACACACCCACCTGAAATGAAGGGGCTGATTAAGCAAAGCCCCGCCCATGTCTCCCCCTCTCCCTCCCCAGAGTCTGATAAGGGAGGGGCCTCAGGGCTCAATCAAAGGGCTGTTGGGTACGAGCATAAAGGGCCTGGCAGGAAACGCAAGACCTGCGACGCCACTCCCCCCAAAAACAATTCATGTACCCCTAAACCCAATATCCTCTCCTCTTTCTCCCAAACTCACTCCAGCCTGGTGTCCTGGGGGGGGGATGGCAGACCAGCATCAACCTCCCACAGTCTGCCAAAGAAACTAGGTGCACAGAAGGTATGTTTAACATAATTATCAGTAGTTTAACTAAAGGTACATTCAGTGCTTTTTTTTTTTCATTCTTATTTATCTTCAATTTTTCTTCAGTGTTTAATAGCTCACAAGAATTTAATAAATCATTTAAATAAAATCTAATGTTATAAAAGCATCTCTCCCATTATGTCATTGGGTTTCTTTGTCTTAAACGACGACGCTAAATATGATAGAAAAAATATGGTAGTTCACTTAAAATTTTATTATTTTTAAAAACTATAGTATTTAGTAATATTTTGAGTTTACATTTCTGTTCTCAACTTAAATTTAGCTTAAGCTTTAGTCATTTTTGTTGAGTGCATATTAGAGTTAAATATTGTATTTTATATATATTTTTTTATTTCCAGTTATTTTAATACTTAATAAACATATTTGTTTCAGTCAGTTTTTTATATAAAAAGTTTTAATCTAATATCTTTATTTTATTTCAAGTTTTTATTTCAGTTTGAAAAAACAGTTTTTAAGGGATAGTTCACTCAAAAATGAAAATGTTTTCATCATTTACTACTGAGTTCCATAATATTTCTGTGTGGTTCTGTGGCTAACTGTTTGGTTTTTCAAAATTCTTCAAAATATCTGTTTTTGTGTTCAGTGTAAGAAAGAAATACATACATTTTTGGGTGAAGTATTCCTAATTTGTTGATTCTAAATGTATTGAAAACATTTAAACACACTTTAAACAGCATTTTATAGTCTTTTATGTTAAATATTTCTTACATTTCTATATTATCATAATTTTTGTGCATGCAGTGAAAAACTGAAGAAATGGTAACCAGTTACAGTATCTAAAACTATACATTTTCCTTTAAAAAGTCTAAATATTTTTCTTCCTTTTTTTAGTACTTATATTTGTTGATTTTTCAGCTACCCAAATTAAAAAGCTTTTACAGGCTATTAGGTTAATGATATGATTCATCTAACTTGAGTGCACATCATTTACGGCAATGTTGATTTCTTTAGGCATAAAACACTTCAGTATTAAAAATACTAAGTATTCTAAGTAGTGCTAAGTATTCTAAATGCTTGTGTTTAAGTGATGTGTTAAATAATATCCTAATACGACCAATGTTTAAGGGTCTGGAAGCTCAAGCGGCTCTTGGTAGACATATAATCCTCTTATTAGGGAATGAAAATGCATCAAAGTTATTGAAGAAATCTGGCAAAGCTTACTTTTTAAACACTTCAAAGATAAAAATACACCGTGTTAGATAGAACAAGAAGTATAGGAAGTCACAGATTGATAGTCTGTTAAGATGAATCATCAAGGTTTAATTCAGCACAGTGGTTGAGTCTCAGCTCTGAATTTAGATCGTTTTCCTGACCATCTGCTCTTCTTTTCTCCCAACAGCCAAAGCTTCTTCACTGAGGGAGTCTGCCTTAAACTCCTCCAGAAGCACAGGCTTACTGCCATGTATTTGCCCCAGACTTTATGCACAGGATGGTGGAAGTTCACTGTTGGGGAACGTATCTATATGTATGTATGTGTGTCTGTGTTTTGTATATTGGATATTTCTATGTGAATGAATGCGTTTGTGAATGACCCGCAAATGAATATAGAAATACCTCAAGACCTTCCTTATGCTGCTAAAAGGACTGTCAGATAATGGACTCTGAAATAAATATGCCAACACGTTTCTGTTGTTTTGCTGTGTATGAATCGAGCTGCATCAACCTACCACTAGATGACACTAAACAGCTAGATACCTCCATTTTACACAGACAGGCCAAAGGGTCATTTTTTGTTTCTTGTGCTTTCAGCATAGATGCTGTAAGATTTATTTTACAGATGTCATTGAGCTTGTCATAGAGGTTGCTTTAGGAAAATAGTGTCTGTATGATTTGAAAGGAAGCATAAAAACAGGAAAAACAGTTCATTTCATTTTTTTATTCGCTTTTATATTGTTGATAAATAATACTTCTCGTAGGTAAACGTCCATTTGGGAGGACTGCTGGTCCAGAATTAGTTTCTGGATTATCCTCAAGCATTACGTTTCGGTCTAGGAGAGGGAACTACGCCACCCAGCCCTCATCAGTCTCATTTTTGACATTCAGACTAAATATCTTTTACAGTAAGGCCTCTAGCTCTAATACTGGACCTGACAACATTTCTATTCTCACTTTCAGAGTCTAGTAATGATGGCTGAGACCAATTATGGTTTACACTGTTTTTTTTCTAGCTGTATGTATGTATGTATATCAGGATGCTTACTATGATTTGGTACAGATATGTCTACATTTTTAAGATTCTTTTAGATTTGTGTTAGTCTAATTTTTTTTGTACTCAAATCTAGACTTAATAGACTAGACTAACTATCAAATGCTGTTACTTGTTTTGAATTCTGTTAACCTAGGGTTTTAAGAGTCTAAATGTTAGTAAAGAACAGAAGGGACTTGATCTAGTCTCTAGTACCACATATTTCTAGCACCAAGTTTTTAAGGCTATTTATATCAAAAAGGATAACTAACAATAAATTTATTCCCCATCCAAGAAAACCACATCAACAAAACATTGTTTATTGTACTTTAGGTATGTGCTGCGGTTTTGTGATTTCCCACATTTTATTGCTCAAGTTGTGTGGATTCAGATTTTTTTTATTAATATTATTTTTTATTATTGTTCATCAGCCTGGGAAAAAAAAGTGATCGCAACCATATAATTGCCCTTACAGTTAAAGTTGTGGTTTGGACTGCACTATTCGTAAAGAAATATAAAGATTATCACAGCTTTGTATTTGTTATTATAGTTATCGTTATTGGTAAGAAAGTCGTATATATAGCCGGAGCTATTCAGGGATTTTATTCATCAAACCTGCATTCATGGCTTCATTCTGGCTTATAACACACTTCTCACAATTCAGTCAGTTTCCTGCTCCATTTTTTTTCTTGCTGCATACATATGATTACAAAACAAAATGGGCTGCAAACAGCAACTCTAAATTTCTAATTAATGCAAAAGAGTTTTTGTAGTTTGATGCAGTCTGTGATGCTTCTTGAGATTTACTTTACTGACATAAAAAAAAAAACTCAATTTCTGTGCCTACATAACATATAATAGACAAATAGATGATCAAATTTCAAAATACATGACAGAGAAAGACCTTTACAGTCAGTGTCATTAAAATAGGTTTACCAATATCCTATAGTCACAAGTGGAATCTAGACAACTGTATAGGAACAACAATACATAGAAGAACAAGGAATTCGTTGAGTCTCTTTGGAACCTCAAGGGGAAAAAAGCTACCTAAAATGACACAATCTCATAAACACTGTAAAAACAAACACTGTTTGCACATACAAAAAGCACAGATGTACTGTCAAATGCTGAGTAATGAACAGTGGAAGTCTGCTCGAAGCGAAATAGCCAAGGACACACAGTTCAGAAGAACACACGACAGGGTGCGAAAAGCTGCTGGATGTGGTTTTGGGGGGAGCACTTGGCTTTTCTGTCTCTTTTCTCTCAGGCCTCCTCCCACAGCGCTCGTGATGGTAAGGCCTTTCCCTCCCCTCCACACTAATTTTGGATTGCAGCTGGAGAGACGTATAAGAGACCGTAACTGCCCATGACTACAGTCTGCCATAGCTGCTATTATCTGTCATTCCCTCTCCCTGAGATAATACTGTTTGTGAGTTCATCCACCTATCAAACATTTAATAGCTTCACCCACTCCCTCGCTCGCAAAACAGGATGTAATTACGATGTTACTAGGGAAAGAGGTCGGAGGAAACTAAGATTGCTCCCGCTGATCCCAACCAGACCCTGTTATAAATATGTGGTTATGGTTAACACGTGAGATGTGTCCGATTTCTTTCCAGGAACACAAGAATGGAAGTGGCATTCCCAGAATTGATGGTTCTAGAGACTGTGGTGTTCGAATTCCATGTCTGGTTTTCTAACATCGTTGACTGGCGTTCTAGAAGAGACCTTTCATGCCTTTAGCGTTGGAATCGAAATGCGTAATGTTGATATCTGGTTGGAATGCATCTAGTCATCTACGTTGAGAACAGCCAACAAGCTTTACGCATTATATTATGATTCATAGCAGTCTCTTTAGTATCCTATGGCATTGTGTATGCAAATATAATATTGGTCTTTTGAAAGATGTATGCCTGTAGTATGCCTGTAGTAATAATTTAGGATCTCAGAACATGATGGGCATTCGCTGCATTCTGACCTGAGTTCAAACTTTATACTTGATTTTTAATTCATTCAGAAAATGATAATGGTTAGTGCTAAAAAACAATCACCAAAAATTCCCCCAACCTTTGGCTTTTTTTCATTACATCGGTGCTTCAAGGGCTTAAAAATTGACATCCATTCTGACAATGGATGAGTCAGCACTGACTCCAACCACCACAAGTGCAAATGAACGCAGAGTGAGAAGAGGTCTGAGTGTCCGAAACTGTTTTGGCTGTTGAATCCAGGCTCAATTCATCATAGCTTTAATGATGAGAATGCAAGCAGATGGGACACGTCATTCTATTAAAAGATTGCATTAGCATTTCGGTTATATGTCACTCCCTGGTTGTCATGACAGATGAGCTCAAGCCGCTGAAAATGCACACGTTCTGCATTTTTTATGCGAGGGTTAATGTGTTTAAAAATTGCTGTATTTAAATATAGTTTTATGTAGATGGAGATTTTATATTGGTATCTAACCTTTAATGTTGCTAAAAAATTGAACTGAAAGAGTCTAGATTCAAACAGCCGATCGAGTTTAACCAGAAAATGTTTTTTTGTTCCATTGCCATATATAGGTGGAGGATATTTCATATACAGTTTCAAAACAACTTCTAATGTTCCACAGAAATGAATACTTTTCCATCAATTTCTTGTGACTGTACTCTCAAATGCTATAGTGCATTGCTTTCCCCTTTCTATATGGCTTTACATAAAGTGGTAAGGTTGGTCAGTTAGCATAAATTGTGGTAAATATGATAAGCTACAAGGGCTTCATTCTATGCTATATTCTTCTTAACATTAGCAGTCTGCAAAGCTCATGCTTATGATGTGATTATATAGAGGATGTATTAATGTTCTAACGTCTCTCAACCCTTTCTAGCTTGATCATTGAGAAATCGCAAATTGCATTTGTTTACCCAGACTATCTCTAGTCACACTTAGTGAGATTAAACTCACAGGAACATCTAAACACTCTGAGTTTAGATTCCACTAATATGGCAAGACCTTTTCACAGTATATACTTAAGTGCTACAGATTAGAATGCTGGAAAGGTTTTGCAGAAACAGCCAAACACTGAGGATGGCAAACTGTGTACTTTAGTCTCTTAGTCCAGGAAAGCCACAACAAAGAACTGTCTCTAGCCAAAAAGACACATCCTCCCTCAGACTACAATGGGAGTATCAGAAAAGACCGAACTGATCGAGTCTGCCACCGATTTCTTCCGCTTTCCTTTTCCCTGCATGGCCTCCTCATCCACTTCTTCCTCTCCATTAGGATTCACCTTTCCATTCTGTCCCTGCAGGTCTTTAGGGTCTATGAAGGCCACATGCCTGTTGAGCTCTGCTTTGGTTGCCATATCCTCGTGCGTCGGGGTGACGCTGAGCATTGAGGAGTGGATGCTGTCTTCATGCTGGTTCTTTTTACCCTGGTCGGGACAGCAGAAGCAGCGACAGGGCGTCAGGTACAGATAGATAAGAACCAGGACCACGCTAGCCAAGCAGCCCACCAGAGTGGTGTACGCGGTGTTAAGGGTCTCGCTGTTGCCATTGAGGGTGAAGTTGTGGACTCTGACCACCACATAGAGCGTTTCGTTGAGGTATTCACTCATGGCGAAGCAAGTGTACACACCTGAGTCCTCAAGTCGTATGGATTTTATCTCAAGTATGTTGCCGTAATTGAAAAACTTGACGTTATTTGTATCACTGTGGTTACCGTCAGGAGGCACCAATATGTTTCCAGGTAGCATCCAGGTCTTGGCCATGTTCCGCTGTTTGGTATCACAGCTTAGGTTGAGCGTTTGCTCCAAATAAGCCTCTTGGTCGGTTTCTTTAAACGTGCTGCAGTTCATATGAATGTTGAGATCGTACAAACGCAGCATCCGTTTGTCCGGGCCGGGATGCACGCAGGTGTGTTCGTCCTTGAAGTCCACAGCTGAATTGAGCCGTCGGATAGACCAATGAGCCATCAGACTGTACAGCTCGCAGTCACAGATGAGGGTGTTGTTGTGGAAGTACAGCCCGTTCTTGATCCAGGCCGGCAGCGCTTGGAGGTCAGGAATGGGGAGAACTTTGATCCGATTGGAAGACAAGTCCAACAGGCTCAGCTTGTCCAGTCGGTTCTTGTCCTTGACGAGCTCCAGGGGGAAGCGGGACACCTGGTTCTGGCTCAGATAGAGCTTCTGCAGGCCAGTGAGGCCCGAGAAGGCTGTGCGGTCGATCTGCGAGATCTGGTTGTTGTAGAGCAGCAGAACCTCCAGATGTTCCAGTGGCTCGAAAATGAACTCATCCAGCTGCCGCAGTTTATTCGATGACAGATCCAAGTAGCGCAATTGCTTAACAAAAATGAACGCCTCAGAAGAGATGAACGACAAACCGTTGTGGCTGAGCAAGAGGTTGTGGAGGTTGGGAAGTTTGTGCTTGGTCCATTGTGCGCGTAGTCCGGTTATCACGTTAAAACTAACGTCAAGCACAGCTGTGTAGTTGGGCAGCTCGGGCGGAACCATCGTTAAGTTCATCTTGGAGCAACTGACGATGTTGCTGGCGCATATGCACATTTTGTGACAATTTAGCATCGATCCTCTGGACCTGGGGATCAGTGCGAGAATAAAGGACAAGCGGACAGCCCACCTAATGCACCACTTTATGGAAGGGGGCATCTCTGACACGCAGTTAAAATGTGGATGTAGCATAAGTCGTAGAATCCTCTTCAGTGATGTGGCTGCGTAAATCCTTTCCACACTGTTTGGAGGAACAGCTTGTGGGACTGATGATGCGAATTTAGAGCTACAAGACAAAAAGAAACAAAAGTGATTTATGTTTTATGTACTGTTAAAGAAAAAGATCTCAAATTGTTATTCCGTTTAGACGCACTGTCCAATCACAAAATGTTTAAAATTAACACCAAGTAAATGCTTAATTCATTGCTGCTTTTTGACAAAATATTGGTGTTTTGAAACTGGGACTGTGACAGGGCAGAAAATAATAACATAATTCTATTATATTTATAATTTAGTATTTAAATTGAGTCAGATTATCTGCAGACCATGCCTGATAAAACTTATTATATTATTAATAATAATAGCCATTTGCCTGTAAAATAACAGACGTATTGCACTACATTGCCTATGGATTGATATTTAACTTTTATGTTTGTCTGAAAACATGTCAAAGTTGTAGGTGGTGTGGAACTGTGAAGAAAAAAACCCCTGAGCTTCTCACCGAAAAGTCCAAATGACTGCCCCTGTAAGTGTAGGCTACTTAGCTATATAAATTATATTTTTTATAATATAACTCAATACAATGTTCATTAAAAACATCACTCTTTTTTGACTCAATATTCTATGACTCTGTGGCCAAGTTTACGGTTGGTAAAACATGTTTTAAAACATGTAAGCTGGTAAAAGCGTCTTGGACTAAACAAACGAGCTAGCTATAAGGTGGTCAAAAATCTGTCACATGTTAGCTGGTCAAGAAGCTATAGCTTGCGTCAACTAATGACCTGACTATTCTGATTTTCAAACAAGGTTTTTAAAGCACGGTCACGTTTTTGTGTCCTTTGGAACATAATTCGGGTCTGAACGGGTTAAGGTAACATGAATGAATGTGAAAACAGTATTGTCAGGACAAGCGCGCGCTCAAGGCGCACAACCTTATGCATGCGCATAGGTTTACAAACAAGCTCTGACCTATTCATTCAGATAAGAGTACGTGGCCCACATGGCGGTATCTAATTGTACATCAACATATGCGTTTTATTTATTATTTTAATTATGTATGTATTTCTATGTGTTTGCATGTCAAAGGGAAAAAAAGGTAATTTGATAAACGCTCCGGGAAAAACTCGTTGTAAGTGTTAAGATCTCTGTGTTATGGCCTCTACGGACTCAACATGGTGTAGCATTGCACCATTTACCGTATGCATGCAGTAACCCGTGATTTTAATGGCATAAAAATTACACAGTTCCAAAAACCGCATAATTATACTACCTGCATACTGTAGATGTAATTATAAAGTAAATAATTGTTTCTTTTTATCCATTTCACATCACAGCAGTGCGACACGTCTTTCCCATTTAAAGAAAAGACAAAACGGAAACGACGAGGAAGAGGTGTAGACGCGTAGCCTTCAGAGAGACTGAAAATAAAACGTTTCCAGCACGAGCGCAGAGCGACAAATGATGGCAGACGCACCGATAGAGCATAACACAGGCAAGAATATAACATTACGTAAAGAAAAAGATTCAACGCCATATCTCAGTACTAACCTTGAGATGTATCACCGCAGAGACACATTAATCCCTTTAGAAAGTCCATTTCCTAAGGAGCGCCAGAGCTTTTCTATGATGCAGTGTGACTGAACGGGTGTAAATAAGCCCGCCGCAGCGCACACACCTCTGAGCAGCAGCAGCAGCATCTCTTCATGGGCGCATGAGCAGACCTGCACACACACACACACACACACACTCCTACTGGAGCACTTGAGTCTGTGTCCGCATAGGCGAAGCATCCGTGAAGAGGTCCGTATTTCTACCGTATTTTTGTTTTGATGTACATCCTTTTTTTTTATTGTAACATTATTTCCAACTGAGTGAGCGCCTGTAGTATTTCATAAAATAATTACACATTTATGAAAGTAGCTTATTAGCTATTTCTGTTCCTTTTTTCAGTTCAGTAAGAGCCAATAGAATGTTACAAACAATAAATTACCTATCTATCTATTTTATCTTATACTTAGGACATGATTATGACCAGCTTATACCGGCTAAGCCACCAAAACACAGAGTAAAAATCAAAACAATGGATTTTCTGACAGGCATGAGGCTACTGCAGGGGAATGAAAACAAAGAATAAATACCTGTACAAATTTATTTTATTCTTTTTTTTATTATTTAGTGCAATTTTTATAATTTGAATCCATTATGGTTACCTATTAAAACAAGGTTCCATTACCATTAATGTAGTGAACAGCATTAACCAAAAATGAGCAATACATTTTGTTATCATTCATTTTTGTACATTATTTTATAAAAATGCAACTTTTTATTGTTCATGTTAGCTCAGGTCCATTAAACAATATTAACAAATACAACATTTGATTTGATAATAATGTATTAGTAAATGTTTAAATTACCATCAACAAAGATTAATAAATGGTTGAGATGTTATTTTCATTGTTCGTTCATAAATAATGTTAACAAATGGAACCTTGGTAGAGTTATTTCTGAAAAATCACACAGAGCCACATATAATATTAGAGTCTTTAAATATTACATAAATAGTAAAGATAGAAATTTGACACTTGTAACAAACAAAGTAATCTCTTATGCAAGAGAGTAAGCGTAATTCTCTTCCATGAAAACCCAGGAGAGTCAGAGACAGGCTGACACTGACGCTCCTGCAGGTTTGTAATTGCACTCTTGCATACGTAATTGCATTAGTCCGGTCTTTAATTAATTGCCTTTCTCCTTTTGTCTCATAAAAAATGCCCCTTAATGAATAAAAGTCTCTGAATGCATCAACATGCTACCTAAAAATGCCAGTAAATAAATAATTCTGCAGCTTCCCAGAATAGAGCTACAGTGACTAATTTGCTAGACGCATATTAGCTCTTACTGATATCTGATACTGATATTTTAGCTGTACTGATACTGAGCTTGTCTTCTCTGTTGACATGTTCTGCATTAGTTTATGGCTATATTAATAGCATGAGTTGGGTAGATTTGGAAGGTTAGTGGGTCCATTTGGTTGAGAGTGTGTTGGCTAAATTCATGTTCTTGTAATAACCATTGACACTGAAGACCTGCAAAATGGCATCAGGCTCTGTCATTCTCTTTTCTCTCAGATTCTCCAGCCAGAGCTTTTGAACTGTTCCATAAATCTCAGAGCCAGAGAACAAAGGTGATCACAGTAGGTGGGCTGGAGCTGTTGCAGAACTAAAGGATGAATCCATATAATCCTCAATAAATCCTTCTCCCATTATCTAAACCATTCCAAATGCTAAAAGATTTATTAAAACATAGATTATGCTTCTCATTAAAAGATTTTACAGTCTATTTTGATTATAACTGACAAGAGGAGTTAGAATTCAAATCTTAAAGGTTCTTTATAGTTCCATGAGGAACATTTAACATCCGTGGCAATATATATATATGTGTGTATATATATATTAGTGCTGTCAAATGATTAAGTGTGATTAATCGCATCCAAAATAAAAGTTTTTGTTTACATAATTTATGTATGTGAACTGTTTATTTATTATGGATATATAAATTCACAATCATACAGTATATATTTTGATTATGTTTTTACATGTATATACATTTGTATATTTATATTGTTATATTTTATATCACATATAAATATATTTAATATATAAACATATTTGTCTTAAATATATACATGTATGTGTTTGTATTTACTGTATATAAAGGCTACATAATAAATTTACATAAATATATTATGTAAAGAAAAACATTTATTTTGGATGTGTATATAATGTGTGTGTATAAAAAAAAAATTATAGATATGCATAGACTCCTATAGACTCAAAATATCTTCTTTCACATTCCAGAGTCATGCAGGTTTGGAATGACATGAAATGGTATAAATAACGATTAAAGTTTCCCTTTTTTTGTAAAAAATACTAAAAAATATCATGTTTTATGTAATCAGCAACAGACCAAAAAACATACACTCCTTGTGTCTATGAGCTGGGACCTAAAGACCAGGGTTGAGTGCCACGGAAAACTGCCAGCAGAATACATCTTAAATTATTATCACTGTTGAAGTGTGAACAACCAACAAGATAAATTAGGATGTCAAACACAAACCATACATGGACATAGACAGATTGGAGTCATTCATGTAATTAAACTTGCTGGAAATGTAAAGGTGACACTGTACAGATCCACAAGGATCCAATCACAGTCATCCGCAGGCTCCAGATTGGGCCCAAGGTTGAGCCTCCATTAGCCTCCTTATTAGCCCAGATGAACTGCAAAATTCTGTGTGTTTTTGCAATCACTTTCTTGTGTAATTAACCATAGTAAAATATCTGGCAGACAGCAGCAGTCCAGTGCGTTTGTGCTCAGAATCATTAATGTTCTATTGGACTCCTGCTCCTGCTGTGGAGGGAACAGCGTTGCCTGGCAACTGTTGTGGTTTTACATGAGCCGTGGCGGTTGGGTTGCCCACCCTCTGATTGTTGTTGGGATGTCTGCTTAGCCGGGGTTTACCAGGGAGGAAAACAACAAATATAGTTGAGAAAGAGGCAGGGAAAAAATGAGAAAAAGCTGCTCTTGACGTGGCAAGTCACAATATAGGAAACTCACCGCTTGATTATAAATTAGCATTTAAATGTATTGAACTGAGAGAGATCGTCTTTCCTTTTCTGTTCTTGCTCTCCAACAATTACTCATCCCTCTAACAATAGCTTACAATGCTAAACAGACAAATGGATCCCTGTGTTGTCTCCACAATGGTAAACAGAGCTGCAGTCAATGTCTGTGCTCCACCTGGCTGACACATGCAGATGGTAAACACATTCTTCGGTCTCCGGCAGGTGCATTTAATATCAGTTGTGGTAAAAACAAAGCTAAAAGGGCAGTAAAAGAGATAAATTATGATAATTCCACAATGTTCATATCACTGTTTATGAATCAGCATTTTTGGCTTACTTGCCATTAAAATATCTAAAAATTTAAAACAATAAAATAAAATGCAATAAATAAAATCAGATTAAGCTGCTTTTGCAATGTTATCAAGTTTTCTCACTTTATTTGCAATTTTTTCCTGTTTTAAGTATAGGCCCTATATTAAAACAAAAGCTAAAACCAAAATGTGTTGAAAATAGTTGTGCTGCTTAATATTTTTGTGGAAACCATTAAAACATTTTTGGGATTCTTTGATGTATAAAAAGTTCAGCATTGTTAATTACCTGAACTAAAAGTTCTTTGTTATACTATAAATGTATTTACCATCATTGCTAAATAAAAACATTAAACTATTTTGAAAAGAAAAAAAATACTAGAAATTAACTAAACATTTAAACTGTGGTTTAATATTCTCTGAAAATAAAATCTTAATTTGTTAAGTAGTTTTCCATCTCAAGTAAATGTATCTTGTTTTCACGATGTTTAATGAATTATTGGCATAATTAAGTATTTTATGGAAAAGAAACTTTTATTTTTTAAGCAAATTTATTTTTGTTAAATGAGCTTGTCCCTTTTCTGCAGCTGTCAAGGCACAGCAACAACAGTCAATGCAAAGTGAATAAAACATAACTCCTAAGTACACCAGAAAATACTGGTTATTTTTAGCATAATTAGACTGACGAGGGTAACAATAGAGGAGCAGGTGGTTTATTCATGGGGGCAGTTCCCCTTCTGCAGTATTTGCTTTCAGCTTCCAGGGGGAGAGCTCAGTCAATAAGCAGCTAAATGATCCAGAATTATCCGTCACTTCAGTGTATAACTGCAGGGATTTTGTCTTTCTTTGGTGGATTGATGGCTTTAGACCCTTTCATGCTTGTGGCTTTTGCCATCTCCACTAAGAGGTCTTCGCTTAGGACCTGTCTTACACGAGATTTCTTAAAGCTGTGGCTTCATGATGCTTCAAAGTGCACTTAAAAAGCTGCTAATGCTTATGTGCACTCGCATATTGTAGCACTTCCTTTTCATCTTCCTCGGTATTCACTGCTTATTAATGGAAAGCTTCAATTACAATGTTTGGAACGGCTTATTGACTTGTGTTAATTATCAGTCCCAAGATGAAATGTATATATGCAGCTACAGCATTTGCAATTACATCATAATATTCCAAGGGTTAATGTAAAAGGGTACGCCAATGATAACTCTTGTTTTCTGGATGAACAGCGCTATGAGGGCTCATTAGTCAGCACAGACAGGAAGTCGCCCCCATTCTCAGCTAATAACTAAGATTTGTTCAAGCAGCTGGAGAGATTTTGCACCTGCTTTTTGGATAGAGCTGTTAGCACTGGTAAGAGACTGTCCCTCTGTCTGAGTAGGCTGCTTCAAAGACACACTGCCAAAAGATTTTTACTGAGAGAGGCACACTGCTAGACTTAGTTCACTCTCCCACTCATCTCTTGTTCAGTCAGTAGTTGCACTGCAAGCATATGTGAAAATAAACATTTCCCTTAATGAGTCTCAGGCTAACGCTCTCTAGGTCAGCAGGGAGAGCATATTTCTGAGCCAAAGCTGTTGTTTTTAGCTTTGTATGGTAAATTATAGCACTGCAAGCAGGCAGACAGTGTAGTGTTTGAATTCTGCGTCCAGTAAGGGGCCGTTCATATACAGCACAAACTGTTTTGTTTAAAAATGCTAGTAGTGCTGCAGCCATAGCTTTGTGAGCAGAGCTCCAACATATAGTGCAACAGTGCTTTGGGCGACATGAGAGTCGTATCTGAGGGTTTGCTCGAAATTACTGTCAAAAATATAATTAAAACCTAAATAGTAAATAATTTTTAAAAAGTGTGAGAATGCAAGTTTTAAGATGGTCTCTAATAAAAAAAAAAACATATTATTGTATATTATTGCAGAAAATAAGTTCTGTGATCAACAAAAGCTTATGTTTTTTTAATAGGTTTTGTTCATCATGATGATCTTCATAAAATTTACCTTTATGAATTTGTGACTTCAATATCACAATCACCTTTGCAGTCAGCAAAAGCTGTTGTCTTGGAGTATTTAATAGTTTCAAATACTGTGATTATGAAAGCAGAATTGCCTTCTGGCCTGGTAGTGAGATTTTACAGGAAAGGAAATACATTTGCTCTTGGGAGAAGATCTGCAAGCCATTTCAGGCCACAAAACCATTTCTCTCCAGAACAGCAGCATCCAATCAGAGTAATGTAATAACCCATTTATCCTTATTTCTAAGGTCTTTAAAAGGCACAAAATTCACAGAAAAGAGTTTAAATATAAAAAAAAAAAAAAAAATGTATTAGGCTATAGCCAGTCTCTTCAAGCCACGGACCTTTAATCAAATCCAACCAAATACCACCTTGTCAAAAAAGGGATCAAATTTACATATCTTTGAGCACAAGCTAACCACCATATTTTCATTTGAAAAATTCTGTTTATGAAAATTCTGTTTCATGTGCAGGAATGAATGAATGTATACAAAATCATTTTGAAATAGTTACAATGTTTTTTAGTGCTATTAGTTTATACCCCCCCCCAAAAAGAAGTCACAATAATGTGAACAAAATCAGTGAAAGCTCTTTTGTAGCATGCAGAGGCATCTGCACATAAACAGGTACACCTGGGTTTAAGTGCCCTTCTCTGAGGTCAACAACAAGTGTGTTATTTAACAGAGGTACAAACAGCCAACAGTGATACTGTGTCCTGGTGGTTTAATTCATTGCAGGATCAAATGTCCTATTTCCTGCCTGCTTTTTTCTTAGACTGTGTCTTTATTTATTTATCACAAGGCTTGAATAATGAAAAATAGGTGGGAAGTCACTGCAGCAAATGCACTCAGGGAACATGAAACAGCAAGGGAGTGTCTCAAAGTGCACAACATCCCATCCTTCACCCTTCACATAGGGTTTATGGTGACTGCAGAAGCAACAGAATCAGTAAAGAATAGTGTCATATGATTAAGCCTAGTGCATGCTGCATTATTATGGCCACCTTGCTTCTTATGGCCATAGAAATAAAACACAAAGGTAATTTTACCCCATAGCATCCTGAGTTTCCATTTTGGCACTGACCAGATTGTACGAGTCAATCACATTCAAGGAAAACTGAGCAGAAAAAGGATGTTGGGTTTTGGTGGATTAAGGTGGGTTAGCTAGATTTTATTCAATCATTTTTAGCCTCTTAATAACCCTCATATCAGTCTACGTTTTAAAGCGTTCTACGTCACTCTAATCTTTCTCTTGTTCACAATAGCAGCTGGTCGTCTGCCAAGAGTTTACCGAGCATCAGTTTTTCCTTAAGCACCAGCCCAGATGATTTTCTCCTGCTGTGATCCGTGACTGTAGACTCCACCCTCTCACATAATGACTAGTTCGATTATGCAATGGCTGTGTCCAGTAATGCCGATGAGAAAGAGCATGAGAACTGTCTTATTCTGAATAAGGGAGTGTATACTGTTCGTGCATCTGAATGTATGACAGAGAACTGGCCCCTATATTTCTATACTTCCCAGCATGCATCAGTCTTATGCATGACATTCAGCTGGCTGCAAGTGTGTGATGATCGCAGCCAACCTCTTATTGATTATTGCGTAATAAACTGCCAAGTATTCTGACTGATAGCTCAGATTCCTGTTGATTTACAAGATAATTATCCCACTAATTGCAGGATTAATGGAGCCTATTGTGCAGATGCAGAACTTATGTGTCATTAACCAACACGTGGCACTGTTGTGAAAATCCCAACAATGAAATTTTGCATCAACAGACCTTAGATGCTGTATTTAATTTGACAATCTAAGTTGAATTCTGTACAACTATTGATGTATCAACTAGTCTATTTAATACGTCTAATAATCACTAGGCTATATATAATATAATATAATACACATTTTAATGATGGATTTAATTCATTTGATGCATTTAATACATTTCTTTTGGTTTTAACAGGAGGCCGACCGCAAAGTATCAGTTGGAGCCTCTTAAAGGACAAATAGATGACTGTAGCTGTAAAATTGTTCTAAAAGTGGAAAGATCTTTACTCAAGTGTCCCTTCAGAGCGAGTTCCGTGTGATGGGCACAATGTGTCCCTGAAGGCCCTGGCAACTATGAGTTTATGTAATCAGAACACAGACTGTGCTGTAATGTTTTTACTCAGTTGCAATACCTCTACATAATCATTCAGCAGGAGATGCAGATTTAGGAAGCAGTCGTCACATGCTTATGATAAACAGCATGGGTTTACACAGCATGGGTTTAAGTGAAATGTTTCTGTAGGTATTTGTACTCATGAAAAAGGCACATTGAAAATCTATATGATCTGAATATATTTGTCAGGTTAATCATGTATGCAGTAGTTTATAGAGTGAAGATGTTTCAAAGTTAAGCAGCACAGCAGCTTAAACAAGCTGTATGTTTTCTCTGTTTATCTTCATAGAGAATGAGAAGAAAACATGATTCTTCCTGTCGGTCCCACTATGTTATATTACATTGATTTGTTTCATGGTGTTAAGTAAAGCTCTTATTCAGTTGTAGTAATCTTATGCTCAGCCACACAGCCTTGTGGTGAGATTTAAGGGCTTTAGTGACATCCTTTCCCCCCATATTAATCTTTGACATTCTGTGCTATACAGCCACCTAATACAGTAGAAGCAAATTCTGAGTAAAAGATAGAGAGAGAGAGAGAGAAAGAGAGAAGATTTATATTATACGTATATAAATATGTATATAAATATTGATTAAATAGGCTAACTGACTTCTTGATTAAATATGATTAAATAATCTTACATTCCTGCAATGGTAGTGTGCTGACAAAAAGTGACGTTTGGCCCGCCCTTCGAGGCAATTCACATTAATATTTTGATTCTTAATTCAAAATAACACATTACACAATAATTAGTAATTTAGCAGAATTACTTTTTTAGGTCACGTTCACACAGAATACGGATGTCAGTCCTCCCGTTTTACGGTTACGTTCACACACAGTTCGGTTAATTACGGGTGTGACACCTGCACTGTAACTGTAAATTTTCAGGACTCATAACCGTATTCTCGGAACAGAACGGTACAGGATTGGACAACGTGTCTACACTATGTTAGCTGTTTTCATGTAACGGAGAAATGAGCTGCGTGTCATCTAAAAATGTTATCCCGATTCAAATGCTCCGCTCTCCACTTAAAAAGCTGCATTTAAAAGCTGCTGTCGGTTAAAAAAGGTTTGACAAAAGAACTCGCTGCTCGATTGGACTCTGGCGCTGTCAGTGGACGTCGCCATCTTTGGTATTACTTCGGTCACTGGTAAGGAATACTGGTTTAAATACCGTTGCACGTTCATACAGATAATATTCTAAACACAACTCTAAACTGCTGTGTAAACATGACATTTCGAGACTCACACTTGTAAAGAAAATGCGGTTGTCAATCCCAAAAGCCGACAGTGTGAATGTAGCATATTCACATATAGTCCAAAGTTTTTCACTTTGACACACTAAAATCAACAACGATGTAAAACAAACACAAAAATCAATGCAAGTCCGCTTTCATTTCCTTATATGGTGTTGATCACGCTCACAACAAACAAACAACAAACAGAAGTTCTGGTGCGCAGGCAACTTTTAAAGGGTTAGTATATCCAAAAATGAAAATTCTGTCATTAATTACAAACCCTCATGTCATTTCAAACCCGTAAAACTTTCGTTCATCTTCAGAACACAAATTAAGATATTTTTGATGAGATCAAAGATCAATCAGACCCTCCATAGACAGCAATACAACTGAAATGACCCCAGTCCAAGAAACGTAGCTCTAGGCGCAAACAGCCGCAGACATGCACGTGCTTTCACCCTGATGTAAACAAGGCTGATTACGTCAAATATGTTAAAGCGTGCATATGTGCTGCGCTGTAATACACTCTAAAATGGCGGATGACGTAAATCAAGGGGAGAAGAACGGTAGAGTTAGATTATGTTATATTTGTTTTCTTGCCGCAAAAAAAGTATTCTTGCAGTGCGGCAAAACTAAAGTTGATGTTCATTTTTGGGTGAACTAACCCTTTAAAATTCGAATCCAGGAAGGGCGAAATTTGTTTTAAACAAATTGTACGACTTCAGAAGGCTTGGATTAACGCACTCAAGAATCATATAGAGTGATTTTATACTTTTTGGAGCTTTACAGTGACAAAAGACATGATTTGTGTGAAAACACACATTTGTTTGAAGCAAGGTCAGGGTGGGTGAGTAGGCTAGACTGACTGGACTGACTCTCTAGTTTTTCAATTATTATAGGATAATTATAGGGTTTTGTTTTCATCTGTAAACCGGTTTTTATTATTATTATTATTATTATTATTATTATTATTATTTTTCTTAATTAAGGATAGACTGTCCATGGCCAAATAATGTAATCAGACTCTATTAGACTAAGAGACTGGATGTGACTGGCAGTTTGTCCAGAGAGGAAACAGCTGGTGTCCATGCTTGCTGGCAAAAAGTTTATAATAAGCAGCCAACATCTAGCTTAAGTGAGAACTTCCATCCTGCTGTAGACTAACTGTCTCTCTCCCTTCTCACAGAAACACACACGCGCGCGCGCACACGTGTATATATGGACTCACTCAGAGGGAAGAGATTAAGGATTGTGATTAAGGTGTGTGTGCATTCCTGTGTGTTTAAATCTGTGCAGAATGAATAACTAAGGGTCAAAGGTGTGCTACAATGTCATGCTTTCATGAATGTGAGATCAATGGTCTTACAATGAAATGCTTTCTCTGATTCTTCTGGAAAGCAGGGACGCAATGCTTCACATTAGATTAGTTTTTTAATGCTGTCTATTTTACATGTTTGAATGTTTTTTAAAGTGCCCCTATTATGCCATTTTAAAGGTTTTTTTTTTAAAGGTTAATTTGCTTTTGTAAGCGAATCAAGCACACCTCTACGTTGTGAACTTCAACATTGTATAATGCACAATACTGCATTAACCCATTGTTTATCATTACTTAAACTAATGAGACAGACAGACAGTCAAGCTGCATCAATCACAATTTTTAGACTACATTAGGCC
>JAUMHE010000055.1:7558898-7590823 GCA_032359235.1 Enteromius mattozi
ATCCAGGTCAGTGGATGGCGCTGTCACAAAAAAATAGGGTCCTAAAACTGCGGTCCTAAAACTGAGGGTCCTGAAACTGCTGCTAATCCAGTTGTGCAGGAACACCCTTCTCGGGTGAGCTGTCATCAGTCGATCCATTGTGCCACTGAAGACGCAGGGGATTAACATTACTGTAATTTTTACGGGAATGTGCCGATCCCAATCTACATAAATGCATCAATGTTTGCTCGAATCATTTGTGATCCAGCTTCAGTTACAGAAGAAGTGAATATAAGGGTTTTTATGAATCTTTGCAAATTTGCTTTTCCTAATAATTTGCTAGTTAGCCAGTTTCGCGGCTGAAGTTTACAGGCTACTCGTCACCTTAAGGAAGAGAGAGGCGGGGTCAGCAGAGGTCATTATCATTTAAAGCAACATGGACTAGAATGGCTTGCTGAAAACAGAATTGATTTTGACATGGTACCACTACCACTGAGAAATTTTTAATTAGATTAAATTAAATTAAAATTACATTTTAATGAAGACCCTAAAGAATCATGAAAATGGGCATCTGATGACCCCTCTAAAAAATGTTTCTGTAAAGGAATAGGTTGTATTTGAGTGTATGAACAATGGGAGTCCATCTGACCAGCAGAGGTGATGCTTGTGCTGGTGTGTGATTGCTGTGTGTGAATGTTGAAATGCTGTGCACTTTCCTGCTCTGAAGAAACTGTAAGTAGGTCAGAACAAGAGAAGAGCTTCTCTTTTCACCGCTACTAAGGCCCAAAGAGGCAATCATCACAAAAATTTCACTAACCCTATCCTGCAGTCTTAGAACACTACTTAAAACGCTGTCAACTCAAACCCAACATCATGACTTTATTTAAAGTATCCAGAGTGATAAAACAGTCAGCTGACTATCAAAACAAACACAGAATCTCTGACTATTTGATCACACAGGACACTCTTGTCCATCAGTTTGAAAAAAAAAAAAGCTTGCAAAGCTTACAATGGTAGGTGTCTGTAATTGTGGCAGTGACCATTATAAGGTACTCAATACTCATGATTGAACATTGAACAGTTATTTAAAAATAATAGCATTACCTCATTTATTTCAGAGCTATAGCAGCTATTTGTATCATGCAGTTAGATGCTCTTAATTGAATTTGTTTGGTTTGCCCTATTCATATTCATATACGAATGTCTGTCTGTTAGTGGCAGAGATGAGAAGCTCTATAATGTGTTTTAGCAATCCTTCACAGTTGCGTTACCCAATTTCTCTAATGTAAGAGCGCCCCCTGCAGTCAAGATACTCTATTCTACAAAAATGAGAACATCTAGACTATTGTTCGCCATAATAAAAAATGAAATCCCTTTCATTCTCACATTGCTATGTATATTTACTAATCTTTTTATTTATTTTTTGCATTATTATGGATATGCTGTTTCGCCTAAACACAATGCATGGATTACCCTTCCAGTTTAAATATCTTGACTGGTATCAAACATGCTTTGTGCATTAAAAGGCAAATCATTATTGAGTGCTGTTTAAATTGAAGAAATTTGTAATTGCAGCAATATCACCGTCAGACAAGATTAATTAGTGGTAATAAAGATATTAAAGATGAGTCATACCTCTGTGACAGGGTGTGTACGTGTGTGTATGTGTTTATTTTTGGAGCGTCGTGCTAAAAATACAGTGGGTTATAACTGGCTGTCGCACAGGGAGATGGTTGGACTGTTATTGCTCAGAGGCAGCCTGGAGTCTATGGTCTCCTGAGTTGTCATGGAGACCATTGTATTTTGCCTCTCCCGTGATTGGTGCTGCCGGGTTGAGCAAGTATATGCTATTTCTGTCTTTTTCAACACCTTCAGCCTGCTGTCTTTCTCTGCCTCCTCACTTGCACTCAAGTGTTCTTGTTTCACTCCTATTGTTATCTTTTCCCATTCCATTAATCCTTTCAATGACAGTCAGCCCACCGACCGTCTTTCTGTGCGTCTCGCTATTGATCTATTGATTAATTGATGCTGCGATCCCGTGTAAGCTGCTGTACTTGTTGTCTGCAAACAAAGGGAAGAAGTCTCGTGTCAGTGAACCGAGAACCAGATCAAGCCATGCATAGCTGGGATCTAGTGTCTTCTTTAAATCGTGCATCCTGATCATTAAACAACATCTCTGTGCCCCTGTGGCTGTGTTTTCTCATGAGCAAAAAGTTACAAAAGAGGGGTCTCCTGTGTGTGAATGCGTTGCCTTGCAACCCCCCCCATGTCTCAGAGCTGCTCTCTCAATATGATTTGTTTACATAGGCAGTGGAGCTAAAACAATTCATCCTTTCTCAGTTTAAATTAAAATCATATTGTCCTTATAAATGTTTGTTTTCATCTTTAAAAAAATTCACACCTGTGTTGTAATAACTAAATATGTGTGGTTTTGCACTATAAAATGAGTGAGACTAGAATAAAATCGGGGTGAGTTTTACTCTCACAGAAAGAGAATGTTCTGTCCTATAGAGCCATTCAGTTTGTAGTCCTAAAACCCTGAAGAGAATTAGCCTTGGGTTCCCTTGAGAATTTTTCTTATGGCTTTTCAGATCAGCAGTTTTTGATTTATGAGTAAAGTAAGGACTGTGGTGAGCATTACTCATACGTTACTCAGTCATACCTCAGACATGAACATGAGGCTATGTGTTTTTACAAATCATAACGATTTTCAGTTTATGTGATTTGCACATCATTTGCAGTGTTTAATTTTTGTTGTATAACAAAAATGTCTTTTTAAACAAGGATAGTTATTAATAAAATACAAACTGGCAGCACCCCGACACTTACGTTTTATGCCACTAAAGGCATTTATATGTAAACAATGTAAAGTTGCTTGATTTGAAAGTCACTTTTTTGTAAGTTGTGCTTCACATCATGGTATTGACAATAGACAGTGGACCTTTTTGTCTGCAGAATTTCCCCAGAATGCCAATAATGTGACCAAACCTTAAGTCTTGAAAAGACAAGAAATGTTCGAAAGCACAAAGAAGCAGTGCAATATGTACTTAAACTTGTACTTTTCTTTGAGCATTATCCAAAACTTTAGTGTGAGTTTGATTTCAGTGCATGATTTGTGATTTTAACCATTGAGCATATGTTCACAATTAGGCATTGTTTACCTAATGCTAATAAATAAGAAAACGAGACATCAGGAATGTGTTTATTTGGTTCCGTAGTTTGTCCGGTTTGCTGAAATAAATAAATGAGTCATTCTTTTTGGAAGACAGCTCCATATGCGACAAGAGTTTTGTGTCCAGTCAGTGGTGTTAGTGCCAGTTAAATGTTTTCTCTCACTTTTGTGCTCCTAGCTGTTTTAGTGATAGTGTTCATCATTTTTATACAATATCTTGCATACTAGATGAATCCTGTTTATCCTAAAAAGAAGCAAAGCTGTGCAAGAATGGTACTAAAATTCAAAGTTCAGACAGATATGACTGCTGTGTTTCTGTGAGCTCACATGCAAGTAAGATTTACCAGCCATAAATTTGCAGCACATTAACAGCACGTTTGTCACAAATAATTTTACACGAGGAAATTCCAGCCAGTGAAATGTAAAGACAAGAGTTAAAGTCAGCAATTATTCTATAATATTCTATTGAACAAATGACAGTTTGACAGAAAATAATATGTTATAGGCCTATTAACTCCTCATATTAAATTTCCATTTTAATTGAAATGGTTTTCATTTGACACATGATGTCCTCCAAAACCTAGTTTTAGAATCATTTTCAGTGTTCTTGGCATCACCGAAACAACACAACCGCTGATCTTTTCTCTCAGTCCCTTTGCGCCTTGGCAGACTTTGCAACCACAAACAAACAATAATCAGGGTCTCATGAGAGGGCTTTTAACGGATTTGACATAGAGATCAACCCAAGCCCAAGTAAGAGACCGAACGAGAAAAAAAGCTACTGTTTTTCTTTGCATCACCCCCCATGGATCCCAAGAACCCGATGTGACCCTGTACCGCAGCCCATGTGTGCAAGCGTATGTGCCTAAGAGCCTGCGGACGGACGCACCAGGAACAGGAGGGCACTAGGACCTGGTGAAGCGAGGAGGGCTGCCTGCCTGCATCCCTGTCTCCTCTCCATTCTGCTCTGCAGTTGCCCTGTGCGCGTGTGAGGGAGAGCACATGTTTATGTGTGTTTGTGTGGATGTCAGAAAAGGGGCGAGAGCGGGTTTCATACGGCACCGCCTAAAGAGACAGCGCTTTTTGTTATCTTTCCGTCTTCTCGGCAGCGTGAACATCAGCCTGACCACCTGGACCAGCCGCCTGCCTGAAGCATCGCTGACGGGGGAGGGGGCGATATCTCTCTCTCTCTCTGTGTGTGTGTTTGTGTGAATGTGTGTACATGCGTGTGGGCGGGTGAAAGGGTGAGGGGCGGAGAGATGAAAGGGCCAGGTGAGGAGGGGTATTGGGTACCTCTCTCTCTATCTTTCTCGCTCTCTCTCTCCCCCTCTTTTTATCCCTCTCTCACAGTCGCGCGACACTAACCCTGGAAGCTGAAGAGGAGATCCTCGCTGCTGGACCTCTCCACTACAGGTACGTTCTCCTCATCTACATCTCACTGAGCTACGGTTCCTTTAACTCCATACCTCACACCGATGCCTGTTTAAACTTGTGCATCCTGGATGACATGCATATGCTGTAGTATTTCCAGACGGACGAGTCAAGATCTCGCTCTTGCAGTTAGACGTTTCTCTGGTCTTGCTTTGTAGGCTCCATCATAGCTACTTGTATCTTTTCTTAGGAATCATAAACCAGAGGTGGCCTTGAACGGAGGTGTTGACATATATGACATATGTGTAATGTAGCACTGAATCAGCTCACCTCGGGGGATTGTGGGAACTGTTTGGAAGCTGACAATGAACTGGGCGATCGTTGGGGTGATTATTTAGGTGATCAGCAGACATCATGCTTATAAGTGTGGGCTAATTGTTGTAAAGTGGCAGCACTGGTCACCCTGAGGGAGGAAAGAAGAAGAAGAAGAAGAAGAAGGGAGGGGAAAACACAAGGTTTTTTGAACAACAGAGCTAGTTTTCATCGCTGTAAATACTGAGTCATGTGCATATTACAGGGTCATATGTTTCTCAGTTGGCAGCCCCTGAGATTGTTAGTTGCTCGCAGATTCTTGTCTGACAAAGTGCAGGGGGGTTCACAGAAAGTCGACCGTTTTAAAATGCATTTGCGGGCTTCATCTCTGCCCTGCAGATGCATTTAAGAGCAACACAAATCCCAAATCCTTTCCTATATAGAAAGTGCAGGTTGTTTTTAAAATTTTAACATTTTTAATCAAACACACCATTGAAACCCCCAGAAGCTGTTTATGTTTCCCATCATGTGCATGAGCGTTAGAATCCTTACCGACTGCAAACTTGCATGTTTTTTCGTGTTGATTATTTGCAGTACACCATGACATGGTAATGGATATGTAGGTTCCTAGATCACAGATCTTGACATAACGAATGAGTATTTCTCCGTAGTGCTTATTATGGAGCTGTAGTGACCGTAAACCAAAATCAAAGCCTAAAATGTACTTTAGCTGAAATCTTAAATAGCTGGTTTTATTATTCACATAGCCTATTATATTGAGCATGACTCAACTGGAATACATTGGGCTTTACCAATGAAAGTGACTTTTTCAAGCACAGATGTAGAAATAGCTCCTTACAGGTGAAGTGTGCACCACTACCGTTAGATGCAAAATAACAGCTCTAAATAGACACCACTGGTTGAGCTGGTCTGGCTGTGTCCAGCTGGTTGAAATTCTCAAACAAGCTATTTGTTTATATTCATCATTCGATTCGTCTTTTTAAAATTTCTTGTAAATACTTTAGTTTGGCTGAAACCTTGTGCGTCTGATGTTGTTTAGTTAGGCCTAGACAGATTGATTGTAGATTGGCTTTGTCTAGAATGTTCACATTCAAAGTTGGGGTTAATAATATCATTTTTTTTAAAGAAAAGATACAATTACTCAATAATTATTGTAACAACATTTATTATGTTAATGAAATATTTCTGTTTCAAATAAATGCTGATGTTTTTCTTAACTTTCTATTCATAAAAGACTTTGGAAAAAACTTTCCATTTTCCAAAAAAAAAAAAAAAATATTAAGCACAGTTGTTCAAATTTATAATGAGAAGAAATGTTTCTTCAGTCGCATGTTATAAACCTTTTCTAAAAGGTGAGTTTTGAGTTTGAGTTTATTTTAAACAGAGATTCTGTAGTGATCATCCTAATTTATAAAGGGAGGCTATTTTCAGTTTGGGGCCAACAATGGCAAAAGTTCAGTCTCCTTTTCTTTTCAGCCTTGATGTGAGAAATCAGCATATTAGAATGATTTCTGAAGGATCATGTGACACTGACGACTGGCATAATGGCTGCTGAAAATTCAGTTCCACAATCATATAAATAAATGATAAATAAAGCATGCTGAAGCTCAATTATAACTGTGCATGTAAATGTAGTCTATTTTGAGAAAGTATCTGCACATTTAACTTTGACAGAAGGAAGTATTTTAACCACAAATTACACTTCACCTTTAATGTAATAACTTCCTGTACTCACTTTTAACAGTGCTGGATTGCCTAGCACAACTAAAAATCCTGGCCTAGCGGTATCCTAATGGTTCTGGCCTAGTTATGCAAACATCACAGGTTATATCCCAAGAGGTTATCTGGAAAGGTATTGAGTTCACCAACTATTGTGTCATTGAGCCCCTTCATCTAAGATCAAAAAGTTATTTTTAGATACCTTTTGTTGAATTTTAGTTATTATTATTCTGTGGATGCTGTTTTCACTTTAAGAGGTAGTTCACCCAAAATTGAAAATTCTATTCATATTTACTAATTTTGTCTGTGGAACACAACAGAAGACTTTTTAAACATGTCTCTGTATTTTTTGTCCATTCAATGAAAGTCAATAAAAAAAACCGCTGAAATATTCTTTGAAATATCTTTCTATGTTCCACAGAAGATAGATATTCATACAGGTTTGGAACAACACAAGGGTGAGTAAATGATGGCAGAACTTTTATTTTGGATTAACTGTCCCTTTAACTCCAAATACCCTACTATTTTGAGTATTAGTATTTTTAAATGCCAACTTATTTAAAAAAAAAACCTCTAAAGCACCCAAACCTTATGATGAAGAAGAAGGGCTAAATGTTATCACTATTATCACCACAATCAAGCTCATCATAGTCATGTGGATAATCATGCCACTGTAGCTCTAACTGCTTTTTGTCTAGCCAAACCACAGTTTTGATACCTTCCAGGTACAGAACAGCCCCTTCCCTTCACTACTACAATCAGTTAACCATGAGATCATTGTGGTCACAAGCCTTGGGCAGACAACAGTCTCTATGCTTACAGAGATGTCCTAAAACAACAGTTTATAGCTAAATTAGAGATGCTTTTGAGCTCTTGTCACAACACCACATTGTGTCACAAGGGAGAGTTTGTGCCCTCTGAGAAAAACTGGATGGATTGAGGATGTGGAGAAACAAAGCTGGTCCAGTGTTTTTAACTTAAAATATGATATTGTAAATTTGGGAAATGATCCATGTGAGGTAGTGTGCAAGGTGAGGTTATGACCATAAACACAGAGCACATGATTGCCAACAGTGTAAAGAACTTTGAAGGGTGTGTTTCATGCACATGCTGTATGTTTGTGTGAATTTAGGGTTGGGTATTGGTGAAGATTTCATTATTGAATTTGATTCTGAATCAAATTTTGATTCATTTTGATTTGATTCCAATTCATTTGGGCATATAGTTTAGTTATAGTTTAGTTATTTAGCTATGTGGTCATGAAAACCTGTAGTTTGCACATTTTTACGCATTGCGATCAAAAACAAGTGATTTTAAGCCATCGATATGCATTCAGCAGTGAAAGAGAACTCACTTTGTTGTATACTGTGCTTATTTTTGCCACTTCATAGGCCTTGAACGGTTAAATACACACACTTGTTTGTGTCAAAATGTCCTTCTTTGTAAGTATCCCCATAAACGCAGTAATTTAGATCTTCAGTGAAAGCAAACTGACCCCACTCATACAAAATAATATGATTTTTGTTAAACTGTATGTATTTTACGAGTTACTAATTGGTATGAATTTGTACAAATTACCTACAACTAATCCCACCCCTAAATGTACGCGTCACTTGGGTTTAAACAAATCGTAAAATACATACAAATCATTCGTGAGATAGCATTGGTATGTTTGATCCAGCAGCTCTTAAAGTGACAGCAGTCTATATCTCTGCTGTCTGTCATTCATGTTAATCAAACAACGAAACAGAGAAAATCTCTCACTGCTGTTGACTAAATAACTTTTGTAGCTTTAATAAAAAGAAAAATATATTACATTTTTCACAGTGAACAATAGGCAGTGTATATACAAAGTACAATGTATGTAGCATTTCTTATTTCAGTGAGCACAAGGTTTTTTTTTAGGATAATTTAAGATAATTTTATGATATTAAAAAAAGTTGATCAAATAAATATATCATGATATATTTTTATTGTGAAATAAAATGAGTCATATCATGACATAAGATTTTGGTATATCACCCAGCCCTAAACCAGCTAATGAGAGTCAGTTGTTTAAGAACTGGACTACATTAGTCCTGTATGTTTTTTGATCTGCTAAATTGAAACAGTTCAAGATATTAATTTGTTTGTTAACTGGATTGTTATTACTCTTAAATGATAACCTTCATTAAAATATAATTTCCTTTGACGTGGGGGCCATCGTAGAATTAAATAGAATAGATATCAAGTTTGTTTAAATGAATATTGAAATTAATGGCAAAGTCTGTATTTTTATTGAGCACTAACATGACTTATTCCTTAAAAGTTGTTTGGTAACATTATTGTCTTTCTTCACAGTCCCATCATGTCTCACTTGGAGCTTCCAGACTTTGAGCGCAGTGGAGCTCCAGGGATTTCAGAGGTGAATATTTGAAGATGAAATTGGACTTTGCAACCCTAATCAGCCCCAACTCCAGAGTCCGACCTCTACCAGCATGTCTTAACGCTGACAGAACTCCCCAATCGAACAATACTGCTGGATCCCACTCTTCAGCAGGGGAGGATGGGTGATGGTCTCATGAGAATCACCTCCGCCCACAATCCTCATTCCATCCTCTCATGGAGCATACAACCACCTACAACACACTGTGGAACATCACCCACACCACCTCTTGGCGTCCGAACGCAACCCAGCCTAACGCCTCAGGACTGAGCGAGCCCAGAGATGGACACCTCCTGCAGACGCTCAGTCTGTGCACCATGCTCCTGATGGACATACTGGCTATAGTGGGCAACTTAGCCGTAATGACAGTCATCGCCAGGACGCCACGATTACGTAAGTTTGTGTTCGTCTTCCATCTCTGCCTGGTGGATCTCATCGCGGCACTGGTGTTAATGCCTCTGGGTATGCTGTCAGGTCAGGGCTTTTTCAACAAGGCTCTTTGTCAGGGTTACCTGTGTCTGAGCGTGGGACTGATCAGTGCTGCTATCCTCACTATCTCAGCCATCAACGTTGAGAGGTACTACTACGTCGTTCATCCCATGCGCTACGAGGTGAAAATGACTGTGGGGTTGGTGGTTTCTGTTCTGATTGGAATATGGATCAAAGCCATCCTCATGTCTGCGTTCCCTTTACTCGGCTGGGCGCTCGATAGGGAGGAGCCCGGAATGGCTCTGGGGAAAGTTATGGGGAAAATCGTTGAACCAAAGTGCTGCTCGCTCCACTGGATGGAGGAAGGGCCCCAACGGCTGGTGTTCATGGTCCTTTTTACCCTCATGTACTTCCTGTGTCCAGTCCTCATCATCTTTGTGGTGTACTGCAACATGTTTAAGGTGGCCAGGGTTGCCGCCATGCAGCAAGGGCCAGTCCCCACGTGGATGGAGACTCCCCGGCCACGCTCTGAATCTTTGAGCAGCCGCTCCAGCATGGCAGCCAGTCTCAGCGGAGCTCGGACCACCCCTCAGAGGACTTTCAGCGGTGGCAAGGCTGCGGTGGTCCTAGTCGCCGTAGGAGGTCAGTTCCTTGGGTGCTGGCTGCCTTATTTCTCCTTCCACCTGTACTGCGCCGTCATGCCATCCTCTCACGAATCCCTCGCACGCATGGCCCAGCTGGAGGACGTGTTCACTTGGATCGGGTACTTCTGCTTCACCTCCAATCCTTTTTTCTATGGCTGCCTGAATCGGCAGATCAGGGAAGAGCTGGCCAGAAACCTGGCCTTCGTTTTTAAGTGGGGACGTCCCGGTGAAGAAGAACAGCTGCCCAGTCGAGAGGCTTCTATTGAGGAGAACTTTCTCCAGTTTCTTCAGGGCACAGGTTGCAATATGCGGCCAAGGAATTCCCAAAGCATCTCCATCCCTCAACAGGAGGAGGAAAATCCTCTTTCCACCGAGCTCCGCAGGCCATCTGTTGACTTCCATATTCCTGGCCAGATCATGGAGGAGACCTCAGAGTTCATAGAGCACCAACACATGAACGACCTTAATATATCGGACAATTGTATTAAGACTAAATCGGAACTGCAAGGTTGATATTTTCAGATGTGAAATCTATATTTAATGTATCATATATTGTTGCTATGTTTTACCATTGGGTCTTTTTATACTCTGCCGAAAGATTTGTACATAGCTTGTTTAAAATTTTTGGTTGGTGGGTTTCTGTCATACCCAAAGCATTTTTTTTTCTTTTGAGGAGATATGTTGGACTGTTGAAATGACCTCATTCCAGCACATTACCACTAGACAGAAACTTATTTACATAGATTCAACGACATTTGTCCGAACAATGTAACATGGAAGCAACATTGTGACGTGGAATCTGTATTCAAAAAGTGGTATGAACCGCAAGTGGTCGATGTTACAAATTTTTTATGCTCCTAATGTTAATTCAGACAATACATGAGTATAAAATTGGTTCATTACTAACTATTATTGTAACAACAAAATTTGGAGCATCCACTAATATTCAACCAAGGTTGTTTGTGTGGTGGGTAGATTCTAATTCTTTAGTTGCCGTAAAATTATGGCTGTCAGCAATGTCATATTTTGGATAACATTTAGTTTTTTTGTTTTTTCCTCAAAAATTAATTAAAATCATTGAAATACATATAGTCTGTGGTGTTGGTTGTGTACATAAACTTTCATCCTTTCTATGTGTGCTAGAGTTTAAATGTTTGGGGACATTTAAAATGTTTTGGAAAAACGTCTTTTATGCTTACCATAGATACACGTATTTGCTCAAAACTACAGTGAAAACATTAATATTATGAAATATTTTTTAATATTATATATTTTAAAATATAATTTATTCCTCTGATTATTTCTGTCATGAGCACCATGGTTATTTGATTTCATATTGAAAACAGTCGTATTTTTCTTGAAACTGCCATTTGTTTTCAGGATTCCTTGATTAGAAAGTTAAAATAACAGCATTTATTTGAAATACAATTCTTTACTATAATGTCTTTACTGACACTTTTGTGTCAGACATTAAACTCACATTTAGAGCTGTGTTTAGAGTTGTGTTATTCTGGTCATTTGAACAACGAAGGACATGCAAAAGAACAACCTTAGCAAAATTTGATGCATTCCCAAATTGTAAAAGTTCCGAAAAAAGTCATCAAGATGCACATTCATACGGCAAGACTTGCTAATCAGCCGTAAAGAGATACAATCTCAGATTGGAAAAAAAGGGAAGAGTGTTTACAGAGAGTAAAAAGTGCCTTGGTTTATTCAGTCACATTTTCCACACCTTGTGACATGAAGATGGCGGCTTCCACCTCAGGGCCTTGGGTTTGCTGAAGCACCTGATCCACAAAATGGTGGGGGACAATCAGATAGTCTCTGACAAAAGGTTAACAATCGGGTCAGCTGCAAACATGTGCCACTACAGATGTCCTTTTAGATTTTGTACTTCTCCACCCATTCCCATGCTTCCAACTCCGCTGTTATTACAATTTTTTCCTTTCTTACATGTGAAGAAGACTGTACTACACCTGTGGTATTTCACTCATTAGCAAGTTTCACATCAGATCTGAATCATCAGCTGAGTTCTGAGTAGAAAACGAAGGCACTTCACATCTCACTTGTCACTGCAGGGACCATAAACAAAAAGTCTAGACCATCATCCAGATCAAACACAGAACAGTTACATATGCAAAATGTCTTAGAATGAGTTTGAGACAAGATATAAATACATATATGGCCTTTTTTATATAATCAAAATATGAAAGTAGCTGTACAGACTGTTTACATTTTTATATATCACTAAAACATTTTGGGTATGCACTGTAATACTTTGAGGAATGAAAAGAAGTTTATAACAACAAGATGATATTCTCAGAAGTCTTCAGCATTATTAAAAGACACTGTGTTGTTTCTTCGTTGTTCTTGTGATGCAGACCAGATTCATCTCTGTCAGTGGCCTTTTGTTTACAGGTAAACCTAGCATGCGTTCCTGTGTTGGTGTGGTGTGAGCCCTGCTATGTTTTGGCATAAGCAGAATGAGCAGCATACAAAAATACAGTTAATTTCCATATAACCAAATCGATGGTTGCTATTTTGGTGGTTCCTGTTTCGAGCGTTTGAGATGAAAGGCAGTAAAGGCACACGGTTTCTAATTTTCCGTTGTTTTGTTAACATGGAAAGGAGAGAAATATACCCGGGTCAAAAAAGTAAAGCAATTAAAAAAAAGAAACAGCATTTTAAATTGATCAAAAGTGACTTGTATCATTTATCTTTTTTTGTATTGTTTCAAATAAATTATGTTCGTTTGAACTTGAATCCTAAAAAAGGGTATTAAAACTAAACATTTTAAAATATGTTAAAATATGGAAAAAATTCTAAAAAGTTAGTTCTAAAAAGTTTTCACAATATTACTGTTTTATATTTTAATATAATAAAGCATTGCAGGTTTTTTAACAGTAGTGTATATAATGTATAATTTTACATTTATAATTCTAAATGCTTTTTTGTCAGCATTAGTATTAACATAAAATATAATAACTATTTTTTGATTCACATACTAGACTTTGCCTGGATGAAAGATAAAGATACAATCATAACATTTATTCTGTTCAACTATTAATAACTGCCTTGGAGGACATCTCAAAATAATTCAGTAAACTCATCTTGACAAGCAAGTGACTCAATACAACAAACCATTATTTAAGAGGGCAAACGGCATTTATGTCAAATACAGTGCTGCTGATATATTTCCTATTCACATGTTGTTGTTCTCTCTCTTCTTCTCCCCACACATTCACCTACATTATATATATTCAGATATTTACGAACACGCACACACAAGCAGATAGACACACACTCATGTGCACAAACACACATCAGTGTACTTTGATGTTTGGTAAGTAAGAGGGAGGCCCCTAGTGGTGAAGTTCAAACAACCTGACCTTTTAGTTCTGCTGAGAGATGAAGGTGTTGAGAGCTTTGTGAAGTCACTTGCAGCACTGGGGGAAGGTTGCTCCTCGCCGCTGATTAGAGATCAGTTTGTCCGTCCGCTAAACCCAGAGAGTGTCCAATAGCTGTTTTTAGATTTACAAAAGATAACGACTTCATTACAATCAAAATAAACTGCATTTAATTGTCTGTGAAAAATTCATCAAAGTTTCTAAACATTGTTTGCTATATTCTCAAAATGTATGCTTTGATTAATCATCAGAAGAAGCAATGGGAGTTTGAAATGTTGCAAATCTGTATGCATATTTTCAAAATGATAAATTCCAGAGATAAACTCAACATGTGGCATGCAATGAATAAATAATCAGTAAAGCCTAATTTCATGTGATCTTAGGCAGGGGTGAAGGATTCATCGAGGGACCCCAGTTCAAATGGTTTTAGAAAGTGTATAAAACAATTCAGCTAATTTTGGGACCTGCCTCTGTGTGAAAGTACCCATATATTGCACTTGATGGCAGGTAAAAGAACATTCCTGTTCTTAAGTCTGAGATCCACAGTGAGACTAAACAAATCCAGACTCAGCTCAACTGTGATTCAGTGGCGGAACACAGGCTTTATTCTCAACCACTGAGGGACTTGGTGTTTCCATGGTAACTTATCCTCTGTGACATTTCTCTGGCTAAGGGAGTGCGTTCATGAGCAAAAGACCCTTATCATAACCTGCTGCATCACTTTACAAAGCAACAATGCAGACGTTTGTATCTCTGTCTGTAAACATGCACTGAGGTGAAAATCTCAAAAATGCTCACAATTTTTAACAAAAGTCATATTACAACTATCCTAAATAGTTAGGCAAATCTCTATTGTAAATACCGTTGGTTTGTTTCAAAGACCTAATCTCCTGGAAGAATTTCTTAACACAAAAAGGTTTAATAAATAGGCCTGAATAAATAAATAAATTAGATTTTTCCAAATTTCACAGTAGATTTTTCCCGGTGAGTCGAATCTTGAATCATGCAGTTAAAAGATTCATCGATTCGTTCAGTGATTCTTTCTGTAGCATAAGTGGCGATTGTGGGTTATCAGCGAATCATCCTCAACCGATTGCTTAAAATTGCTTTTATCAACATCTTTCATTAAAATTTGCTTACCAATTCATGTTACCAAATCAGTGTCGATTAATGCCGCTCCAACTGTCGTTCAGACTCAAAACTGACTCGTTTGGTGAAATAGGCGTGTTCGTTCAGTAGGTCCAACCAATAATGTTGCTTCCTCGAGTTCTGGTGGTTCGGACATCAGTCACGCGCTTCAAACGGGAGAGCGCCTTCAGCGAACGAGTCATTACATGGAACGAGAACGATTCGTTCATTTAAAAGATTTGTTCAAAACGCCGATTCGTTACCAGCTCTAGCTGTGCTCCACTTCTAGACGTTTAGCTAACGTTACATGTTTTGGATACAGTCTTGGATACCGTTTTTGCGTGAAAAAACTAAAACTGGCGTTCACAGCAGACCGCAGAACCCCAGCAGTGGAAACTTTTTAGTCACGGAAACATTGTTCATCTGGCTTTCTGGTTTTGGATCTTCTCTGTCTCAACCAATGTAGTTTCGGTGGATAGCGATCCCGTTTAAGCTCCATGTTACAAGAACAGCCGTTTTAATATGTTTTAAAGTGTCTGTTTTCATACGCTGGCGTCCTCTCGTGCGAACCTGCCAACGACTTTTCTCTCTCCTTGGCTTCGTTATTCATCAGGCTGAAGGAAAATTACTACAACCTCCAGTTTTTAAAGGTTCTTATTAATCGTTTTAATAAACGTTTTGCAAAATGGGTTGCACGTTAAGTGCTGAAGATAAAGCAGCGATGGAGAGGAGTAAAATGATTGATCGGAACCTGCGAGAGGACGGAGAGAAAGCATCCAGAGAAGTCAAACTACTGCTGCTCGGTATGATACAGTAGATTTTGGTAACATCGATGTTTAAATCCGCAAATGCATGCTATCAGTGTGTACCTATTTAGTTTTTCTGTTTTTTTCTCTCGCGCTTTTCGATTGTCTTCACTAATGTAAAGTGGTCCAAAAAGTGAAGTTGTCATGTTAAAAATGTAAGGTAGCGATTACACTTAAGCATTCCGCTTTAATAAGCTGAAACAGTCTAGAACAACCTGTTGAACATTATTCAAACCTGTCGACTACATTGCAATGTGGATTCAGAATGTGCTGTTTGTACTAGTCTTGGCTCAGTGTGCTGTCAAAACATGTTGACAGTGTCCCAAAACATTCAGCGAGCATCACATTTTATTACCATATTTAACCTACAGCATTTGGTTGCTCTGTGTGACACGAGAAGCAAACCCACACACTCACACATCCGGGGATCACAGCACATCAGTAGAAAGCAATGGTGTGATTATGGCAGTATTCCAGCCATCAAAGCGTGATGGAATGCAGGAGATAATAGCTGATTCTGACCATTAGAGTGACGAAATACTGGTGTTTTTTCTGTCTGTTTTAAGATTATTTATAGTTAGCATGCTAATTTTCAGTGACAGAAGCACCCAAGATAACAGATACAGGTAGATATTTTAATATTTTTAGTTGTGTTAATTGCTTCTGTATGTATTATTTATGGGTGCAGAATTAAGAGCTGAATTAATTAACATAACTATATAGTAGCAAGTGCCTTGTAAGAGAGAGGTGGTTTCTATTATAATGTGGTTTATTAAGGAGTGGTCAAATATGGTATGACCGCCGTGATTTCTGTTTGGGATTGTGTTCCTTAGGGCTGTGATATTCTTCTACATCCAGGCTCTCTGTCAAAACAGGTTAAAACTATTGCAGTAGATTACACAATCAGAAGTTATGATCAGCAGCTTTGTCTGCCGGCGATGTCAAATTTTTTAGTAATGTTTCAGACAGATTAGATGTGCATATCCAAGATAGCATTCCTGTCAGCAGATCAACATCTGTGTGCATAAAAATCCTCCTTTTTGTCTTTTTTTGTTATGAAAGCCTTCTTGCCATTTAAATCATGCATTGGGGCATGTTGGCTTTTTACTCTGGATGTGGAAACCCACTGTATGCTGGAAGTGGGACGAGCATTTCAATGAACCGAATATTACATGCTCCGTTGAGCACAGAATGCAGTTCATAAATAAAAGCCGCTCTGAAAGAACTGCCCGAGGACGGCGAGTTCTGAGGTTACAGCTGGACGAAGACCAACTCCTGTGGCCTGAGTGATCACAATGAACTACCGGGTCATTCTCAATTACTGATTACTTTTATACGATCTTGCTGTTTTAATACTGCTGGTGAGATTAGGCAGCATGGCTACATCCCTAGGCAAGAGGATTGCAACTGTCTAGCAGAGTTGACTATGGATGAGTTGTAATTAGCATTGCACAATGAGCTCTGAGCTTAATCACATTGTGGGAACTCACTTGTGGCTTTTTCTTTGTGTTCTCTGTGACTCTCCTGACATCAGCAGATTCAGGTGCATTAGACTATGTTGACTGTACTATTACTTCTGGCTGAACTGTAATTCAAGTGGGCTGTTTAAAGGGGTACTCCCTTAAATATAAAATAAAAATTCTGTCAACATTTACTCACCCTTATGCTTTCCGAACCTGTGTATCTTCTGCAAAACACGCAAGATATTTTGAAGAAAATTGGGAACGAAACTACATATTGGAGCCTACTGAATTCAATTTTATGTGCAAAAAACATCTTGTTTTATATTCCGCAGAGAAAAGAAAGCTCACTGTTGTTCATCTCTTTCAATTCCACAACTGTTATATATCAGTGTTTTTATCATTAACTACAACAAAACTGAAACTATCTGAAAATTGCTAATTGAGTCTTCACACTTCTGCTCTTTTTCTTATATCACCAGTTTATAGTGACGAACCCCATCAAGGACAAAAAACAAACAAAAGTACTTGATACAACTTCAAGGTATAGTTCACCCAAAAATGAAAATTCTGTCATTAATTACTCATGCTCATGGTGTTCTAAACCCGTACAACCTTCATTCATCTTAAGAACACAAATTAAGATATTTTTGATGCATTCTGAGAGCTCTCTGAACCTCTATAGACTAATAATAGCAAGTATATTGGTAAAATAATCAGTGTGACATCAGGGGTTATAAGAATACTTTATAATACGCAAAGAAAACAAAAAGAGTATCTTTACTCTACAATTTGGCACTGTAGGGCCATTTTGGAGAGTATCCACTGAACATAAACAGTGCTGTTCAGTGTCAGCTGACACAAAACAGCATATGCTGAATTGTTGAATAAAGTTGTTATTTTTGTTTTCTTTGCATACAAAAAGTATTATAGCTTGAACCCCTGATTATTTTACCGTTCTCTTTGCTACGTTTCTGGACCTTGATTATGGTAGTTTCCTAACTTTCCTTGCTGTCTATGGGAGGGTCAGAGAGCTTTCAAAATTCATCAAAAATATCTTAATTTGTGATTCGAAGATGAACGAAGGTCTTACGGGTTTGGAACGACACGCCGGTGAGTAATTAATGACATAATTTTTATTTTTGCGGTAACTTCTGCTTTCATGTAACTGAAGATCTCTATCTGTTTGACCTCTGTAATAAAGAAAGAAAAAAAGTATATTTTTTAACCATTTCATTTTGATTTGGTCTAAAAACTATGCAGAAATCATTATGTTATTTTAATGAGTTTATTATTTTAATTATTATTCACACAAAAATAGCACACTTAATATTTTTCTCACATACAGTATGATGTGAACTTATCAAGTTCTCCAAGGAACTTCATAATCATAAGTTGGGAAGTTATAATTAAGACACCTCATGCATTCATGTCAACAAGTAAGGAATGTTTTTTATGTTTCAAATTTAAATTGAATCGTCATATATTTTATCATAATTGTGCAATACTGCACAATGCTGCACCTATTGTGTCCCCCAACTCTGAACCGCTTGTCTTTCACAAAGTTCAGAGTTTCCCACTTGTAATTACGACACTGTGGAAAGATCACATTTATGAGTTGAACTCACATGAATGCTCAATCAGTTAAAAAAAATTCCTTTTGTCTTCCACAGAAAAATCTGAGGGTGAGTAAATAAAGACATTTTGTATTTGAAGTCTGAAAGAAACCTTTGCCTCGTCAGCTGAGGGATAATTTTTCAATGTAAGACTAGTTTCCGTTTGATAGCACCATGATTATCCCAAATAAGGATATTGCTCAGTAGGGGGTTTGTCCTCAAGGGTCAGCTCACTGCTCAATGTAAACCTGGACTATTGTAAAATAAAAAAAAAATGAAAAAGATATAAATCATAAAACTAGGCTCTGCTAGGCTGGGGTTGATAATAGCAGCCATCTTAACCGCACTGCACATGCCACGGCAGCTCACTGTGTAATTACAGCAGGAGTAAGCCATTCACTCACCCATTCAAACGCTCACAGATGTGTATGTGACTGTGCCGTACAGAACCAGTGAAAGACCTGATGCTCGGTTAGCATCCAGACCGTGTGTGGCTCTCACTCAAGTGGCTGTAAATGCAGAGCTGTGGTTACTTATTAGGAAAAAGTGTGCAAGTTCTGATTTGGGATCACAGTTCTCTCACAATGAGAACTTAAAAATGAGTCATTCATTCATTCATTTATTCCAATTGATAGTTTATTTTACTTTGTAACACATGTAACATTTATAAACAGTTCTGCAATAATAATTAATACACTTTCTATACATATTTGATTTAAAGAAGCAAAACTCATGATACTGTTGTTGCCAGCTTTTTAATGCTGATTTTACTTACAGTATGTTAATGAGAGAACTAACAATGTAAAATGTCTTCAGTCATTTTATCCAGTTCATACAAAAATTGTCAATTCTCAAGTTCTTTCTAACCTCTGCAAATTTCTTAAAAATGTCTTCTTTTTTGTTTAACATACAGGTTTAAAACAACTTGAGGATGATCAAATAATGACAGAATCTAAATGTTTGGGTGAACTTTAATGATTCATGCACAAATTGAACTGATTCAGGATTTTTGGGTGAACTTCTCCTTTAAAAAATGACTAATCCACATCCGGCTTGCTTAAGTGTACACTGATGTAAAGGTCAATAGGTTTGTGTGTTCTCAATCTGTTTGGCAATTCCAGAACTGACTATCGTGAAAACTTAGTTTGCCTCAACCATTGATAATTCATTGAACTTTTGCTTGCGCCAAGGCCTCATCAGATGTGGCAGGACGTTTTTGGCCATCTCACTTTCAGCTGCAGCATGCCTGCGGTTCAAGACTCTCAGAAGAAATTTTCCACATGATTCTCTAGCCCCCAAGACCCACAGTTATTCCTTCACCATGCCATAATTTTGGGCTAATATGGCAGCTAGCCACACCTCATAAGCAGACATTATTGATCTAACTCTTAATGCATCCTACAGTAGATTTTCTGCATGTAACCACCGGCACAAATGATCCTGAGGATTGAACAGTTGACCAATTGTTACTGGACCAAATTTTTTTTTACCAGAATGGCAAGCCAAGGAATGGTTTTAATTCACGTCTTATTCATTTCAATGCAAAAATGTAGGTATGTAAAGTGATTTGGATAAATGCTAAATAGCATATAAATGTAAGGTGTTATGTAAACTATGGTAATAAAGTAAAGCATTGGATTACATAGACGCCATGTGTCCACTGGGCCTGTTTGCTTATGTTTGTACAAACATCTCTTTCTGGTGTGTTAGTTAATAAGCCATTTAAGTAAGTCATTTGACTTGGTTAAAAAAAGTTCACCTATTGTTGTCCTCACAAACACTTCGGCTGGGGGAACTAACATGAGACAAACCTTTCATCTTCAGGGCATTTAATCTCACCGTATGGCAAGCACAACCCGAAATAGAGAGCTCGTTCTGCAGCTCATGCTGGGCTTGTGATGTGGGAGGCAGAGGTTGAAAGCTTCTATTCATCTAATGCAGACCTTCTCCTGAGCGTGTGATGTTTGGGGTCAGGCGAATAAACTGCATTTATCGATTTGTCATATCAACCTCATCAACAACGTTCTGTGTTGTTTGTGCTCTTTTAGGTGCTGGGGAATCGGGGAAGAGCACAATAGTTAAGCAAATGAAGTGAGTGTTTTGTTTTTTTTTTAAATAAAAATGTAATTTTTTTTATGCTGATATGCAAGAATGAGACCTGGTTAGTCAATGTTTCCTCTACTATTTATCTTGTTGTGTAAAACCTTCAGGCAAACATTTCGGCCACCATAACATACAGTATAATGGTTATATAATTATATTGCACATATATAGTTATTTATTGATTTCATAATTATAAGTTGAATATTGTATTATCTTATATGGTAAGTTTTTGTATTGTGCATGAACTTATATGTGTATGCAATATACAGTATTTAGTGCAATTTTGGTTTATAATTAATTATAGATAAGCTATATACACACACATTAATGATTTATATATATATATATATATATATATATATATAAAATTAACATTCACTATTATAATATTATCGAAATAATAACATGCCATTATCAAAATAAAGTAATTGTATATAATATTTTAAGTAAATGTATAAATTGTAATAGTTATTACTGTTCTATTATATACATATATGTGTGTGTGTGTTAATATTAATATATAAAATTAATATGCATATAATACAGCGTTTTCTGTTTGTGTGTGTGTATACTGTATGAGTGTGTGTGTGTGTGTGTGTGTATACTCACACACACACACATAATTTGTTATATATAATTATTAGAACATACTGTATATAAAAATTAATTAATGTAATTTAAAATTGTAGTAAAAATAAATATTAAAACATTGTATATAACAAATATACATTGAGTATAGAAATTAATGATTAAGAAATTCAAGAAATCCAAATTATTCCCCATTTGTTTACTTGCTACACTGAAGTTTTTAGTTAGAATTCATCATCATGGCCGCTTGTGCACACAGCTTGTTACTGGCAGTTATTATTGGATTTTGTTGATTTAATTGTTTTGTTTGATGTGCATTAGATGTTGTTATCTGATTTGTTTTACTTAAGGATCATTCATGAAGATGGCTACTCAGATGAGGAGTGCAAGCAGTATAAAGTCGTGGTTTACAGCAACACAATTCAGTCCATCATTGCTATTATCAGGGCCATGGGCCGTTTAAAGATCGACTTTGGGGATCCTGCAAGAGCGGTAGGATAAATAAATAAAAACACTTCTCTCGTCTAGACTGAGTAGTGCTGGTATTTGAGTACAGTGTTGCCTATAAAATGCACCCTCTGGTAAACCCAAACAGAGCTTAGAACTTTGAAAAATGTTTCTTTTTTCAGCCTTCCCAGGACAAAAGTATTTCGGATCATTTATAAAACCATGACGCCATGTACCACCATAATTGGTCACTATTTCTAAATACACTAAGAATACACTGATGTTTTCCCACAATGTTTTTTTTTTACCAAATGAATTGAAGGAAGGAAGGAAGAATGATATTATATTTAGCAATATACATAGAAATAAATAGCATATAAATGATAAGAGATATAAGAAATGCATAGAGGAATCATTTTTGATGGACACAATAAATAATTTTTTCAGTTCAGAAAGAAATTATACCTGAATTGAGTACAACAAAATAATAGAAACTGAATAAATTAACTAAATTTTATAATGGATTTCTAACTACTATCACACTAAAAAAATTACTTATGAGGTATATTTTAATCAAAGAGTCAAAAAGACTGAGTTTTCAAATGGCTTTCCTATGTTGTTCTGTTTAACATCAGGACGATGCTCGGCAGCTCTTTGTGCTCGCCGGCACTGCGGAGGAAGGAGTCATGACTTCTGAGCTCTCTGGGGTCATCCGTCGGCTGTGGAAGGACGAAGGAGTGCAGACATGTTTTGTCAGATCACGAGAGTATCAGCTCAATGATTCAGCAGCCTAGTAAGTGTACTTGAGTTTTTGGTTTAACTTTAGATTATCTTATTTTTACTTACAGTACATTTGGTTTATTGTATCTTTTTTTTTGAAGTGATTTATTAACAAGAAATTCGTTTTTGGTTTCCCAAATTGAAAAGATTCAGGTCGAGGCGCAGTTGTATGTCTGATCAAGCTCCATCTGGCTTGTGCAAACTTGTTCAGCATTTTTTTACCTGGTAGATTCCAGCTCATTGACTGAGGGGAAATTTGTGGCTTTCTTAATTGCACAACTTTTTTTCCTCAGATTTTTCCATGTTACAGTCATTCTTTTGCTCTGTTTTCAGCTTTGGTAGACACTAAGAATTTTTCCAGTGATAATAATCAAGAACGAAGTTCTTTCCTCTCAGTGAACTCATGCTTTCATTCAGCGGTGCTATAGAGCTGAATCTCCTATTGAGAGAGAAGCTTTGTGCTCCTGTGTTACAGCAAAATCAGAAGGGTGGGTTGTTGTGATGGAAACATCAATATTTTTGAAACAGCAGCGGTTGTATTGAATTGATTCTTATTTTTGCACCCTCTCCCCACCAATCAGTCAGTATTGATCTCTATAGCGCATTAAAAATGACACAGGTTGACAAAGGTGCTTTGCACAACCAAAATACTAAATAATTTTTACACATATTCAATAACACACGACTATTCATTTAAATTCAGTGCATCTAAGAACAGTTATATGCAAAAGAGTAGAGATTGTCTTCAAATTAGATTTAAAACACTCAAAAGAGTCACAGGATACAAAATGGACATTTTTTGATTTCCTGAATGGGAAAGATCCACCACCATAATAATTTGTTATTCCTACAATATAAGCGGAAAAGATACACGTCAGTTTTCAACAGTTTGGTGTCAGAAAGATGTATAGTGCTGTCAAACGATTAATCCCAATAAATCTCATCCAAAATAAACTTTTTAATATATACTTATATATAATATGGATGCAATAAACTGATCAAAAGTTAGATATTTATAATGTTGCAAAAATATATTTAAAAAAAGTTTTTCCTTTGCACTTAAAGAAAATAATATATTCTGGTTTCCACAAACAATTGAAGTAGTACAACTGTGAGTAATGGCTGCTGAAAATTAAGCATTTCGATAAAAACATTTGAAAATATATTAAAATAGAAAACAGCTATTTTAAATAGCAATATTTCACAATATTAATCTTTGTGAGCATAAGAAACTTATGTAAAATCTTACCTACCGAACACCTTTAATTGGTAGTGTATGCTTTTATGTTGTGTCTTCTGTTAAATTAATAAAAAAAAAGGGTGGTTGCCAGCTCCAAAAGACATAAAAATATATTAAACATTCATTCAGATATCAGAAGAGGTGAACCCTTTTTAAATGTTTTCTTTCCAGCCACTGAGACTGTTTACGTTATACACCCTGCATGATAACGTGGTCGTATTATTACCTCCCAAAGAAAACAAAGGGAAAAGAAAGGTTTTGATTTTTGTTTTTTTTAATATTCTCCAAATGCTCTTATAATCATCCTGACATTTTAATTGTTGTTTTTAAAATAATTTTAATCAAAATGTCCAATACTCTTTGTCTCTTGTCCAGCTATCTAAACGACCTGGATAGGATATCCCAGCCCACCTACATGCCCACTCAACAAGATGTGCTGAGGACTCGAGTCAAGACCACTGGCATTGTAGAAACACACTTCACCTTCAAAGAGCTCTACTTCAAGTAAGTGCCTTTGTCTCTCTTTTTTCTTCTTTCTTTCTTTCTATGTCCTGATCACTGTAAACTGTGTCTACACAGGATGTTTGATGTTGGTGGCCAGCGTTCAGAACGAAAGAAATGGATCCATTGTTTTGAAGGCGTCACTGCTATTATCTTCTGTATGGCGCTCAGCGACTATGACCTGGTGCTAGCTGAGGATGAAGAGATGGTGAGTTTCCTTCACCATCCTGATGTGATCCAATAGAATTTACTTGGAATGGCAAACTAATCTGTTAACAAGATCACGGGGCCAGTTCATTTGATATGATGGATTAATGAAAATATAGTCAAATAGTGTAATCGGTAAGAACAGCTACTTTCAGATCTCAGTATTTCAGTACCAAAGGGAATGTTCCATTTGTCCTGGTTGTGTTAAAGTGATTTCCTCTTAGCTCCTGCATGAAAAGGGCGCATAGTTTCCTCATGAGACCTAATTTCTTAAAATACACTGACTATTTTTCCATACAAGCATGATTTGAGGTTGCATATTGATTTTCATTGGAGTCAATAAGCACAGTGTTATAGAAAGGATAAACCCTTGATTCTATTGGGGCACTGTTTTTGCACTTTGTGAAAATCTCAGCTCTCTCTTATCAAACCAAGCCATGTCCAAATGAATGTAAAAATGTGTCATGTGGTGATCTCGATGTGTCCACAGAACCGTATGCATGAGAGCATGAAGCTTTTTGACAGCATCTGCAACAACAAATGGTTCACAGACACATCCATCATACTCTTCCTCAATAAGAAGGATCTGTTCGAGGAGAAGATCAAACGGAGTCCAATTACGATATGCTACCCAGAATACTCTGGTAAGAATATTGTTCTTATGAATGAAAGGATATAGGCTATAGTGGTTTAAATAATATGCATGCATTAGTAGTTTGCACCTAAATAGTGAATTATGATGCACATTCAGGAAGAATTTGTTTCAGGACAGTATATTCAACAGTACTTTTATTATTCTTGATAACTTGATCTTTTTTTGGTTCAGTCCTGGAAAACATGAACTATTTAAGTCATGTCTAAAATTAGATGGATCTGCAGATAATCAGTAAGTCATATTTTTACTCGAGCATCATTATATTGGTAGAGGCTTTAGGGCAAAAGGCAGAGTGCATGAGTTATTGCTTGTTTATAAAAAGTTTTAAAATGAAGTAGGGACTATGTGAGGTTGAGTTTGAACAGCCTATCAGAGGAGGGGAGATATTCATTGCCTAAGCACTGTGGAAAAAACAGTTTTGTGTCTGCTAGTCATCATCCTTCAGGGCTGGGAGAAAGTCTTGCCAGCTTGGAGATCTTTTAATGTCTCTCTCTGCCTTTATATTTTAAACACAGTACAGTTACAGATGTTGGTTTCTCCTGCGTATTTCATTGAAATCATTTATGTATGAAAACTGGCATAGTTTGGGCTGGACTATTAGCAGAAACCTTTGCCTCACTAAAAACCTTGAATCACTAAGATGCTTTAATATACTCCTCCAAAAAGTGTTTTTATTTTGTGCCCTGATAGTCTCGTAGTCTAATTTAAAAATTTAAACTGACACTTTCGATCAATTTATTGCATCCTTGCTCAATAAAAGTAAAATAAATAAATATCTTTTATCCCAAACTTTTTTGAAATCACACAAATCGTACTCTCCTCTCTGTTGTCTGACGTTTAGGAACAGACACATACGAGGAGGCAGCAGCATACATCCAGTGCCAGTTTGAGGATCTGAACAGAAGAAAAGACACAAAGGAGATCTACACACACTTCACTTGTGCCACGGACACCAAGAACGTACAGTTTGTGTTTGATGCGGTCACTGATGTCATCATCAAGAATAACCTCATAGAGTGTGGCCTCTATTGAAGCAACATCTGTCTGCTAAGGTAAGTGCAGAGAAAGAGAAAAGGGCCTGCAGGACAGAATGTAAGGAAATCAGTGGAGCGTTTTCACTGTGTACATATTTATCTGTGCACATGTTTTCACACTGAAATGATTCATTAATATTTGCACTCATTTTTTTTTCTGAAGTTAAAGGGTTACTCCACCCCAAAATGAAAATTTGTCATTGATCACTCACCCCCATGTTGTTTTAAGCCAGTAAAAGCTTTGTTTGTCTTCGGAACTCAATTTTATTAAAAAAAAAAGGCTTGTGACTGTCCCATTGACTGCCAAACAATATGTGCAAATATCAACGAATCTTCATTTCATAAATGTGTTTCATATATCATTATTATTATTAAGACATGTTTTTTATTGACAGTTATTTATGGAAGATTTCTGAGGTTCACTGACTGGTTTCTCCTGCTGGTGAACGAGTGAGAGAGACTTCCTCCACGCTCCATGCACTCTTCACACTAAATGCAGTTCCACATATCCGTCTTAATGACAGTCTGTTATGGACATTATTTCTTTTTTTGTTATTTTATTGCCAATACAGCTTCATTCTGTTAATTTCCTGTTTCCTCTGTAGGTAGTACGTGACATCACTATGCATAAATCATAATCCACAATGGACAGTAATATGTGTCTCTTTACTAACCTCAGTTGCATCTTTTTTTAACACAACAAACAGCAAGATTTTGATCTGATGGGAAGGTTAGCTAATTTAATTAATATTTCAACTTAGCTAATTTATAAATTTTTAGGTCTGTCTGTAAGTTTGCATATATTTGCATACTTCTCAGAATTAAGCCACTACTGTGAGAACTATTATTGTATATTGTGTTCTATTATTGTCATACCTTTAGTAATTCACAGCCCAATCACACAGGAACAGGACACTGTTTATTTTTTCACTAATTAGACATGGATCACTTTATATAACACTTTGTATAACCCACTATTTTTGTATCTCTTGAAGACCAGTAAAGGTGTGACCAAATGTTTTTCTCACAGAAACATTTCTGAATGGTTCAGAAATAATGACTCTGTTGGGTCAAGAACACGATGGCCAGATTTACATTCTTGATGGAGTACAGATTTTACAAGACTTGTTTGATGTGCTTTTGTTTAATCCTGTGGATTTCAGTATTTTTAAACAAACTGACACAATGTGATCTGGTTTTTAATACCTGTATTTAATATGAAAAGTGTTGACATCAAGTTAGATGCTGCTTCCAGAACATGCCAAAGAGTTACCAGCATGTGCAAGACAGACATTATCCATATATTGTGTAAAAAGTATGGTTTTCCTATTCTGGTACATTCATGTACTCGGTCTGTATTCATGCAACAATCTCTCTATCACTGTGCGTTATTTTATTAAACTATTTCAGCTATTTTAAACATTAAAGTGCAAGTGAACAAAAAGCGTTAATGATAGCACTGAATCACGAATATGCTAGCAACCTGGTTTGTTTAGTTTTTCCGAAAACCCTGTTATTGAGTATTATTTCAAACCTGCTGTATTATGGGCTTTTCTGATCACATGTAACTTTGCAAAGTCTAATGTCAGCAATTGCAGTTTTGAGAAAATGCATATATAATCAAATTACCTTTGTATATACATAATCATGATCAGAAATAACACTTAAGTTGAAAATTATTTTTTAATTGTAGTCTTTGATTTTCAATCAGTAACTAACAATCATTCCTTAAAATATTTTATTCGTCTTGTTTTAATTAGACTGTGTATATGATCTAATACTTCAAATGTGCAGTTGCCATTTCTGGATCTTTTATTTCCTACTATTCCACTTGTTTCTCTGATGGTGCCTGTGGCTCTAAATATGTATATATGTGTAGTCGCACGATTGTTAGATATCTTTACTATTCATTTTTGCTGTCATAAAGACACCTTTTTTTGATTATATAATACTCTTAGTGTTTTGTACTGTGGTTCATTCACAATTAGCTCTGACACAAAGGGTCGGTGTTTGAAAATCCCAATTAAAACAATTTAAGGTCAGTGTTTTGTGAAAGTGCACAATTACAGTAGCGCTAATGGCCAGCCATTTTTAGCACATAGGGCTAACACCAGCAACCAATGAAATTGATGCAAGTCTTTATTTCATGTGCCTACATTTACATTCCAGAACATCTCCACAAATTCAGACCTCAGGTTTTAAACAAAGCAACAGGCCATTCTAGAATTTTCACTTGTTACTGTAATACTGTATCATAAATATATAGATTTATGTCTCCATATAGAATCTTTTTTGAAACAGATTTTTTTTTCCTACTCTTATTTACAAAACATACTGCCCTACTGTATTTGGGGCTGAAAAAGAAACATCTTTCATATATTGTGTGAGCTGGCTGAATTCATACAATCACGTCTTGCTGATATGCAAGTTTTAAATCTCTCACGGGTAACCAGATGCTGTGCATATAAGAATGTTTCTAATTGCTACCATGGGATCTGATGGGGTCCCACTTCAATTTCCTTAATACAGCAATTCAAGTTACTTTTCTTTTTCTGGAAATGAAAGGGAAAAAAATCTAACAGTCAAACCTCTATAGGTTTAACATTAAAACACATCGAGAGGAAGCTTCTCTACAAGCATCAATAACTCATAGCATCAAAAGTCCCCTTTCTTTGGTAATCCTTCTCTCGTTGTCTCTACTAGTGGTTTGACAGGAAATGTTTTAGAGTCCCTTGGCAGGGCAGAGGCCATTAGTCTAATCTGGAACTAGTCTCTGAGGTTTGGTTAAGTTGTTGAGGTTGTTCTTTGGCTGGGGATCCGCTGGCCACACTTGACTGCTTGCTGTAGAGTTCACCTTTACGCCACCTGTGGATGTTCTTTTGTTACTGTGGCAACTTCACCAGAGTCAATCCAATCATGCTGGTGGGGATGGGGCGGAAAGATCTGAAAAAGTCAGTAAAAAATGCTTGTTGAAATTATTTTATAGAACTTTCTGAAACCCATCCACACTGAAAGCGTGGAAGTGTTATGCCATCTAAGCATGTTTACTACCACGGTTAGAAGTATAGATGATAGACAGAAAATAGAAATGGAGCTTTCATCAACTGAAGGCGATGGGAGTTATCTACTTATAACGTTTGTGTCCAGTGTAGACAGTCCAAGAATCTGCTTAGTTTTTTCAGTAAACATACCTTTGAAAAAGTAGATTGTGTTTAGAACAGACCGCAGTCCTTAAGGTTTTCTTTTATGATAATGTCTGTCACAGCGTTAAACACGATCTCGACGTTCTTTGTGTCTGTGGCACAGGTCAAGTGTGCATAGATCTCTTTCACTCCCTTCTTCATGTTCAGATCTTGAAATTGAGCCTTGATGTAGTTGCTGGCATCTTCATATGTGTTTGGACCTATAAAATCAGGAAATTTAACATAATATTTGGTGGGCAAATTCAATGAACGTTGTTTAGACGGTTGTGTATTTGTATTTACAGTGTTTGCTGTGAGCTATAATGCTCATGCATACTGTTAAAGATAAAAAGTCATTTCATTCATTTACTCACTTTCATGCTGATCTAAACCTGTTTGACCTTCTATCTGTTGAGATGAATTTTTGAAGAATATTCTGATGACCATTTCAATATAATGATGTGAATTACTGTGAAGTTATAAACACAATGCAAAAGCACAATAAAAGGTCCATACCAGCAAGAAACCATAAACTGACTGAATTCAAGTCATGATTCACTAGTGTCCTCACTTTTCAGTGAGCTGTTAACCACTGTGAATAGTCAAATAGTTCAATGAGTTTATTTAAAAAATCAGACTCAAAGGAAGGATTAATTTGTCAATTTGTCTCATGAACGTGAGCTACAGCTCGGGCAAATCAAGATAACTAATTTAAAGTCTGTACCACACACAAAACAATATAACATAATGTAGATATCTTTTATGACTGCTTTTATGGTGCTTTGCTGTCATTCTATAGCTTCATAGCCCCAGTCCTCATTTGCCTTCAGTATATTTCCAACAATGCCAAGGGTGCTTTCTTTAAAAATGTTAAAAATGATGTTCTACAGAAGAAAGGGATACAGATTTGGAATGGATTGAGTTTGAGATAATTCATTTTTGGGTAACTTATGGTTTAAAGGTGGTGTGTTTATTTTTATTGGAGACCTCACTCACCATCATATTCAGGAAAACAGATACTCAGGTGGACTTTCTTGATCTTCTCCTGGAAGAGATCTTTCTTGTTGAGGAAAAGCACAATGGAAGTTGTGGCGAAGAACCTGTGGTTGCAGATACTGTTGAAGAGATGGAGACTCTCATGCATGCGGTTCTGGGGGAAACGTGAGAAATAAGATGACAGAATAAGTTGAGATGCACTGGTGAAGTTTAAAACATCAGTATCAGTTTCTTTATGTAACCACAGGCAGCAATAAAGAACTTTTTTAAGAGCATTGGCCAAAGATGAGCACTTACCACTTCATCATCTTCTACCAACACCATGTCATAAGCGCTCAGGGCACCACAGAAGATGATGCAAGTCACACCTTCGAAACAATGAATCCACTTCTTCCTCTCTGACCTCTGGCCACCCACATCAAACATCCTGCAGCCCAGTGAAAAATCATGAAATGGTTTCATTCAAAATGCTGGTTCTTTTTGCTCTAGTTACACAAGATCTGCTGGAAAGTAGCTGACCCTCTCACATGGACAGTCACACATTTTAGGTCTTGTTGAGTTTCTTTACAGTAGCCATTTTTGTGGCTCTCAGTTTTAACATAGAGTATGCACAACAGTTGATTCAATCACATTAGTAAGACACACCTGAAGTAAAGCTCTTTGCAGGAGAACTGCTCCTCAATGATACCAGTAGTCTTGACTCGAGATCTTAGCACGTCCTGCTCAGTGGGTAGGTACTCAGGTTTGCAGATTCTGTCCATTTCGCTCAAGTAGCTGTTGGAGATGAGTCATAAATTTACAGACACACCTGAACTGTCCATCTTCTAAAGTCCTGAAAATCTTTAAAGTAGGCTTATGCTTCAACCTTAATTAAAACATACCTGATCCAGATAATCAAGCCCTTCAGGGTTAATTAAAGGCATGTTTGGTGAAGCAAGGTTTGAACTAAACTCTATCCAGAAGTTCTAACCCCTGGTGTACTGCATTCCCATAATACAAAGGAAATTATGAACCATGTAGCCACATCCTCAGGCTCCAGTGAACTCTAGGTTTTGCTGTTCCTGCTGAGTGTTGTACTCACTATCCAGCAGAGTCGTTCAGCTGGTACTCAGCAGCTCTCTCAAAAGAGGCCTGCACACCCGAATCCTTCCATAGCCTCTGGATGACATCTGCCAGCTCTGGTGGCATGGTGCCCTCCTCAATGGAGTCAGACAGGTTCTGGAGCTTCTGACCATCCTCCTGCATGAGACAAAGAAATAGGGCACTGTTAGCCATCATGCAGTGATTTGTCGATTCTTCCTATTATTTAATAAGTCACGATAAAAAAGAAAGTAGCATGAGATCTTTTCGTCCTAATTGTGACATAAATCCAAGTGTAATGGATTATCCCAAAAAAAAGTAGACACAAAGACTTGATTCTATGCATCAGTTTGATTTTAAGATGTGGAGTTTGCAGGGGCAGGGTTTAAGTGATCTAAATGTTTGGAGAAGTTCGGTATCAGCAGAAAAATATCTATTGATTTCAACTAGCTATTAATATACACTACCGTTCAAATGTTTAAGAACAGTAAGATATTTAATGGGTTTTAAAGATGTTTCTTCTGCTCATCAAGGCTGCATTTATTGGATTAAAAATCCAGAAAAAAATGTAATATTGTGAAATATTATTTCAATTTAAAATAACTGTTTTCTGTGTGAATATA
>JAUMHE010000055.1:7607844-7645454 GCA_032359235.1 Enteromius mattozi
CTTATATATATATATATAAATGTATTTTTTTATAAGTTAACAAGTGATTTGTCATGCTTTACAGGACAAAAATAAACCATGTTACAGTGAGAAATTGCCAGGAACTCTAAAGCAGTTCTCTGACTTCCTTGGTGACAGGAAGTGGTTTGCTGGGGACAAGGTAAATAGGCACAATGTTTGGAGGCACTTTAATTTGTCCATTTTGTGATAGAAAAAAAGTTCATTCATTTTACTAGCTCAACCCAGTTTTGGCTCATCCTGTAGATCACATTTGTGGACTTCATCATGTACGAGCTGTTGGATTTGCATCGTATGTTTTGCCCGGAGTGCCTGGATGACTACAGAAACCTGAGATCTTTCCTGGATCACTTTGAGGTTTCAATTGAGTTTACATAAAACACACTATAATGTAATAGTCTTACATAAACTGTAATGTTAAAAATGTATATTCTGATATGAATTGTGTTCCCTATCAGAGCCTTGAGAAGATCGCAGATTACATGAAGTCAAACAAGTTCATGAAAACACCAGTGAACAACAAGATGGCCAAATGGGGAAACAAGAAGGAGTGAAAATGACAATTGATTTTTCTTTGGTACAACCTTCCCAATAAAAAAGGAATAACTAAATTTACATCTTAAAGTGTATTAGATATTTCACTGTTCAGATTTTCTTTTTTGATTTGTTAAAAAGCATGAACTTCAGTACCTTATTTTGACCCAATAAAGCATTGTTGAGTTGAGTGCATTAAGACCTTATTGATTAGAAATTAAACAGTCATGAACGATATAATGCAATCCTACATTCAAATGTAAAACAGGTTTTTAAACTAAAGGCATCCTGATTAAACTAACTTTACTGTTTTGAGGTAAAACACAAACCCATGACTGAATTGTTGAACTTACTGTAAACTGGAACTTAAATTTAACAAACATATTTAACCCCAAAATCAAAAAAAAAAAAAGCTTACTTTAAGACCAATAAACTGTGGTTACTAATGTGTTGATTACTGGCCATTTATTAATATAAAGTGCACAATTAACAAACTGTCAGGATCGGTCAGAGTGTTACAAACATGATTCATTTACATTTAACACATATAACAGCTAAATAACACATTAGACAAGTGCCCACCACCACAGTGACATCAGTGGAAATCAATTTATTGGAACAATCTATCAAATAAATAAAATGAATGCATTAAATGTATTCATCATTTGCATGTGTGAAGGGTAATAAAACTGAACAAGTCTGTAGGCATTAGCCTTGGCTTGTTGTCTAATGAATGGAAATGTTGAGGAGTTTACTGAGTTCTTGTTCATTCAGGTCCAGACACGTTCAAATTCTTGGTATCAAAATACACCAGTGTCTTCAGATTACCAGCGGCTACCGTACTGGCTGTATTCAGCTTCACTGGCAAGCTGCAAAGGAAATGGAGACTGATGACATTTGCGAGCTCTGCCTTAGTCGTTAAATCACAGTCGGGTATAAAACCACACTGAATACTGTGAGATCACATCAGCACAATGAAATGTGAAATAAAGAGTTTGTACAAGGCGGCAGTTTGAACAAATAGAGCTGCATGACTTACTGCAACAGTCGATCTGACGCTCTGCAGTTGGAAGAAGACTCGACCTCCTTCCTCAGGACATATTGCTCTGATATCATCCCGTTTCATTCCCAGCAACATTGCTCCATTAAACACCCCAAGACTCTGGACTGTCCTACACACATACATGATGAATCAAGTGTGTCAACAGGTTAATAAATGACTTCTTGGAGTATGTTAAGCTATTTCTGTTGTAAAGTGTCTACATTTTGATGAAGTCTAATGCACTCTTCAATGCTCTTCCAGCTAATTAAGTGCAATTTCTTATTAGTAATTCTAAACAATTTTTAAATGTAATTACGTTTAAAGACCAATTCCATGTGTCAATCCCACAGTCAAAAATGCAAGGTTTGCAAAATTTGCAAAAAACTGTTTTAGGTGCAAACTAGGTGCTGAACTAAATTTTTCGTATTTTTGACTATTTTAAAGAGTAAAATTAAAGATAATAAAACTAGTTTCTTACATTTTAGAAAAGCCTTTGTACTGTAACCAGGCTTTGACTTCCTCAGGTTTAGATTTCATATCTAGAGATGGAGGTCCTCTCATATTTTGCTGAGAACACAGAGAGCAACATTCATAAAACAATGAACTGTGTATAGCAAAAATCAAACAGTCAAAATTGGGTGCCATACAGTAAGCGACCAGTTTGTATGTTTTCATATAGCTGATGTTAAAAAATATGAACGAAGCCATTGATTAGTATCTTCTTAATCTATTATTGAAATTATTGTTTTAAATAAAAATGTAGAGTAAAAAAAAACATTTGTAAAACTAAATAAAAAGAAAAAAGAAAATATGTGCATTGGCCATGACTTACAGTTGGTTTTGGTCCTTCAGCAGGCTCTAGAACATTCTGAGGCACAAAACCCTCCTCATTACGACTGTTTTTCACTTTCCACCATTGCCCAGACTTGTCGGTTACCTATTTGCATAAGCATGGAAGTGTATAAACATGAACAAACTAATTACATGCATTTTCTGCTTACAGAACAAAAGGTAACATTATATTTGTTAAGATTACTAGTTACAATAAATTAAGATTAATAAATTCTTTTTCTTTGTTAGTTCATATAAATCTCAACATTTACTAAAATTATTAAAATCAAAAGTTGTACTCGTTACATATGAACTAACAGTTTTATTGTAATTTACAAAGATTAATAAATGCTTTATCAGATTACTTGGAAAAAATCAAAAAATCCTAGGAAAAATCCTATTGATTTAGTCACTTTGTTTGGCCCTAAAGTTGCACAATTTCCTTTGTGTGGGGTGTGTTTTTAAATATCAATATGTTAAAGGTCAGGTGATTACCTGCACCATGTCACCCTTCATCACACTCAGTTCCTGACTGTTTCTTGCCATAAAGTCATAGATGACCCTCATGTAGACTGGCGGTTCAGGTGACCTGGTATAAAATAAGACAAAATGTTACAAGACTTGATTTTAAATTTAGCTCTTTAAATTCTTTAGTGAACTCATCGGCCCATTAAAGGCTACATACTTTTAAAGTCAAATAAACAATGTTTTATATTGCTGTCACAACTTCCTTTATATTATCTGGTTATTTAAAAGGGAGTTCACATGACATGTCTCACCGCATAGGTGGGGCGTTCCAGGGTCTGATGTCCTGGAAGACAGGGTAAACAGCAATTTGTACTCATTTGATTTTATCATACCTTAGGTTAGGATGTATATGTCAAACACTTGACGTATTTTATGACATCCTCATGCTTAAATCAGTTGAAGTTTGCCCTCTGAGAGATTTACCTGTTCAGGTGGCCTCTGCATGCCATTCCCGGGTGGGACGCGCTCGCTGTTGCTCCGTGACAGCTGCCTGCTGACAGGAGGGGACTTGGAAGGGCCGGGCGGAAGGGGCTGCCAACCGTCGTAAAATTCGGGATAATACGGAGGGATCTGATCCCCGTTTGGAAATTTAGATCTGTTTACAAATTACAGAAAAAAATGTTTTTTTCCTTTGTTTGCTAATCTGTGAGGAACTTTTTAATATTGTAGAATAAAAGACCTTGGGATGCTCCAAGCGTCACCCAAACTGCTCCACAGTCTGTCCTCATTTGGTGTGACACATCTTCCCAGGAGCTGCAGAGATTTTTCTGTGAGCAGTGGACTCAGCACAGTGGGAGGGATGTTCGGAGGATACTGACTTGCCATCTGAAGCATGAAGAAACAGTCAGAAAACAAGTGTAATTAGGGCTGATATGGAAAATCTCCTGACTTTTTAACCTTGGGATATGTTGTAAGATTTCAGTGGTAAAGTTGCTAAACCATGAAAAATATAGCCTTTTTTCTGGACATAGACCACACTCTTAAAAATAAAAGTTTAAAAAGGGGACACTTTTAAAACCTTCTGTTTTGATACCATAGAAGTACCATTGAGGGTCCCCCAACCAACGTTTCAGCGAACGGTTCTTAAAAGAACCTATATTTCTTAGTTTGAAGAAGGCTGTAAAAATCTAAAGAACCTTTGTTCACTATAAAGAACCTTCTGTGTAATGGAATGTGAAAGGTTCCTCATAGAACCACACATGCCAATACAAAACTGTACATGATTATAAATCTTATGACTTCTTATCCGTTGCTATGGTTTAAGTTAAGTTAGGTGGGTCCTACTGACTAACCCTCTGAAGCTTCAGGAGAACAAGGCAGCTTTTAAAATGCCCTCTGAAAGTATGCTCATCCATTTTTATTGCATAATGGAAAAAAATGTAGGAAATGTGAATCCAATGTAAACATACTGAGCAAACAGATACTCACAAAAGCAACAGAAGAAAAGAGACTGTGAACGAAATCAGAAGCAGGAGGGTTCTTTAGGTGACCATCCAGTTTTCCCTGTCACAAATAGAGATGAGTATGAAAACAGACATGCTACAAATAAAAAACACTATTGTGTCATTTAATGTGACCACTGAAAAGATATCATTAATTTCTCTGTACTTTGTCAAAACTAAACATTTTTAAACTAAACAAAATTAAAGTGGTAGTAATAACAATTTTAAAGGTTTTAAAGTATACACTGAAGAAGGCTGTGAAATATCACAGACATGAAATTTAACTTACCAGAAGGTTGAAGCCATACTTTATTTTCTGCAGACAGGATATGTACTCCCCCGCAGGAGGAATACTTGCAACTATAAAAAGCAAAAATAATAATCTTTTAATAGTGAAATCTTGTAAATTTATATAATCCTTCTAATAAAATAAATTAATAAACAAAAAAGTAAACACTAGGTGTTAATTGTTTACCCATTTGTTTTGCAGCATTTTTCTTTTTCTTTTTCTTGCTTCCATCATCTTTTGGCAAAGCTGAGCCTACTTTATATACAAAGGTCTCAATGTCGGCTGCTACATGGTTAAAAATCTCCTGTAGAGAACAAATAAATGGATGGAGGAAATGTGTCCAAAAAATGAGTTCCGAACAGATGGATTAATAGCACGGTGTGATAAAATTGTCAGTAAATCCAACCAACCGAATCTCTCTCCACGTCATTGTACGCAGGGGGAGCCTGCTCCTGCTCAGACTGCATTGGCCTGTAGGGTGCCTCATCTCTGAGAAATGGCATGGTGGGTGAAGGTCGTCTGTCATCTGGGAAAATATTATAAAAAGTTTTGCATTTGGATATATATTTAGACATTATGAAACACTACTTCACTGTGGCTGATTTGTAGAAATTATTGTGTCTGTATTTTTTGCAAACATTTTTGATTGTGAAGATCACAAGTGTGACTTTTTTCATTTAGCCATTTCTAATCATGTTTTGTGTGTGTGTGTGTGTGTGTGTTCAAATAGAGGGCACAACAAAAGCAATTACGTCTTATACCATTCTGTTGGGTGGAAAACGAAATCCAAATTCAAATGTAAATTCTTTCATTTTAATTTTCTGAAGCACCCAGAGTGTTAATTTCATGACATTTTGAGTTATATTTAAAAGTGTTTTTTTTTTAAGTGATCACCATAGTCTTCATAGTTGTTGTACTGTGGAGGTGGGAAATCTGGAGGAGGAGGGTTTGGCTGCATTGGTGCTGGTCTCTTCATGCTTCCCGGATAACCCTGACCAATGATGCTTTCCAGATGGCGCCTGAGTAACAGAAAATATATCACTGTACAGCACTGATAAAAACTGGTGGTAGTATAAGAGTAAAAATAAATAATATCTATAAAAAGTTCTTAGTACAACAACTTTGCGAGGCAGCAGCTGACCTGATGTCCATCTGAGGTTCTGGTGGTGGTGTGGCATCCCCTCTTTGCTGTATTACCTTTTCCAGATCATTTGCCACCTCCTGGGCCTATAGTGATTTAAAACATCACACATACCTTAATAGAAAAATTTAGGGCACTAACAGACAGGGGGAGTGGAATGGAATCTCCCACATCAATCTCCAAGATATTAAGACAGATTTATACCATGCAGATGCAGCACTATCTATGAATCTTTCATTTTGAAAGTGTTGTTCCTCACCCCAATATCCTCACACTGGAACAGGAAGGCCTGTGGAGCTCTCTGGCTAGGATCCTGAACCGAGATAATGAGAAGGGAGTCATACACACAACTGTCGAGAACAGCTTTCGTTGCTCTGATGCTACTCAAGTGCACAGACTCCAAAGCCTCCTACAATTCCAGGAAACAGAAGAAGAGTTTAATGTTTAGTATCGGAACTAAGTGTTGTATAATGTAACCGTTTAAAAAAGGCAGAAGTATTTGTTCAGATTAGTGACCTTAGTCTCTATGTCACACAGCTGTAGCTGGTTCCCCTGGACCTGCATGATCATGTCCTGACCCCACACTTTCCCTTTACTGTCCATATTCTTCAATCTGTTCACACAGTCATCAATGCTGCTCACCTCTCTGCCATCCAGCACACAGGTGAACAGGTGCTAGGAAACGGAAAGAGAAATAGATTTGATGTTGTTTTATGATCACATATGAGGGTGATTCTTACACTATAGTTACTTTTATGTTCTTTGGTCATATTTTTAAAAATAGATAAACCATGTTTTCACAAAAAACTACAAACACACTGCCCTCTCTGGTGGAAATGAGATCATGTGGTTGAAATGACATTTATGGTTACAAAGTACAATTGATATGGATTGTGAGTGTAATACTTTTTATATTATCAATAGTTTTTATATTTTTATTATGATATTATTTTTATTTCTAAATTATATTATTTTTATGTTGATATTGATTTATATTTATATTGATTTCCTTTTTATCTAACTTTAAGATGTCACCTAAGACAACAAAAGAAAGGTCACAGGCCTATAGGGACAAAGTAAAAGCTGAGACTTAAAGGGTTACTCCACCCTAAAATGAAAATTTTTGTCATTAATCACTTACATGTCGTTTCAAACCCATAAAAGCTTTGTTCGTCTTCAGAACACAAAAAAATATATATCTTAAATTATCAAATATACACTCATGTTAATTCATTGTCATCACCACACACATTTTAAATAAATATTTAAAAATTTATTTATTTTCTAATAAGCTTTTGCCCAACCAATATTAAATTTCAGAGTGTGATAGGTGTACAGTTCAGCATTTGGTCCTTGGGGCAGTTAATTTATCTTATTGTATAATTATTGTACATTCTGGAAAAACTGTAAAAAAAAAAACTGGTCAGAAAAAATGTAGAATATTTCTCTTGTAATTTAAGTTTGTCCTCTTCCAGACCTTAAAACTAAACAAATTATTTAAATTTATGAGACTGTGTTACGTGACTTTTGAACAAGTTTTTTTTTTATTCAACTTCACAAGGTTAAAAGTGCCCTAGCTGAAGAAACGCCCATAAATCACACAGAAGCTACTGTTATAGAGGGCCTTGTGAAATTCAGGCTTGCTCGAATTTTTCAGTTCAGTTTGTGTGGAAATCTCTACAGTACATGTTAGATAAGCACTTCTTGTCTGTTATTTCTTATTATTAATGAAGAGGGTGTTGGCTTTGCTCTAACAGATTATCATCAGTAACATGCAGTCAGCACAAATGAACATTTTAAAATGATTAGTTATTAAGTGTAGTTAACAAACATATGAAATGGATTGAATCTTACCTCTACTCTGTATTGAAAGCTGTCTGGCTGTCTGCTGATTGATTCTGCATACTCCTTCCTTTGCACTGAAGCATCAAAGTCAACTTAAATATACAGTATTATTTTAGAATATGTTGTTTATATGGGTTTTGTACTTACTGTAGATGGATTTGGCACTAGGGCGAGACATGCCAGGCCCCTGGGACGGCGGCTCAGGTGAGAAGCCTCTATAATATAGTCAACAACACAATATGTCTGAATGAACTGTACATATATCTTGTCAATTTAGTAATATCTATGTATTTTTATTATTTTATAATCATAGTAATTTTAAAAGTTAACAGATTTTCAATAAATCCTGAGTATGACCATAAAAAACAAAACAAAACAAAAACAACGTAATCAGTAACATCAGTAACAGGTTATTACTGACAGGATAGGACATTCGGTGATGGAAAAGCAAAAAATATAATGATATTATCTGTCAGAGACGTTCTCAATGCTTCCAAAACCAGTAGCATTTAACACAGATCTGTAGAACAAGCAGGTTACAGAACTAAATGAAATAGCCTAAGGCTTAAGCAAACACTAGCTATGAAGGAGTCTACGCTTTGTCATGCGGTATAGTTAATTTTTCACAAATCAACAGCAATATGTATTGCGTGATTAATAAAAAAAATGCAAATTATCCACCCTAACAAACAGTAAAATATTTACACATTTTGATGCAATAAATATGGTATAGTTTAAAAGTGTTTATCCCTTCGAAACAGAGAAAATATCTTTCATAAAAATCTCTCTGCGTGTTAGTGTATACAATGAGCTGTATTTGTAGGGGTTATTATAACACAGTTCTTGACCACATCCCAGAACGCACTAATTTTCAAACCCTGGTTATAGCCATGACGTGATATGCTGATTCATCATGAATGTTAAAACTGTTGTGCTGCTTAATGTTTTGTTTGAAATCTGTGATACCTTTTTCTTTTTATTCTATCACTTTTTATCCATTTAACACATTCTTGCTGAATAAAAAAGAAGAAGGAGGAGGAAAAAAAATGACTAGAACACTGTTCTTTTTTCTTTCTTTCTTTTATCAAAAAAACCAAACAAAACAAATCAAACAATCCTGAAAAAAGTATCACAGGCACCAATAAATATTAAGCAGCACAACTGTTAATTATAAATCAGAATGTTAGCATTGATTTCTGAAGGATCACTGAAACTGGAGTAATGATGCTGAAAGGATTCACAGGAATTAGAAAATGTAGAAAACATTTTAAGTTGCAATAATATTTAACAAAATGACATTTTAAGATAGATAGAGCCTTAAAGAGCATAATACATGTTTGAACGCCAGTGTCTATTGTACGTGTGGGTCTATTTGAACTGCCTGATTTAAAAGTGAAAATGGCACTAGGTACATAAAATAAACCTGATACTTAACTAAAATAATGGGAAATAAAATGCACAACTAAAAAAAAAATCAAAACTTGAATAACCCTGCCCCACAACGTTGTGTAATGAGGACTTGCCTGACACCTGTTATGACAACTGATATGAGATAGATAGGAGGAGGACATGACGCGCCACACTGAAACACCCTTGTGTGTGTTTCAGGTACAAATTCCACTCAAACACAGTGAAAGATACGGCTGATGGAGGTGACGGTGAGTAAGATATGTACCTTGATTGGAATACTGGGACAGGGTTCCCCCCATACATTCTTGACTGTGATATTTAACACCTGTAAAATAATGTTATCAGTCATAAAACCATTCAGAAAAATATCAGATAAACATTTGAGAGCTATATGCCAGGCAGATGCATTAGTTGTGAAGATGTATCTGTTCGTCAGCTGTGGTTTGACACCACTTAACTTTTCAAAAGAAGGTGAAATTGTAGTCATCAAGTTTGTGAAGCAAGCACATACTTGCAATGTTACATCCTCAAAACCAACTAAGCTCCCTAAAACCAAAATATCTGAACAAATGCTTTTTATGTTCAAATGTTAAAAATATACATAACTATAATTTCAATCAGTCAGTTAGTGTAGACTGACCGATATATTAATATCAGCATTTTAAAATGAGGTTTCACTGGTTTTCTTAAGCCAATTACAATACAAAAATTAAGAAACAAGCAAGAACTGTCTACACATTAAGTGCTTGACAGAAAAAAAAAATGCTGACAACATAAAAAAGGAACTTTCTCTATAACAACTTAACGTTGGTTTGACAAGAAGAAACAGAAGTGCAAAAGTGATATGCCACAAAGCAAACCAGAAAAAAGAAACAAAAAACAAAGCAAAACAGTAATAATACCACTCCTCTAAAAGACAACACAAGTTAACCTAATTGTGATGTAACCATGTTTTGTATTTTACATTATTCAGATTAATCACTGCCTTATCAATCTGTGTTTAAAACAGCATGTATCAGTGATGATTAAATAAGTATCGCTGAAATCAGCCTTGTTATTACACAAATGATTGTACATTACCTTAAAGAAAAGCCTAGATTTAACTGCAAAACTCCAAATGTAGATTTAAATTCTCCAGAATTTAGACATGTCCTCAAATCCGTCTTCTTCGTGAACTGCTTGAGAGCAAATATTCTGGACTTCCTGCTAGGAAAAGCTGAGGTCAAAGTCTAGTTCCTGAATAATAGTAAATCAGTTGGTAGCAGGTAGGTTTTACATTTACATCTTTGAGTACAAAGGTTTTGTCATTAATATACAGCCATTGTGACGTGTACAACAAAGTGGCACACAGTGTCCCCTGTACTCAATTGGTACACTTGCGTCACACTAATTGTATGTTGCTGTATTACAATAACATATTAAACCAAGTGGCATATATTAAAAGATGAGAATGTTTCAACCGTTTTAAATGATGTTCAAAATAAAAATAAGTATTTGGACCATAGTGCAATGTGAAAGGTATGGCTTAAACTGTAAATCTGAAATCATGTTACTAATGTAAGCTCACAGCTCAACAAAATATTTAAACGATTAATGTCAGAACTTCAAGACACATTTTCAAATCCTCACACAAAAAGGACAGAAAAAGAATTTAGTGAATAACCAAATCTTTTATTTAATACGGGTATGTACACTTTTGAAGACACGGCCAGACTGGCATGTTCACAAGGAAAGGGTTCATTTAGAATGAAAACAGGAGGCTTTAGTGCAGACATTGACAGAGGCCTATACTGTAGCCCGAGCCTGAGTGGTCTTTGCCAGGACCTTCAGATCTGCGATGCACTTGGCGATGCTTTCCTTCTCCTGAAAGACACAAACAAATTTTAAGATTGTAGAGAGAAGCATAACAGTATCAGAACAATTAGGGTAACCCTGTTCTAGAGTGCCATTGTTAAGCATGTTACATGACCTCACTACAGTAATAACGGTAAAGCATGCATAATTACAATCAACTAACCCTAAACCAAACCCTGTAGCACGTGACTCACTGTTACAGCATAATGTTGAATACTAAGCCCCCTTAAAATAAAGGGTAACGCCTCTTGTTACACGTTACTTGTACTATTATGACAATATATTATGCATTCCATGCAAATAACCACAAGCCAACCCTAATCCTAACCATATAGTAAATGCATGCTGTTAATTAATATTACTCAGTATTTAAATCTAAAATTACACTTTAACAAGGACATCTTAAAAAAAAAAGAAGAAAAAAAAGTGTAACCTGAATTAGAACAAGAATAATTTTAATGACTGTTACATGTTTAGACATTTAGACACTTGTCCCCCAAAATATCCTGTCCATATTTCATAGCAATTACGCTCTTAATGCAACTGATTGTTGAGTACGAAGTCTCCATCTAGAGGCAAACTAAAAGATTACTTATACTTCTTGCATAATTATAATTCTTGTATAAGTGAATACAGATGTATACAGATTCTGGTCTAAAGTAGCATTTATATTTGGACACATTTGTATCTAAAAGTTAGAAAAGAGAGAAAAGTACCACTTACACTAGCTGAAAAATTATTAATTAAAAACTTTCCAATAATAGGTCTGTAATTACACATTTGCTAATTTTAGGTAAGCTCACTATTAGGACAAAAAAGACCTTTAGTTCTAAACAAATGCCTCCTACAATGAAGCATCAATGGAGTGAACATATTTCCTTTACCTGCTGTGGGGTGATGCTCTTGACGACGCTCTCCTCCACCCAGTTCACCATGTGCTCCTGCTCCATGCGGCGGTGCAGGTTCTGAAGCTCCACCTGGTAGTCCAGCCTTTTCTTCACCTCATTGGTCACCATGTGCAGCCGCTCCCTGTAATTGGTCTCCAGCAGCATAGCCACATTGTTCTAATGAAAGATGGGAAGAGGAACGTCACAATCCTAGACCTAGTGCCACTCTAAAACGTTTACTGTAAATAATTCCAAATTTATGGATGGAAAAACATCAGTCTTTGGGGTCTCCTCACCCTCTTGGCATCAAAGAGCAGGGTTCTTCCTTCCACTCTCCACTGCTCTTTCTTCTCATCCTCAATGCCTTGAGCTAGGCTAGCCATGGCCTGATCCTTCACTTCCTGAGCCTTTGCCACTTTATCCTGCAGATGAAGAGAGAGAACCAAATATTAGTCAAAAAGGTCCCTTAGTTACATTCTTTGGGATAAATGTTCACAACATCAAACTTATCAGCATTTAATGTTTACTGTTTATCTACATCATTTCACTTCTGTCCAACACAAAACACTTTCTGTACCTCATTGATTTTATCGGCGAAGGCAGCCACATCGGGGCCAAACTTCTTAATGCCGTAAATGATGACTGCTCCGATTGATGCAGCGGCAAATGTCTCGTGATTGATTACGTAGATTTCCTTAGACAGCATGTACAAAAGCAGACCGGTTCCCAGCATATAAGGCCCTGCAAACAGAAGAGAACAAACCTGTGTATCAATACTCACTGTTAACAGAAGATAATCTTTACACAACTCTTCTGGATGAAGCGATTATTAGTGAATAATGTCATAATCAATCTACTCATCAAATAAAGGTGTCAAAAGGTAGGACTACACTTCATATCTAAATAGAACAGAACTGTGATATGCAGTTAGCCAAACAAGTGAATGTTCATTTTGGAGCATGATAGATCGAATCATTACGGAACTTTTTTGCATAAAGATTCTTTGATGATTTCTAAAAATCTTATCAAGCTGACGATCCCACCTGTCACTCCGGTCTTGGGGTACAGCAGTGTAAAAAGCTCCTCTGGAAAGATGCCATGTCGGACCTTTCCCCCCTTCTCGGGCAGAGGGGGAACTGGTGCAAGACTTTGGGAGGACTGGTGAAAGGAACGGGAGGCCTGAACCAGGCTGAGGAGTAAAAGAAGCATAGGGTTAGAGGTCTATGGATGTCATTGGCTGTCATTTGTTTTACAGTTCTCTTCAACTACAGACTGACATACACAGAACTCAGCAAAGGAATTAAAGATTTTGCTTACCAAGCGCCAAAAGACCCACTGTTTTTCAGGGTATGACCTACAAGAAACAGAACACAGTAATTTTTAAAAAATCAATTCAATGTCAGCCATGAAGACTGAGACATGTCATTGCTGCCTGGATGTTCTTGCATGTTTTATTAAACGCAGCTGTGATTTTATCTAAAGAATTAGAATCAAAAAATAAAAAACCCACAAACGTCTTTTGCAGCTGTCACTTCTAAAACCGGTTGTCTACATGCCATTAGTTCAAGAATATACAGGCTGCAAAACAAAAAACTCCACAATTTTGGTTCTTAGTACATATGAAGTAAAATACATTTCCTTGCGTACATGACAGAAGCTGTGAATCTAACCAGGTTAGCAAAATATCTGAGATAATGTATTAAATGTATTCATTTGTACCTCTTAATGAACATTCAGTAAATGTTATTATACATTAAATGTGAATTATTACGCAGCTAATATGATAAAGTGGTCAAGTTTGAATGTGGCATTAGCTTTCAGCTAACAGCTAAACTCAGCACAAGGACATACTGAAAGCACAACAGCTCTTCCGTCGTTATCATACAGCAATCACTGTTTAAACATAAAAGCTGGACTTCATTGCATTTCAAACGTCGTTAGAATTAAAACATGCATTCATTTGAGCAGATAAACACGTTTCTCTGCAGGTTCATGTGTGGCCATTCCTACCGCGCGGCCTAATTTTACCCTTCAACTTCATGTTCCCTCGTTCAGACGTGTATTTAATCCACACAATCAACGCGAACGACTAGAGTACCACTCATTAGATAAATCGCCCACCTGAAACGAGCACCAGTCTCGACAACATGTTTTAACGGGTCAATGTCAGGATCCCTGGCCGAAACGTCTCTGTACCGGGCTCTCTGTGCCCTTCTAGACCAAGGATGAGGAACTCTCGCCTCAGATATCGCGAGATGTTCAAAAGACAGCGATCTGTCACATCCGGGAAACTATGCACTCTGAGAAACAGCCAGCATGTGGCGTCAGTTCACCACAAAAACAGTAAAGACGACGATGAGAGTTGCAAGTCGTTGCTAGCGTAAATATTTGAAAATATTAATAATGATAATATTTAAATACGTCTTTATAAAGATAAATGCTGTTGATTTTGATTCTTGTTTATATCTAATGGGAATTTGCCCACTATTGGAATGTGTAGCAGGTCCTGTACATTAAACATAGAACAGGCAGTTTTTAGTTTTTTTTACTTTAGGCAATTTTTTACCTTTTTTTTTTTTACTTTCTGTTTCTACACCAACTTAAACTTCAGTTAAGCATTTACTTTATTTCTTTATTCAGCTCAAACGAATTTGTTTTCATGTAGGAACATCAACATGAGTCCACTTAAATGTTTTTGCTTACAATTTAAAATCTTGCATTGATGTAACACTGAATATATATGTTGAATTCTGTGTTGTCTTTCTCCTCTTCAGTCCCTCCCTTTCCACTTTTGCTACATTTAAGCAGCCAATATAACCACCCCTCTGGTTGTAATCTTAGGGCCCATCCGTTTGTGCCACCAGTTTCAATACGCATGGCTGCTGAGATAGAGGAACTCATACAAGTTGTGAGGTTCATCTTACTTCCTGTTAAGCAAGCAAGGCAAACGAAGTAGACCGCCCTTTGTTGAATGAGCTAGTTTTCAAGTGCCATATAGGCTTTAAAGTGTTCAGACTCGGCTTTCACAATTATTTTGACTTCAGGGACTCGCCTAAGAACAGGTACTTACATTAAAAGGATGTAAATGGAAAAATATGCTAAAAACTGTTGTAGTTAATCTTGCATTTGGTTTGTGTGTTGAACGCAGGGTGCTTATTCAGTTGCAACTTGATATTTGGTTCCAACTTTTTGATGTTTTAAGTAAATGTATTTAAATGGTGCTTTCAGAAAAAGTTAATTGGTATTTAAAAAAATATTTGTCTTGTTTAAATTGAAAAGCTTATTAGAAATGTAGATTTTGAGTAGTGCCTAAAAATGTTGCAGATCAATATATGGGAGTGTTGTATAGTGTGTCTTAGAGACATTTTTCATTTGTCATTTTTAAGCAGATAGCTGCAAATATATGAACACCGTTTGCATTTTAAAGAATGATTAATCATTCAACTTTTTTTGTTTCAGCTGCATGTAGCTCAGTTCATGCCTGTTTTGAACAATATGACAACAGAAGTGAATGACTGGACACACATCATCTTACAGTATGTTTAAATAAGCATTTAATATTTTATATGTAGCTACTATAAACATGATTTTATATTAGTTCTGAAAAGAAAAAGAACACACCATAAGTGTGACCCACAACAGCATATCTGTTGCTGTTTTAGTTTTCGCTTGTTTTATTACAGCAATTGTTGCTGATTATCCTCATTTTCGGTCATTTAGCTTATTTTGGATGGTCTAGTTTTGAGATCTAATGATATAGTACCACTAAAGGATGGATTTACAGTATGTTGTTTTTCAATTGCAGGATATTGCCACTTCAAGAATCATACATTTACACTGTGAGGTGACATTCCTGGGCCTTGAAATATCTCACCAAGTTTTCAACTTATTCCGAGTTGGAAAGAATGAAGGGTGTACACGACAAAAGAAGGTCACCGACTGAAAATTACGAGTTTAAAGTGGAGCAGCGTGCCATGAAGCACAGAGAAATCAGCCATCGGAATAACACAACATCATGTCGCAGTCCCACGAGGGATCTGGACACAAGGTGGATTAAAAATGAACTGCATCGCAAAAGACAGTTTGAGTTCTTCAAAAGAAGACCAGTGGACCATGGCACATATGCACTGTTATCTGCAGTCCCAAGGCCCAGATACTCAAGGGAAACCCTTCATACACCAGAGCCTATGACGCAAACCTTAACGTCAATCAGACGGCCCTTGATAACAAGTCAAAATGTAAAGCTCCAGAGAGAAGGAATTAACTTCACAAAGCAGGTAGAGAGATTATTAACTAGGTCTTTGGCCTGTCACTGATTGATCACCAATATTATGTTTGAAATATTTAAATTAAAGCTGCAGTCCGTAAGGTTTGCCTCTTTGTCACCATCTATGTTTGAAAACCTGAAATTGCAGTTTGTTGCGGAATTATATATGCGCGGGGTTGTGCACCGGCACGGGTTCAGCGCGGATGAATCTACTGTTTTCAGGTGTTGGTGTGGCACTCAGTCGCCACACCAGTATGTATCCTGTACATAGTAATCACAGATTCTAGTTTAAGTCTCGGAATATATGACCCAAATAAGAATTTTCACCGTATATTGTCATCTGAACAAGTAAGTAACAAGTCTGCCATGTTTTGTTCTGACCAACTGAGAAAAAAAAAGTGGATTTTGTTGAATATAGATCCAAAATATTGATTTTATATCATTTTTATCCAAAAAAGTTATGGACTGCAGCTTTAATTTATTAAATTCAAGATTTTTAAAAAAATATATATTCTTTAATGGCATCCTCTATAATAAATCTGATCCTGTACAATAACATTGAAATCAAATGTCCAAATCCCAGACAGTCTCTGCATCTTTAATGAATGAGGAACACGACCTAAAGTCAGATGGATGGGATGTAACGTTACCAGTACTCAATTCGGTTCAGCTTCATGGGAAAATGAAAAAGAAACGAGGTTAGTGGCATCCAAGTGACAACCAAGTCATGTCTAACATCACTTTAAATTAATTAGAGACATAGAGTAATAGTGAGATTAAAATTTCAAAACATACTTGTGTTATGCACTGCATGATGTTTGAAATGAAAAATTGTTTTATAACATGTGTTAAGATGTGACAAAATGATACATGACAAAATACCATTATATTAGTAATATTACCGATATTGTTTTGTTTTTATAATTCACACAGTTCTGCTTAAAGAAATCACTCAGCTCTCAAACACCCAGAAGACACTGCAAAGTGCCAGCATTCAGACTGAGTAAGTCACATTAGAGTTACTGTGTATTTTAAAAGTAAAATAATGCATCTGTATTATAAATATTAATGCAGCAACTTTCTTCCATTAGGTCTGGATTTGTTACCGTCAAAGAAGCAGTAAGTAATTTGATGCTTGTTTAAAAACAAATACATGTAGCTAAATATGGCTATGTTGTTACATTTATTAATAAAGTAATTTTCCTCTGTTTTTGTTTTTAGGATGTACAACAGTTGGCTGACTACTTAGAAGTATGACATATATTTAAAAAAACAGCTCTTCCTGACTGACTTTAAAATGTGTTACTAACATAAAATGTGACATCTCTATGCAGGAGGCCTTACACAGAGAAGAGGTTCTTAAAAAGAAGCTCTCGAACCTCCAGAAGAGTGCTGCCACATTGCTGCGCTCTACAGAGCTCCTATGGAAGGTACATAATTAAACCACTTCCTGTTGAAGCCCTGCAGCATCAGTTAGGGGCACAGATGCACCTGTACATTATGAAATCTAATCATAAACAATGACCTTTGTGAACTTCTTTATACAGACTGTCAAAAGAAGCACAAGATGATCTTTGTTATTTATGCAAAATGAGACAAACCATATTGAAAGGCATTCTAAAATTAATGGTCATCATTACTGATATATTAGCTATGCGTAGTACAGGCTTCATCAGTTGCTGAATTTCCTGGTTTGTCACAGCAGTAATACAGCATCCAATTCTTTATGGCTCGTTCAGAAAAAAAAGAGAAAGGCTCTATTTCTAGCTCACACACACAAAATGGAGAGCAGCGTAGGCGTCACAGATGTGTTTGTTTGCGCTTTTGCAATGTTTCAAACTCACCCCTCATTCAGACTTTTTTTCTAATTTTCCATTTTGAGCTCAATATTTATTTTTCTCAAGGGCCAACATACTGTAGCAATCAATCTAGAATGATAAATAATAAAGGTTGTTTGCTAAGGAGGCAGTTATAAGACAGGATGCAGTGTATGTACAGAAACTGAAAACACTCGCTTCAGTGGTTCTCTCTATTTCTCTCACTGACACACACATTTCCTTTTCCTCCCACAGACACGCAGTGACGAGGACTTGCTGAAGAGCAAGATCAAAGCTCTGGAGGCACAGCTGCAGGTTTGCTTTAAGGTAAGACTTGCAATGCTGCATGTCTGCTGCAACCCCAACCCAAGCTGTGGTTTGTTGTATATTTCTTTGTTTTAAATTGTACAATAGTATATTGGTTTAACTTGGCCCTTGAGAAGTACAGGTGAAATACAAAGATAAATGTTGCAATTTGTCTTTTTTCAGAAGGTTCCTCAAGATGGGGTGAAAAAAGTGGTGCTAAAGATGGAAAAACAGAGGGAGGAGTATGAACAGAAGGCTATGAAGGCTATTCAGAGGGCGGAGAATGAGAAGGCAGAGGCTCAGAGTGAGATGGAGTACCTCCAGGTATGTCTCCAAATGCAGTGGTAAAAGTCTTAATGACAAAATGTACTACTAGTCACCAACATTACCTCCAATATTTATATTTGCAGACTCCTAGCTGTGTTCCAAGCCAATTTTCATTCTCACTCTTCCCTTCCACCAGGGGGTGCTGCAGACAGAACAGGCAGAGTCTGAGAAGTTGAAGAGACTATGTGAGGAGCTGAAAGAGGGTTTGAGTCAGCTGAATAAGAAAAAGGATGAGTGCACTGATCAGATACTACAGCTGCAGGGTGACTTAGAGGTACACCAAAGCCCCTGTATCAGAAACCATCATGAGAGTATCAAAGCACTTGAGTGGCACATCACAAGTTTTTGCAAAATCTGACAAACCACAGGACCCTACTGTCTGTCCACCCCATCATAACTACACTGAAATATATAGGGGTAAAGCATGTCACTTATATATGTTGTATAACTGAGAATGTGTCTGTACAGTGTTCCAAGGAACAGGAGGAGATGCTGAGAAAACACACTGAATCTCTGCAGCAGGAGAGAGCAGAGCTTCATTCCTTCATCTCAGAGCTGGAGGATGAGAACATCAACCTGAAAGAACATCTACAGGAACTCACAGGTGAGGGGAAACTGACTTTCACTTCACATTCATTCAAATATTTCTATAAACTTTCATATTTCTTGCAGATTAAAATCTTTCTTTATCTGTGTCTCTTTTTTTACACACACACACAGGACACAACCATGAATGGTGGAACAGTAGCACAGAAATACATGAAGAGGCTTCAGGATTGGAGGAGCTCCTGCAGACAGATAACAGCACTGGCAGACAACTGAGAGTGACTGAACATAGACTAAGAATGAAAGAAAAAAAGGTAAAGGTCAATTTCAGATGACTCCAGTTTAAAAGAGGCAAGACACTACAGACAAAACCACTGATCAGTTTTGGGATTTTGCTTATGGAATGAAATACACATCTAAGTGTTTTGTTCATTACCTTTTAACTTTTTTCATATTACTATACATATCTTTATAGGCGTTTTTCTGGTTTTGTTCTTATTTATATTTTAAATGTAGAGGGTTTGTTCATATTCCCTTTGCGTGATTTTTATATTTAATATGTTGAAAATATGAATTCAAAATTAATTTCTATAGAATATGTATTATATTACTATTTTCTATGCAACTAACTAATAACTCTAATATATCAACAAATTAGAAAATTCTGAGCCTGTAGTTTATTCAGTGTTCAGTTATAAAAGTATTTATTATAATTGCCTAATTTGCATTTTAACAACAACCTTAATGTACTTTTAATAATTTAATGAACACAGGAACGTATGATGACATACATTATTTCTTTCTCAGCTTTCTCTCATTATTATATATATACAGCCTAAAAAAAAAGAAAAACGATCTTTCTTTTTTTGTAGGCTGTAAAGTAGCAGTAAAATTGAGTCGATCATACTTGGACTTTTTTAGGGGGGCAATAAAATTGAAATTTAAACAATTATTGTAAAAAGTATGTATTATTCAGTTGTAACAAGTATGTATACATCGATATAAGACACAGTTTAACACAGTGTTGTCTTGGTTGCTGTGGCAGTGCATAGAGCTGCAGACAGATCTTGAGACCCTGGAGCAAGAGTGTTACAGCTATCAGTCCCGTCTGACCCAGTGCAGAGAAGAACTGAACGTACTGACGAAACGCCAGAACAACAGCAGGGTGAGATTCTACCAACATAACATCCACGTGTGACTAAAAATCTAGTTTTTAGCCTAGTGTTTTTGTACTCTCTCAGATGAATATGTTTTTGAATGCCACATATTCTGACAGCTGCAGTCAGCTGTTTTTAAAATTAAATTGGTTAAGATCAAGATTCTTTACACTTTCAGTTGGTTTTCATTTACGGCATAAATCATTTTCCAAACTCATGTCCCTGAACAGATTCGAAGTTGCGGGTCCTGGATCTGTCTATTTCTCTTCTTACTGCTCCTGATGGTGGTGGCGGTGGCAGCCCTGTGGTTGTATCATCCACCTGCCAGAGAGCAGCTCCGCCTGTTTTACTCTGACCTAAAGCAGCATACGGAGGAATACCTCATCCAGAAAGTTTCAGCACAGCATGGAGCCTGCTTTAGACCTGTGTGATAGGAACAAATAGCAAAACCAAGTGTCTTCTAGAGATTTCTTTTTGGTGTATATTTATATTTTTTTCTTCGCATTTCAAATCGATTTTTGTACATACATGTTTTTTTAAGGTAGATACATATAATGTCTTTATTGTTTTGTTAAGAATTTTCAAGGTTCTTTATATTAATATCTAAACCAGACCAAACCGCCTGTATAAATATTACTATCATGTTACAAAACAAAGATATTAGAATTTCTAGTGTTAATACCTAAATCTGTGTCTGTATTATACAGTTTCTAAGTTTTAAAAGCCTGAAATAAATTTACTGTGTACAACTAAGACTTGCATTTTGACATTGGTATTAAACATGTAATATTTGTATTATGAATTATATCTCTTTTAGAAGATAATTTCCAGATAGGGTAACAAACCTCTTTCAGTTAGCACACACTGAGAAAAAAAGGACAATACTGTCGTGTTGAATGGCTGAAAAAGCGCATTGTCATGACGGGTCACTCTCTTTAGCGTTCCAGAGTGACCCACACATTAACGGAGATCTGACACAGCTTGTTTCAACACATTCACACACACTGCCCCTCCCCTTGCCCAACACTGCCTCTCACCATGGCTTCCTGTGTAAAGATAACCAGAGCCCATTAAAACATTCACTCCAGCCCAAAAAACAGTGATAATAGCTTGACAATCGTCATACAGGGTGAGTTATTTCATATGCTTTACGGAAATGCATTTGTCTCATACATTTAAAATTATAGAGGAACTTTCTGATGAATTACATCTTTAACATGATGGAAAACTGGAAGTAGTCACAGTGTGACACATACAGTGCAAGCCTGAGGTGTTTTAAAATAAGCTAGCTAAAGTCACAGGCTCTATGGTTGGGTTTATTTTTTTATTTTTTTACATTATTAAGGTTTATTCAGTTATATCCTATACAACTATACTATCCAAAAAGACACAGTAGTGTTGTTTGGTTAGACTAATGAAACATTGTGTATTTCTAGGTGTCCTGATAAATGAGGTCGTCTCTTCTGGTATGTTTGGTTGGATTATGTTTTTGGACTTCTGTAAATTCACTGAAGATCTGTGCCTTCAACATACAGAGCTATGGGGAAGCAAAGGCCAGCAATAAGAGAGTTATGGAGAGTTTGATAAAGGTATATAGATTATTTGAGAATATGACTAAAAATGAAATGTCCTCACTGATTGGTACACTGAGAATGCAATGCAACAAATGAACAAAGAATATCGGAGAATATGAATAAAAATGAAATGTATGTCTCCATCTATCAATGTCTTAAAACATTTTTTGAACTTCTAGATAATTTCACGCTGTGACCTGAGTTTGATTCAAGAGGTTCGAGATTCAAGAGGTGAAGCTGTATCTGCACTGTTGAAGAACCTGAACAGGTATATATTTACAGCACTTTATTGACACACATGACTCGGAATTAATGTATAATATAATAAATGTTTTCATTTTCTTTCCTCCAGGTTTGACAAATCTCACATTTACACACATTTAGAAAGTAAAAGAATGGGGAAGAAAACATATAAAGAGCAGTATGTGTACATTTACAGGTAATGCAACTTTTATAATGTCTGTTATGTACCAACACAAACACATTGTAAGTGAACATACCTGAATTGTACAAACACTAGCAGTGATGATGATAAACGTATCCAGTCTTTTGTGTTCACAGAAAACACATGCTACAGGTGCAAGAGCAATACCAGCATCCAGAGTTCAACGAGAGCACAGTATTCTCCAGGGAGCCGTTCATCATATGGGTCCGTTCTCCCACAACCTGTACGTCATAAACGTTCCACAGTTCTAGTACCAGGAAATAAAATAGCACATTATAGCACAGTAATTCCTCTCGGATACATTTATACTGAATCTGACAGGTTGCGTTATCTATTTTCAGTGGTGAAGAACTTTGTCCTTATTGGTCAGCACTCTTGTCCTAAGAGTGCAATGAAAGAAATGGAGGCACTTTATGACATCTTCCAAACAGTCAAGAGAAAATGGAAAACTGAGGTAAACCAAAGTCATTGGATAGATTGTACTGTATATTCATTCCTAGATTGTATATGATTTCCTTTTTTACCTTTCTTATCTAGAATGTGATGTTTCTGGGGGACTTAAATGCAGCTTGCAGCTATGTTACTAAGAAAGGACTGAAAAACGTGCGTCTCAGGAGCGACCCAAAGTTTCACTGGCTGATTACGGATGAACAAGACACTACAGTGCGTGAAAAAACACGCTGCGCTTATGACAGGTCTGTTTTTCTTAGCAAACCAACACAGTAACCACAAGAACAATTAAGTGCTACAAGGATGACATCATTTCGAAAGCCATACCATTACACCAGTTCCCCATTTTTGTATTGACTTTTGGATTATTCCAGAAAACAAGCTCTATGACTTGAAGGGGGCTGATTATATTTTCACTTTTTGATCACAGAAGAAATGTTCACAAATGAACACAACCTTTGTGCAATTTTAAGGCCTAAATACAGTCACCGGAAATAATATACTATAAAAAAAAAAACACCGCCATAAATACTATCTACAAGTTTGCGTGAGAATGATTTGCAAGCACAAACACAAAGAGGCTTTAAAAGTGGACTAGTGAAGTAACTTTTTTCCAGGTTTTAGGACTCTATAGCCTTCTCAGTCTAAACTACAGTTTTACAATGGCATACCAGTCTATGTTAGATGGTCTAATATTAAAATCTTTTGTGAAAACCTCTTTTAGGATTATTATTCATGGCAAAGAACTAATTTCTGGAATAGTTCCGGAATCTGCTCAACCATTCAACTTCAAAGAAAAATTCAGTCTATCTGAGGAAGAGGTAAACAGCATTGGAAAACAGAGTTGATTCATAAAACTGCGTAAAACGTATTAAAAATATTTGAAATTTCTTTCTTATTTTGCACCTAGGCTTTGGAAGTCAGTGACCACTATCCTGTGGAGGTGGATCTGAAAGCAAACCATCGCTACCTCATGCGCCATGAACTGTGAAATATCTGTGAATATGATGAACTGATAGCACAAGAATATGTGAATAAAAAATAGAAAATAAAAGCTTTAATCTTATATTGTTATATGCTGTTTTATGAAAAACAAGTTGTTTACTACATTATTTAAGCCATTTTTTATATCATTCATTAATATTAAATTTACTAATTATTTTAAATTAATGCTGACTTGGTGCTCTGCTATATTGTCCTGTAGTTAAGTTGCTGAATAATAAACAATGTCCACAAATTGTTCTATCAAATATAATAATTTTGGACAAACAGCCACAAAACTTGTCATATATACATGAAAGGATCAAGTTTTGATGAAGTAGAAGCTATGCTCTTGTGCGCTTTCATTCTGTAATGTCACTAAATAATTCACACTATAAAATCGACTAAAACTCAGAGCACTAAAAAAGAAACTTCTCAGAATGGATATTGAGCATCTTTTTCCTTTTAAAAACATTTTACATTATCTGACGGAAAGCCACAGCAGCGTTCCGAATAAAATTACTGTGTAACTCGTGCAGAGGATGCATCAATTTAGAGGAGATGTGTGGTGTGGTTGTGCTTCTGAAACCACAGCCTACAAAATGTCATACAAAGCTGTGTTCCAGCTGCACTAACACACACACACGCACATACGCATACAGTAAGACGTAAATAATAGTAATCAAGCAAATATAACTTGACATATTTGATAAGTTAACTTTTGATATTTTAACAATGGTGATTTAAATTGCATGTTCGTGTGACTCGTGTTCGTGTTTAGTAACTTAAATTCTGTGTTGATGTTTTTTTTTTGCCATGACCCTGTTTGAACAGGAAGCAGCTATGACACGAAGTGGTAAGCAACACACACACACACATTTTGTCAAGGTGTAAAGCATTCAGAGCGTCTGTCATGTTTGAATCTGATTTTGTCTGTATGGGATGAAATCAACTACTTTAAACCTCCTGCTATGTCAAAAAGATGGATCAAAACATTGCTGATATTCTAAATGATGCATTCAAAGGTAAGATTTCTGTAAAACAATCTTTTTTTAGTGAAGCAGGAAAAAAGTATGTAGTCATTTGTGCATATCGTATGATCTCACTACTAAACTCTGGTATTCCAGAAATATTTTGACTTGTGGAATAAAATTTCACCTGCTTAAAAGGAGTCCATAAAAAAATATGAAGGAATTTTCTGATTTGATATTTATTTTTCACAGGTTTAGCCCATATTTTAAATTATTCATTGATGAGATGAGTTAAGAGTAAACTTAATGGAAAATGTACTTTTATTTTCTGCCAGGATTTGATCTGTTTTCTACAGATTTTTTTCTTACAGTGTAATTGTGTGTACTTTTTTTTTTTTAAATAGAAACAGAGACAAACTTTGAGCATTTGAACTTTGAAGACGACACAACGAGCGCACACAGCATTAATGTACCTCAACATGAGCTAGACATGGAGGAGGACGACAATCTCGGAGAATCCAGTGGATCTGATTCTGACATAGATTTAGAGTGGACGAATAGGGAAGAGGAAACTAAACACTGTTTTGAGAACAATAGGAACTTCTCTTTAGATGAACAAAGCATGAAGGCAGGATCTACGTTTTGTGGTTCATGGGACGACAACAATGCAGTCGAAAATAAGACACAAACCCAAAAGCAGCAATTAAGCTTCCATGAAGAGGACTGTAGAGAGAATGAATCTGAGCTACATGAAGATATCCATCAAATGAGCAACGAACAAACTGAAGATGTCAATGTGCTGGAAACGGTTCTCCCAAAAGGAGCTCACTATGGTCTGGATACAATGAGCACATGGACTCAGGAGGAGACTGCATCTCATCTACCATCCTACCAGATGGTAGATAAATCTGATAATGAGAGCTCAACATTAAAAGAGGAAGAAATGGAGCCTGACAGCACTGAGGAGCATGTCCTTCAGTATGCACCAGATGATGAGCAGCTCAATCATTTTAGTGCCACACAGTCAACACCGCAAGACTGGCCAGTAGCATCAGTGGAGGTCCAGTCAATGGAGGAGATAAAAGAGTTTACAGAAGAAGATCATGAGGACCATGACGGAGACGAGGAAGGTTTAGCAGAGTATCCTTCTGATCTGTCTCAAAGTGACAGTGGAGACAGCAGTGAAGGTCCTGAGGGTGAACAACCCAATCACATGGACATCAAGCAGGCTGAGGTGCAAGCTGTAGGCTTGGATTGTTCTTATGAGACAAAGAACCCAGAAGAACCTCTACTGCCTTACAGTGTTGAAACTTCAAGAGAAGATGATGATGTCCAAAACAAAGATGAATGTATGGATCCTGCAGACATGCTCACTTATGTCAAGAATGAGGGTCTGCATGTGGAGACAACAATTGAGAAATCTGATGATGACTTATTGTTCCAGACAGATGCTGAATATCACAGTGAGATTCCAAACATTGGGGAAAGTTCTGATTATGGAATCTCTGAGAATTTTCAATCAAATTCCAATGAATCCTACATGAACGATCAGCCTGACTATGACAGTGATTTCAGCAGTGATGGTGAAGACTACTGTAAAAACCAAGAAGAGATACCTGAATTCATTTCAAATACAGTCTCAGAAGACAAAAACACACCTCTCCAGAAACAAGAACACACCTTTACAAAGGACTTTGCTACAGACTGGCACAGTATTGAACATGAAGAAGTGGATGGGGTGGTCAAAGATAGTTTGAAACCAGAGAAGTGTAATGTATCCAGCATTCTGGCATCTCATGGAACTGTAATGGAAGGTTCTACTGAGACTGATTCATCTGAAAACATAAGTGTTGGTGATTCATATCCATCGGTGAAAACAGACCAGAACAACAAAGAACATAACAGCGAACATTCAGAAGTGTCAGACACTGGAGAAAATATCAACACTTTGTTACCTGGGATGTTTTGGTCCCAGGAAATTCTGAAGCTTGATGAATATGACTGGGAAATTAATGGAGAAGAGGTGATCTGTGATGAAGAGGATAATTACCTGGAAGAGCTGGAGAACGAAGGGGAGGAAACCGAGAGAGACTGGGAGAAAGAAAAGGCAAGAATTGAAGCATTTAACAGATACTACGAGTCTGCCGAAGGCGAGGAAAACAAGGGTAAATGCTAATTTGTAAACTATCTTAATTTATCACATTTTTAGAACAGTTTTTTACATTTTGGTCAATTCTTTCCCAACAACAACAAAAACAACAACAGGGAGAAGCCACAAAGTCACATTTTGTTTGGAGCCAGAATCCTCTCAGTACGAGGAGGACAGTGGCAGGTAAGACAGATTTCACCGTTTAAAACTTCAAAAGAAAAGTGTTTTGTGTTATGTACATATACTTTAGTGCACCATACAAGCTCATAAATTTGCATGTGATATTTCCACACAGCAGTGAAGAGGAACCGAGCACAGTAGGTTGCATCAGTGAGTTGCATCCTCCAGAGTCCAGTTCAATCAAACAAGACCAAAGCAACGAGGAAGACAGCTGTGAACTCTCAGACATAAGAGAAAATATCAGCACCCTTCTTATGGATGAGGACAACATAATGCTTGATGATTATGACTGTGATATTAATGAAGAAGTTAAAATTGACTCAAGTATGATCTGTGATGACGATCACGATTTCTTGGAGAAGTTAAAAATCGAAATAGAGAGAGACATGAAGCAGGAACAAGCGAGAATTTATGCATCTAACAGATATTATGAAGAGGATCAAAGTGAGGGTAAGTGCTGAAATTTTCTTTACAAAATTGTTCAATTGTTTGGGGTCAGTAAGATTTTTTTTTTTTTAATCTAGAAAAAAATTATGATTAAATTAAGCAGTTTAACTAATTTCAACATTGATGACAATAAGAAAGGAGCCCCATGTCAGGGCATGCATGGTGTTAGTATTAAGATCATGGGTTCAGATAAAAAATAATATGTACATTTCTCTCAACAGTCACAGACAGGACTCGCAAAGTTATGTTTCGCCAGCAGTCTTCTCAAAATGAAGAAGATAATGATAGGTAAGATGGATTTCATTCAGCTTCAAATATCACTCATATTTCAGATTTGTAAGTTTGCCATTTATATTGTCCTACAGTAGTGAACGGGAATCAAACACAGAAGATGACACTGCCAGCATCCTGAGGACTGAGGTGAGAATGTCAGATCATCAAGCAAACAATAAAATGATCAAAAAATAGTAATTAGTCTTTGTCTTACTGCTATTCACATGTTTCAGGACCTAAGTGATTCTGATGAGCCGAATGAGAGACGCTTGTACACAGCAAGGTACAAGGTCTTACCAAAGAGTGTACAAAAAGCAGACAAGCAGCTGAAGGAACAACCCAAGAGAAATAAGGTAAATATTAATTGGCATGAAATTAAAAAAATAAATAACACCATGCTCATGGTACAGTTATGTATGAATTTGTCATAAAAAATGCCAGTTCTTATGCTGCCATTATTATTCATTCATATTTCATTCAATTCAATGATGTACAATTCAAGTAACTGTATCAGCCTCAAGCACAACAGCATTAAAGCCATTAATAAATAAAGCTAATAATCTAGGCTAACAGTTCAGACTCTCACCGAACTTTGTTTTGACCTCTCTATAGTGTCTTGTCCTGCTGAGTTCAGTGTTAGCCGCGAGTCTAGCGACGGCGGTGGGTGTGCTTTCTTACTGGTGGGCCACAGACAGCCTGGACTGGATCTACTGAATTCACATGAATCCTGGATATTCACCATGATTCAAAACACACACACAAAAATCAAGGTCTCTGCAAGTATGATAAAACCATGACACAAAATCTCATGAAACAAACCAGCAGACTGAGACAAAACCAACTTTATTTCCTTACAGTATGCAACCTAATATTGTAATGTTTAAACAGCGCTTTGAAATACAGCTTTTAAAAAATGTTTATATCATTTAACATGGTTAACCCTCTTTTCTTATGTAAACCACATCTAGATAGATTAATCTTCCTCCTTTTTACTTGGAAAATGATACATTTGCAGATGTACGTGTTCTTTGGGCCCTACAGGAAACCTGTACAAACAAGCTCTTTCAATGTAAAACTGACCTGGAAAAACAAAACAAATAAAAACAATTGATACTTTTTCAATTCCTTTATCCTTGTCTATATCTTTCATTGCTCTCATTTGTCATCAAGCTATATTCCGTAAACATGCCATGCAGTTAATGTATTTTTAGGTCTGATTATTATTCAGTGCCTTCTTCGCTAAAGCATAAAACATATCATAGTGCAGGTTACCAATTCTAGAAAATTAAAACTGACTGCATACAATAGCATGGATATTTCTCCTCTGACCATTACCAGGGTTCCTGCAAATATTAATAGTACCTCCAAAAGTATGTGTCTCTTTCCGTAAGTGCTTTGACTTTAAATGTAGCCATAAAAAATTAATTCATCTTTCCATCCTACTGATAAGAAATATATAAGAGGGGAAAAAGTACCTGTAAGGCATGCTCAGCTTTCTGCCGTCTTTTTCTTTGGCTGAAATTATTTTCTCCCAAGGAACCATTCAATTTAAAATGTCCATTAAATGCTTACTACGAACACATGCCCTGATTAACTACTCATTTTCATAACAGTTTCATAACGCATTTCAGTAGACAATGTAAATAAATAAATATCTCATAAATTAAAATTACAGTTTTAAGGTAAAGTGCACTAGATACTGCATTAGCTGTGGTGACTACGCAAACTAATAAAAAAGAGGTGCCTCTTTGATTTGAAGATCCATGCCAGTAATTGAATACACACATCTTTTCTGCTTGTGAATGCACACATCCTCAGCCTCCATGTTTTTTAAATTGCAATGTTTATGATTCTTTCTTGGTGCTGTGGCATCACTACCACATTTTTGTTTTTTGCATTGAAAACGATTCACTCCATCGAGGCCAAATGGCCACATACATATCCACATCAGCTACATCTAGAATATTGGTCCGCACAACAAACTCCAAACTATTTTAGACCAGGCCACATCCTGTCACTGAAAGGCCCGTCTCCGGTAAATGAAAGAGGGGATGGTGCTCCCAGTGTATAGAGGTCGGAGTCCGTATCCGACTCCCCCTCGGCCAGATAAGGCCTGAGACGGGTGCACAGTGTCCCGCCGCCTCCAACAAAAAGCCCCAGACTCACCGGAGGCACATAATCCTCTTCCCTGGCCTGAGAAATGCTAAAGCCGCTAAAAGAGCGATCTAGTTCCTCATGGTCCACTGAGGGAATGGAGAGGGACGTGTCGCTCTCGACGGCCGCCTGCTGCTGGACGGGTCTCCTGGACCTACGCGAGCGGCTGCTGTCCCCGTTCTCATGGAAGGGTGGAGGCGGGAGGCGGTACAGCGAGGGGTCATCCGTGCCTATTGGTGAAACTCCTCGGCTGTTGCTCCAGAGAGGCACACTGAGGGGATGGTCATCCTGCTGATGCCATGAGGTAGAGGGCCGACACTGGCTATCGGTGGGAATACCATTGGGACCTTGATAGACAGGGAACACACTCTCTTTATTCTCATCCTCTTTCTCGTCCTGTGCTTTCTCACTCTTATCGTCTGGGCTGTGGTAGGGAGGAGCAGGGTAAGGGATTTTAAAGCCTAGGAGGGCTTCGGTCTCAGATCGTGGGATGCCCATATGCGTGGTGTACACGCTGACCAAAAAGTTGAGTTTGAGGTCCATTGCCCCTACCTGCACAAGAAGATACACAGCAAGGCCCCTTTAACACATTCTTAAAAATAAAACTTCATAAAAAGAACCATTGTCTTTGTAATTGTGTGTGCACCCCAAATGCAAAGTGAATATTACCATCACTCTAGATTGTTTGCGATATGTTTTCTGTCACTTTTGTGCATAAAAATATGCCATAATGCATTTTCGGATACAACTAGACATGTCAAAAAGCTCTTCACTGATCGGCATGTATGACAATATGTCAGAAGTCAGAATTTTACAACTTGCGCATAAGATGCATTTGAGGCGTGTTGGCGGCAATCTTCTGGTACTAATTCACATCTATTCATGACTTTGCATTGACTTTGGATGTACTTGCATAAATTGCGCTTTTGGTGTGCACAAATTTTTTTGTCACTGTAAAGAACGTTCTGTGGAGTGGAAAGGTTCCATATATGCTAAAGGTTCTTTATGGAACCAAAGATGCTAATAAAATTTGATGTAACATGCTTCACCTGCTTTTCCATCTTGTTCAGACGACCCATCATGCTTGGGTCTTCAGCCATCTCTGTGTCGCTTTTGGGCTTATCCTTTTCTCCTGCCGCTGCTCCCTTTCCCACAATTTGATCCACTCTAGTGATCCAATAGACCATCACTTCGACACATAGTCAATACACCCTCATCCACACTGAGATTCAGTGGTTAACTGTGCACTGTACCTTGTCAAGTTAACAGAAATTAGCTTTATGGAGAACTTGAGCATGCAAATGCAAACATAGGACAGCAGGTTTGAAATAAGAGGGAATATGATTGAAGCCTGATATGCTGAAAGTGAGTATATGCCATATTGCATGCTGCATGCAATACTGCAAAAGTGTTAATCAGCATGCATTCAGCAGGGACATCGTAGAATCTTGTAAAGGTGGCTCTTTCAAAGCTGCAGCATTACACTAAGATTAATGCTCAGAATACTGCAGAATTATTGACAGCAATCTTGGGGAGAAACTAACAAAAAATTACTCACTTAACTAGATTTTTCAATATAAAAATCGGATTATTCTAATTAATCATTTGTCCTTATCTATCAAGTTTAATTCTTTCAATCAAGTCTTTCTACTTGATACTTTTGCTGTCAAAATTAGCATGTTAATTCCAGCTTCTGCCTCTTTTTTCTTGACAAGGACTGCATTTATTTAGATGCAGAAAGTCTTTACGACCACATCAAATGGGAGACTTTCAGACGTTAGCTCCAATTTGCCTCAGAGCCAGGAGTGAGTCAAATAAGCATGGAAAAGTTACAGGTGATGAGGAGCTTCAATAAAACAACAGACAACTGTGGTCAGATGAGATGTTGTCAAGCCATATGTCAGTAAAAACTAATTTTCCTGTCCTGTCCTGTCACCTGTTACACTATGCTCATATCACATGCTCTTTAATAGTATGCACAAATATGGCAGCACGCACTGTATCATTTCATATAAAAGTGGCTGATGTTCAGCAGCAGCAGCTCTTAAAGTTATAGCAGCCAAATAACCTCTCTCTCTCTCTCTCTCTATATATATAGCCCTATCTAGCCCTTTATGCTTTATATAGCATCGGTCAGAACCTTTTTATTTTGTTATTGTTAACCAAAACTTCTACTTTAGTAAAACTGAAAATGAATGAACAAAGATTAGGTGGGTTAAGTAAATTAATAATAACATAGCTTCATCAATTCAAGTGCCTGCGCTGTATATTGGTCTACTATTTTGTTATAACAGAATATTTTCTTAAATGCTGTTGTTAGTATTTATTTGTGCAAAACATAAATAATAAAAATAAATAAATAATAAAAATATAGTTTTGTTAGTGTCATCTTAATTGGGATTAATTCTTTCATTCAAATCCAGTAAAATATCTCAGATTAAATGATAAATTATATGATCAGATAGTTGTATTTAGAAAGATTTTGTGCCCTTATAGTAGCTTGCCAACAATGTTAATCAGACATACTGCACCAATGGCAGGGAATTTGACTTGCATAATAAATAATGTAGGGAAATAAATGAAAAATAATCAAAAAATGTCACCGGGTTCCATGCCTTATGATGCTTTGTGTGTAATACACTGTTTAAGTTATTCTCTCTTCTTTAAACCCTGGGACAACATGCACAATTGCATCTGTCCCTTGTTGTACAGGCTGCATGGTCACACCATAGTGTGTTCAATTATTGTACAGCAAAACACATTTTATTAATCATAAATTAATGTTTCATATGCTCAATTCTAAGGGAACGTTTTAATTAGGGATAATTACATCTATCCAAAATCTAAATCTTTGAACATTAAAAGTTGAACATAGATTAACCAATTAAGGAACAATCCAACCAGTTACAAGTGACAAGTTTCCCCTCATAATTTCAGTCATGACGCTGCAGTTTACAAACCAATGCTGTCCAATAATAAACCCATTCAGCCTGGGAACGCTTATAGTGAATAATTACGTACTTCTTGTGACGAGGGGTCGAGGGGGCAGGGGGACCCACAATCAAATCTATCCTGTCAAATACACAGAGAGAGCATGGATACCAAGCATCATCAAGCAACACATGGAAACCACTCCCTGTACCACAGTGAGGACCGTCGACAAATAAGAAAGCATATATTCCATACATGTCTGTTCTCACCCACTTCTAAGAACAGTGTCTCATGTTTACATGTATGACAGAAATGGTTTTTGCTGTTGGAATATATTGGTATATGTGTGGATGTCATTTCACAACATATATGAGGCTTATTTGAGAGAAAAGGAGTGAATCTGAATTCAAATCATTTTGAATGTGACACAAAAAATAAAACCACTGTGAATGTGATTTTGATCGAGCGATGTTGAAGTCTCATCCTGCTTTAGACAAATACCAAATAGGGACCACCAGAGGGTGCTGTTCACAATTCAGCTACAGCTCTTGCCAAAAACTGATTGACTACTGAAGCAGGTGGATCCTGTCATTGCTAGAAGGTTACCGTAATGGTGAAATCACTATGATGTGATTCTTTTGTTCTAGACAGACTGAAGTCTTGCCTGGATTGAAGGTTTTTGATGCGTGACAGCATGTCCAGATGGCCTGCTGAATACTGCTCGATCACATCCATCACATCATAAGGCCTGAGGCTCTCTTTAAATCTCCTCTTAGTCACCAGGAACCGTATGACACTGCGGAAGACCGAAGAAGACTTTAATTAGGGTGTACAATTACTACAACCGTATTTGACAATTATAATTGAAAGCAATAATTATAGAATTTAAAGGAGCCATGAACTGATAAATCAAATTCTCTTAATGTTTTGATATATAAGAGGTCAAAAACATTCTGTAAGTTTCGTTAGTCTAAAAACAGCAACTATTGAGTGGGTAAATGACAAGAGCCAAATAATAAACTTTATTTGTTGAACTTTATTTTCAATGATGTGCCAAACTGTACCAGTAAGAACTTGGTTTGTTTATAAACAAGGTGCAGTTCGACAAAGGATTTTTAGAAAGGCTGAAACTAAAGCCTAGTCAACACACAAAAAGTTTCCAATAGTCAGAGATAACAGCACAGCAGAAGCCAAAATCTCCCGTTACATTATCTGCATGAGAGTTTTTGACAACCTTTACCCTGGCAGGAGTTTTTCAGTGACCTGGTGCTGCGTTTTCATGTGGATCAATGGCCAAATCACTTGAAAATGTCTGCATTCGTGTGGACAGGGCCTGAAAGATGATGCTGAGGCGACTATTTTGGATCCGATGTAACACCACACAAGAGTGGTCCACAAACATGGTCACTATTGCGTTGTCTATTATTACAGATTGTTTAATTTCCAATGGGAATTTAGGAGATTTTAACCGAATACACAGCAGCATCTCTCGAAGAAGGCTGTAGGCTGTCAAACATACAGAACTATTAACCAATCATAGCAGTGGGCGTTTACTTTTGAGTCTACAATGCGCCACATCTATTCAAACAGAGCGTTCTGATGAAGTGGGTTAAAAACTGGACAGAAAGCAGCATATTACTTCTAAATTATGTTTTTTGGTATAAAAAGCTTGATAACATTATAAGTGGACCTCAGAGAACAGTTCATGGGCCCTTTAATAAACATTTGATTGTCCCAGCAGATAAATTAGTTTTTTCTGCATTTTTAAATTATTAAGAAAATATTTGCATGAATATTTTATTATTTAACATTTGTGATTTGTGTGAAAAAAACAAGTTTTATTCTGTTTTTAACAATTATTGTAATTATGCTAAATTGTCGTGAGAGCAAGTATTTATACCCCTAGTCTTTTCTAGCCTGTAGATCGGTGCCTCTTACCAGATTGCTCTGATGGTGACCTTGAGTCCCGGAGACAGATCTGGCACAAACTCACAGGGAAAACCTCTGTCATCCCCAAAATCTTCTGGAAGACTTGCCTCTACAACACACAAAACAACAGGCTGCTCCCAATGTAAAGAGTCCTAATGCTAACAAGAACAGCCCAGTGACAAGATTAAAGATTACAGGAAACATCTGCCATGGCAGACATGCTCAATAAACTGCACTCCACATTACACAACAGTTAGTTCCAGTCCTTGAATTAGGTTGGCTGAGTGGCGTTCCAAGAGTGATATTTACTGTAGTCCAACAGCACTGTGACTTTTAGTATTAGTATCACTCTGCCCACCTGCGTTGCTACTGTTCTCAACCAGAGTATCAAGTTGAAGTTGTGTGAGGTTACTTGAAATAACATCTTTTTTACAGAACTGTTGTATAAAATCAATATCACACTTGCAAATGATGATGTTGTTCTGAACATCAGCATGACTGTAGGAATGAGACTATGCCCAGCTATGCTGAAATTCAGTACAATAGTTGCTCATGTGATATTGCTAGAGTAAAACCCACCATAGATCATCATACAGGTTTGAAACGACATAAGGGTGATTAAATGATGACCATTTCAGTTTTTGTGTGAACTGTCCCTTTAAAAGCACATGGCATCACAAATTACCCCAAAGTAACTTTCCTTGGAAAAAAGTAAGCACTAAATGACTAGTGAGATTTTCTAAATTGAAACTAATTTATTCCACTCTTCAGAAGTGCTCAGGGGGAAAAAATTTGTTGAAAAGGAGCCAAGCATGGTTAGATTTTGTGGCTGTGAAACTGATATCCCTCCTAATCTCATGATCACTATGTCAGCATTAGTCAGAAGCTTCAGACATGCTTTAATATATAATTGTGCATTTGGAGCTGAAACAATAGTGTTACTCATGCATGAAGCACTTACCAGAACCTGCTAGCCTGAGCATTTACCGCAATAGCACATGTGAGAGAATATTTTGAGCACCTAACAAAATCTAACGAATTTCAACCCCCTGAAAAATGCTGGTTAAAGGGTTAGTTCACCCAAAAATGAAAATTCTGTCATTAATTACTCACCCTCATGTCATTCCAAACCCATAAGAGCTACGTTCATCTTCGGAACACAAATTATGAGCGGAGGTCTTATGGGTTTAGAACGACATGAGGGTGAATCATTAATGACAACATTTTCATTTTTGGGTGAACTAACCCTTTAACATGTAAAGCTGGGACAAAAAAAGCTTAAATATTAGTACTATATGTCATCCTTATGCCATATGAATGAGGATGTGACAGCCGAAAAAAGCATGTCCTCTTCAAATGACATACAGTAACAACCAGCTAGTCGAAACTGCACAAGACCGATTTCTGGAAACAAACTTGTTTCCTTCATAAGCTGAGAAATTCTTTCATGCAGGTAAGTGCAAAGTACTTGATGGAAAGTGTAAGTTGTAAAGTGTTTCATTTTCACCTTCATGGAACACATTCTGTCATGGGATGAGCATGAGACCGATGTCCAGGCTGAGACAAATGAGTAACATTTTCTTTGCTCTACTGTCACACTTCACCGTCATATGGTTGACAGATAAGGCTAATATAGCTGCTGTAATAATTCTCCAAGCATCAGTGAAGAAATTAACATTTTATGTGATGCTTCAAGTGAGATGAATCTTTCAGCCAAGCGTTCATGACAGAGAGTGTTGGATGATGGGCAGATCTATAAAGATATGCTGCAGCTTGGTAATTAAGGAGCCATTTTAAAACATGCATATTTTTTTTTTTGGACTAGTGTTAAAGAGATGCAGCCCCAGACAACATAATTTGTCTTACTGATTAAGCCCTCAATCACTGCCAAAATTTGAAGAGAAAAAGAGAGAGAATGTGAAAGATAAAGAGAAAGAAATAGAGAGAGATGAGAGAGAGATGGTCAAAGATGACAATGACTTCAACCATGCAACTGTATAACACATGGTGTCGCTTATAAAAGGCTTATTTTACATTATGAATGGGGGAGATTTGCTTGCACATTATCATAATGCATTTTCCATGAAAATGATATACTTCAATGTCCAATGAATTAAAAAAAAACAAAAAAACATTAAAGTTATAAATCCATTTTTTAGGTAAGTTAAACTATGAAATAACGTAACAATAATCTAGCATGAAAAGAATCTAGTTGTAAACATCAAATATCTGCAGCCCTCCATTAAAATTGTGATTTGAATTGATATTCAATTTATTGTACTAAAGAACCGTTTTAATTTAGTATGATAAACTATTAAATCATTTTAAATTATTACATATAATAAAAAACCCCAAAATATTTATGTGTCTTCCCTTTATTATAAAAAAGTATTATTTCTTAAAATTAGGGAACACAAGAAATTATATCAGATGGACTATTTATGCTAAGGTAACAACACAATAAAAAAAGTAATAATTATTCATGCATTTCTTCTTATAAATAATAGCAAATAGTCTGCATTGGTTTTTTTAAAATAAACTACATTTTCAACCCTGTTATTCGTTCAAATTCTCACTGTGGCATATACCTATTATTTAATTTAATTTAATTTTTTATTTGTATATAGCCTAAACAGTGGGTACGGAAAGTATTCAGACCCCCTTAAATTTTTCACTCTTTGTTATAATGCAGCCATTGTCTAAAATCACGTAAGTTAATTTTTTTCCTCATTAATGTACACACAGCACTGAGCATGTCAGAGCAAATGAGAATCATGAGAACTGCCTGAAGAGCTCAGAGACAGAATCGTGGCAAGGCACAGATCTGGCCAAGGGTACAAAAACATTTCTGCTGCACTTAAGGTTCCTAAGAGCACAGTGGCCTC
>JAUMHE010000055.1:7646317-7658541 GCA_032359235.1 Enteromius mattozi
TTCATATATATATATATATATATATATATATATATATATATATATATATATATTGAAGTTGAGCACTGCAGAGTTATGCCAAGAGCATAAAACAGGATGAGAGAAACAGGGGCAAATTCACTAAACAACTATGACACTGTAGCAAGCTGTATTTTAGCGCAAAAAAACTACATCTCTTTCACTAACCACCCAAAATACAGTTTTACTGACAGTCTTTCCGGGGCTAATATGGTAAATCAGCAAATGTTCCTGTGCAAATTTCATTTAGCATAAAATATTTGTGTTGACACTGTTGCCTGATCTGCAGTTCCTGTAGTGAATCAGATACTAAACAATACAAATGCAGTAGCATGTGCAAAAACAACAACAACACTATCAGCAGATGCAATTCATTCTTACTAAATTCCCCCTAAAATTTTTTCAATGTGGATGAAATATTTTGTGGGGATCGAGCAACTAACTATATAAACCTACAGCTACTGCAACTGAAAATCCACAAAAGGTTCAGCATCAACAAGCTTTTTTAGACAATAATACAATGTTGCATTGCAGAATATAGTTTGAAACATTTAACTTTCATGTGTTTAAGTGAGGGGACTAAACCTGTGAAATACAGAGCAGTTGTTCTGTTGGGCTGGTTCTTTAAATAGAAACTCACACCTGGTGTCTTATGAATTCTAATGAATGGACTGTCACTGACACCATCTTTTGTGCTACGACACATTAAGCAGTCCAGAGTGGCATCTGGTTCTGTGCCAGGAAATTACAAACTATTCTTGGAGCTGTTGAAGTCTCACATAAAAAAAGAAGAAAAGGAACCTATGCCAAGCGAGTATTGTAATGTACAGGTGAATGTACGTTTGGAAGCAGCATATACTGTACTTTGCACTCAGTGTGTATTCTAATATTCCTATGTATATGTGCATAACAACATTCTCTGACCTTCAGAGTTCTGCCGAGAAGCTCCATCTTTCATTCTGAAGCTCTTGGTCACTTTGCTTGGACTCTCCTCTGCCTTGAGGGTCTTGGCTTCCTTCCCCCCGGTGCTCTTAGAGGGACTGCTTTTCTCTTTCAAGCTGGGCTTACGACTGCACAGCAGACACAATGAAGCACAAAAGACAAACACAAAAAAGCAAAGGAAACAGACAAATCATCCTGATCCCACACTTATAAGTATTTTTCCAATGTGGGGACAGAAACCATCCAGTGCTAAAAAGAAAATACTTGGTAAATTATATTAATGACCATACACTGCAAAACAAGTAATTTTGTATGTCTAGAACTTATCAAAATTTCTGTTAAAAAGCATAAATCTTGTAAGACTTATGCATTAAACAATAAAACAAAATTATAATAATTTGGCGCTAATCAGAAAAAAACTTAATTCAGGATGTTCCCCTCCGCATCTAAATCTATACATTTTTTAGATTATATTATTATATAGAGGTATACATGTATTTGTTTTTGCTTGACAATTTATAGTACATCACAAAATATGAGTCCATTCTACAAATCATATAAGCCTTTTGCCCAGTGCACAGTAAACAAACAAATACATAAAAAAAATAAATAATAATAATAAAAATAACAATTAAAACCTAAAACTAAATAAAGATGGATTCCATCAAATACAAATGGTTAAACAGCTAAAAGCATATTTACTAGAAAACATATTGCTGTTTACTGATATACTGTACTATTATTATTATTATTGCATGTTACAGCTTATAAAAATTGTTAAAACAACAGTTACATATTTACTGATATGCAAATGTTGCTGTCAAAATATTCAGCTAAAGCCACTAAAAAGAAGACACTGAAATGTAATAAATAATCAAATTACTTAAAATTACAATTCTGTACATTTCTACCGAAACATGTAATCATTAGATACTGTAAGCAATTTCACTGTACATTAAAACACATTTCCTAAGCAAACACTGAATGTATAATTTCTGCATTCTTCTACTTCAATAAAGGTCAAACTTACATGGGCAAAGATATGGATAATGGTGCTTCTCAGGCATGCAATGCTATCCACAACTTCTGGATGCAACAGCAGACCCACATGCTGCCACAGCGGAAACTTTTGAACAACAAAGCAATGAAACATGCATGTCGTCGGGCATGCTGAAAAAATACACAACTGTTATAATAAACACCATTTAAAAAACAGCCAAATTAATAAATGCAAAAAGTGAGAGACCCCAATACGACACAAGGCAGCTTGCAGAGGAGGATGGTCTTGTGGGATTGAGGTAAAAAGCGATGGGAAATGCTTCCAGGTGCTAAGTGGGAAAGTTGATCTGCAAGCAAAACTCTCTCACAAAGCTAAACAAATGTCTGCTTCTCTGCTTCGAACAAGACAACATTTTTAGATGCTGGAGAGCAGAACATTTCTCAGCCCACTTGAGCTGACGAGAGATTAAAATACTTCAATACAGATACCAATGTGCACTATGCTGTATGTCTCAAAAAATGTTGAAATATTTCATTTGAGCTGATGATGATGATACGCAGAAGGTATACATTTAAAAATAGGGGGGAAATCAAAGACAGGAAGGAAAGAGAAATTCAGATGCTGGAGAGAGAGAGAGAGAGAGATCTGGGCGTGCAGACGTTAGTATCTGTGTGCAACGGTACCTATTGCTTCTCGGGCAGCACCCACACAGGGTGTCTTTGTGTGAAATCTCACTACTGCGAATGTGGTTGGAGTGGGTCATGAGAGAGAAAAGATTATACAAGCAGTAGTCAAAAAGGCCATGTCCAAGCGTGGGACCTAAAATCAGAGGTATTTCCCCCCCAAAACAGCCAACAGAGTTGGAGCTAGGTGGTGTTACACTAAATGAAGTGAACTGAATGAGTCACAGGTTGCACTTGATTTTACAGGATTACAATTGCAGGTGCTTTACAGGGCAGAAACACCAAAGTGTGATTGTTTTCTTTAATGAGATGTTCATTCCTATGAACTGCATTGATTATGCTGTGCCAGTATGATACTGATTAATTCATCTCCCTGTAAATACCACTTGAAAAAACTGTAGTATAAAGCGCAACCAGGTTGTCTTTGAATAACATTTGTGATTTCAAATGACTTCAAACACAGCAATAGAGGGCTGTCTTCTCATTTGAAGAATGATGATGGTGATCTGAAACTACGATTCTCTATGTGTTTGAACAAGTTTTTGACTGATGTGATTTGGGAATAGTAAAGTTTGTAAGGGAAATTCCAGACAACAAACCTTGGAGCGACTTCTGGCTGGGAGTCCTTCCTTTGGAAAGAGAGAAGAAATAAAAACATTAGATTAAAGCAGGCAACACCATAAACAAACACCTTAAAGAGGAATAACATTCACAAATGCTAAGAAAATTATGAAAATTCTTTCTTTCTTTAAATTTTTTCCATTCTTTTCTAATATTTTTCTATTATTAGCATAACAGTTTGAGTGAAAATTATCAGCATTTCAGCAGCATAAACTACTAATTTCAAGCATGATGTGATCTAAAGAGTACTAGAAGCAAAAACCATCTGACCATGTGTACAAAGAGTCACATAATCAATCACTTTGATTGATGAGCTAGAAATAGTGCTGAATCTAAAGAACTTCTGCATTAACTTTTCTTTTTTTGCACTAGATTTAAAACATTTGATTTTTTATGAATTTTCAATGTGGTCTTAGATTTTAGACCCATCTGAAATATCATAATTATTATTTACATAGATTTTATAATATTTAAAATGCTCTTTAGTAAAACTAACAGACCTGAAACCAGATTTTCCCTTCAAGCTTCTTAATATGTCGAGTTGATTTACAGGAGGGATGAGTCTTTAGGTAGAAGCAGAACAGAGAAAAGACTTTTAAAATGCTGAATATCAAACTGCTGAAGAGAGTATTCATTAAATGAGTTGAATATACAAAAAAAACAAACACTATTAAGGATTAATATAAATAGAAAAACAGCATACTAACAAGCAACCAAGAAATGTGTCATTGAAATCCAGTATCTACAGTCTACAAGACGACTGACTACCTGTACATTGGGACAGACACAGTCTGCTCATAAAAGTCCCATGTGGACACCAGGTCTGTCCGAGAAAGATTTGTGGCATAAAATCTCCAAGCTGCCTGATGTGGAGGAAAAAAAAACAACAAAAAAAGAAATGAACTTATAAGGTATCAAATGACTTTAGTAAAACATAATTGTATGCAGTAACCGCCATCTACATAAAAAAAAAAAACCTGATGAGAGTTAAAATTAAAATATAATCCACAATACAGTGGGGCAAAAAAGTATTTAGTCAGCCACCAATTGTGCAAGTTCTCCCACTTAAAAAGGTGAGAGAAGCCTGTAATTTTCAGCATACAGTAGGTATACCTCAACTTTGAGAGACAAAATGAGAAAAAAAAATCCAGAAAAATCACATTGTAGGATTTTTAAAGAATTTATTTGCAAATTATGGTGGAAAATAAGTATTTGGTCAAAAACAAAATTTCACCTCAATACTTTGTTATATACCCTTTGTTTGCAATGACAGAGGTCAAGTCTTCACAAGGTTTTCACACACTGTTGCTGGTATTTTGGCCCATTCCTACATGCAGATCTCCTCTAGAGACCTGGACGCTGCTGTGCATGGTGGGATAACTTTGTATGCCAGAAAGTAGACGGAAATGATGCAGATCGAATCGTCTTACGTTTCACGCATGCGCAGTACAGGAACTCAAGCGTTTTCAGTCATTTCAGTGTGGATGATCAACTCTTCGGAAACGACTGAAAATGATAGTGTGGACGTGGAGCGTTTTTAGACGTATCATTAAAGAAGAAGGTCTGTGAGAGCCCGAAATCTTGCTTGTTTGTAGGTGACCAAATACTTATTTTACCGAGGAATTTACCAATTAATTCATTAATTTGTTAATCCTACAATGTGATTTTCTGGATTTTTTTTTCTTATTTTGTCTCTCATAGTTGAGGTATACATATGATGAAAATTACAGGTCTCTCTAATCTTTTTAAGTGGGAGAGCTTGCACAATTGGTGGCTGACTAAATACTTTTTTGCCCCACTGTATATCTTTTTTAACATAGCAAAGTCAACTTCAGCTAAATATGGTATTAGTAGTCGAACTGAAAGATATGAGTAAGCACACTTATAGACACCAGAAAGGCCTACAAATGCTGATTTGTCGAAATGTGCGTGGTGTGAATTACATAGAGTTATAGTTCTGACCTGGATAAGAGCTGCAGCAGGGTTACGACGCTTCTCAAAATGCTTCTGTCTGTGCTGCTCTTGAACCTTTAGAGCAAATCCTGAGCCCAGGATACCCTGCAACAGAGAAAACAGTGCACATACAACTGTCTGAAGTCAGGCAATGGAGGTGCTCAATGCATCATTTCGGTTTAAACTCACCGCAGGAAGAGCAAAAAAAGCTACACCAATCAAACTGAATGCGGCAGCAATTAGACGCCCATTCCATGTGATAGGAAACTTGTCCCCATAACCGATAGTTGTAAGAGTTACCTAGAAGATAGAAACCATTTTATTTAACAGTGGCTAATTAAACCTGGTAAGGCTCTACGATGATCATGTAAAGGTTCATGTCAACCCAATGTTGGGATCCTTTTGTGTCTTTAAGCCTTTATGTCTTTATGGGGTAATGTCCACAATTAGTTTACTCTAAGTTACTCTGAAGTGAAATGAGCTGCCAAAGCAGCCTATAAGGAGCTGCCAGTTCTTTGATGGCACTGATCCATTTGTGAAATGGATCTTTGAGCAGTGTCTTGTTTCACTGTGTCGTATCTTCTCTTTTTATCTGATTAGATGGAGGCAGCAGGCCACTGTGGGCTTGGATGAAGCTGTAGCACTTACCAGCCCCCACCAGAGGGCGTCTGCGTAAGTCTCGAACATCTCTGAATTGTCATCCTTCTCCACTGAGTACACCAAGAAAGATGCCAGGATAAGACAAAGGAATCCAATATACCATGCCGTAATGAGTTCCTACATTTAGGGATTAAAAAATGTTAGGAACATCAAGAACATATGATGCATTTTTTACTTAAAATAAAACATGCTAACTGCCTGCAATGCCATATAAAGATTATTTTTAAAACTGCTCCATGGATGCCTAAATCAAAAATACTAAATCTGTGCCTTTTAGTCCACATCTTTTACTTTGAAACCAGAAGTTTGTGGCTAGTAAGATTTTGAACTGTTTTTGAAAAACTCTTCAGTGCTCAGCATAGCAGTATTTACAACCAGTAAAAACTGTAAAAAGAGTAATATTGTGAAATACTTTTAAAATTGAAAAAAAAAAAAGCGTTCTATTTTAAGATATTTTGAATTAATTTATTTCTGTAATGGCAGACTCCTAGAATAAATTCCACAGTTGTATGTTTATCAGCCATTACTCCTGTCTTTGTGTTACATGATTCTTCAGAAATCCTTCTAATATCCTGATTTGATGGTCAAAAAGAAACATTGCATTGAAATTTAAAACATCTGTGTTGCTTTAAACTGTGATACATTTTCAGGATTTTCTTTAAAGGCCAATTCACACTGTACAGACAAACGCTGTTGGAGTCTGTTGGATCAGTGTGGTACCCCTGTCAGATGTTGGTTGGAGTTGGTTAGAGTTTGTTTTCATTTAAATTACACTAACCACGGCTTCATTCACAGCCTCTCTGTCTTTTCATGTGAGTAATGACACACAAATACATTAATAAGAGTAAAATTTGGATTGTGAATATAGGATCAGACAAAAGACAACATTTATTTAAAAATATATATATTTTGTATAATACACTAGACCACATTTTGCAAAATAAAATGCTCTCCAAAAAACAAAATGTTGCGTTAAACAACACAATTTTTCACCGACCATCAATAGCAAGTAGCTATTGAGTAACCATAACAAGCTATGATGTAAATTAAAAAGACTACTTAAAATGGTTTTGAATGCAGCCAAAAAATTTGCTTTCAAACTATTTCTCGAGGTGCTCAAGGCCACTGAATAGTTTTAATTGCTGCAGACTAAACGGAGTGATATAGTTTCTCCAGTAATAGAAACTAATGAATAGTAATGAACTTGCTGCCCACTGACCCCAATGGCAGACTGGTGAAAATATGCTCACTCTGTAACCTACTTAATGTGTACTTTAGCAATCTCTGTGTTCAGTTAGTACACACTTACTAGCCATTCAGCACACAAATCCATATGTAACCAAAGATAAACATTGGTCTATACATACAGTATGCATATTGATAGACAACCAATACACGAGTTTAACAAATAATCTGGTGTTTAACATTCTGTCCAAACTATCAGTTTGATACAGTGTTGTTTTGCATTACTGTATTCTTTCATAAGAACGCAGGCACGTTACTGATCACCTTGCTGTGCGCGTAAACCACAGATCCCAGGAGCTTCCATGTGCCACCGCGGCGGTCCATACGCAGCATTCGAAGGATCTGAAGAAACCTCAGACTCCGAATGGCAGAGGTGGCAAAAACATTCCCCTGTGAGCCAGCGGTCAGCACAGACACTGAAGCAAAAAGGACCATGATATCTGCAGAACAAGAGTGCATATCAGATGAACTCCCCAAGATGACTGTCATCCTTTAAGACATTAGAAAGGAAATATTTCTAATTCTTTCTTCCTTCTTCCTCATCCTTTATATAATGCACTAAAGGATGATGACAGTATAATTGGGCTTTATCTTTCAGCTGAGATGTTGTAAAAATGAAATAGACATTCTTCATATGGACTTTGCAATAAAACTGCTCCTTATGTACTGTTGAAGATGTTTTCATCCACTACGGGGTGATTTTAAATCTTAATTTGGCCACAACTTTCTGTGTTTCAGCAAATGGGATGATTTTTGGTGACAAATCTTATTTTGACACATATTTTGGGAAAATGCTTTGAAAATTTTCAAAAACTCAATAATTCACTGTGGGCAAATGTTCGGAATGAAAACATCCACTAAATTAAACTGCTGTAAAAATGTATCAGATAAATATATATATTTATATAAATATAAATATAAATATATATATATATATATATATATATTTATTTATTTATTTATTTTTTTTTTTGCATAAATCTGTTAATCAACTTCAGTCCTGATCAAAACTACTAAATGTTTTTAAAAAATCCAGGATTTTGACTCTCTAATTGCCAAGTTCATAAGTGATGTCATTGATTTGGGGAAAAAAGCAGGTGCATAAATAAACTTACTATGTTTTTGTTTACTCCATGTAGTTCTTAGAGCTGAGTTGCATATTTTGATTTTCTCAGACGCATTAAGTGCGCAAAGGTCTCACTCTCACTTACACACACACACACACGTGCGCACACACACTCTATAATTTGCTGTTATACTCATATAAAAAGCCAGAAACCAAGCTTTTTTTGCAAAAGCCTATCTAAAGGGTTAATGGTGCCACCTGGTAAACAACTGTAAAAAGTTTTACCTCTTCCCAACAGGGAAAACCACCAGCAATCAAGAATTATATGATGTTGTGGCTTTGCAATCAAAAAATGTCGTTATAATGGAAGTCAACGGGGCAAAAACAGCCACGAACCGTAAATGAGGGAGAAAAAATAAAAATCTGGTGCTGCGCAAAAACTAACAATGACTCAAAGCCAATGTTGTTACTAATCTTTCACATGTCCAAGACTGTGATAAAAGGTAAAAAAATATCCAGTCCACAATTGCCTTTTATATTGAAAATTCTTTTAAACATTTAGTAGTTTTGATTAGGACTGAGGTTGAATAACAGATTTATGCAAAATCTGATACATTTTATATCTGATACATTTTTACAGCAGTTTAATTTAGTGGATGTTTTCATCCCGAACATAACGAAAGGGTAGTAAATTTGAACAGTGCACAAGGGTTAAAGGGATAGATCACCAAAAAAATCATTATTCTGTCAATATTTACTCACCCTCATGACTACTTTTTTCAATACAATACTAGAGAAATGTTGAAGAATGTTATCTATTTGTGTTCAACATCAGGGTGGTTAAATGCTGACAGAATTGTCATTTTTGTGTAAATTATTTCAGTAATGTGATTGGAATCATATTCACTGGCATAACGTATTCTTTTAAATCATGCACTAAATGAGTTCACATTATTCTGCTGTAGCACTGGCAGCCAGTGTATCAAGTGTCATAATTCAGAGAGTCTTCTCATTTACTGCCCCAGAAAAAGTTGGCAAAGCAGATTTTATTGTCTCTTGAGCAGAAAGAATAGCAAGAGAGAGAGAGAGGGGAGAGAGAAGAGTAAACATGCATTATAAAAGAAAATCAGAACAGACCAAAAAAACTGAAATGATTTTCTAACCGATGATACAGAAGGGTTTGCGTGCAAATCTCAGCCTTCCTCTCCATCCTCTGTAGCGACAGCTGCAGCCGGCTGCCCAAATCCGCACAATATATTCCACTCCAAACACCACAATTGTCACAATTTCCTGGACAAACAGCAGACACTGACATTTCTTTTTGCTGCCATATTATGCAGTTATATAGTTATAATTTAATATAATGCCCAATCATATAAAATAAATCAAAAATATTTATAAAATAAAACATTGATAATTCAAGTCAAGAACAAAATTTTCAAATTGTAAAAACAAAAAAAAAAAATACACATATCACAGTATGTCCAAGCTTTTTATGTTAAAGGAGCAGTGTATAAGTGCTTGATAGCTACTGTTACACTGACCCAAACAGATCTATAAAGTGTCCTGTTCACAGCAATTCACATCACCACTGGATAATATCCTATTTGTCACGTTCTGTTAGAATGTGGAACAGGATCTACTGTGATCTACAGTGTCTACAACGTGCACACACAAGTCTGAAGCGTCTGATATAAAACCTGACAGCATCACGACCATGTATCAGCTTCCATCTGTAAATCATAAACGAGGATCAGATACAAACCAGGATGTACAAGGCACTCTCAGAGCTTTTCTTGTATTCTTTGATCGTTGCGAACACTGACAGAACCAGACAGGAAAACACGAGCAGAAACCTGCAAGACAGGACAGCAGTAAATCAAACCAATAATGAAAGGCTGGCTTGTTCTTTCACATGAGATATCAAAGCATCTGAACAAGCTCCAACTGATACAGTAAGTTTCAGTATTAGAAGTTATTCATTGGTATAATTTGTTTTGGATAGAGCAGCTGATGAATATTCATGAAGGACACTGAGTTTATACACTTAATTGGAATTGGTCCCTCTTGGGCCTATCGTTGGCTTTGTGATCTATGAGGAAAATACTGGCTTGAGAGAGGCAAGAATCCTTGGAGGGTTCCTGACATTCTGCAGTTAAACTCAGAGATAAATCCCTGTAGAGAGAGAAGTGAAACGAGACTAAAATAGCTGAAAGTCTCATTAACATAAAACCTCTGTACATGTACAATGAGAGAGGGGAAAAAAACAATGACAGATAAAAACATTGACATAAAACTTTGGGGGGAACCAGAAATACTCTGAACTGACATCCAAAGCTACCTGGAGACTTACTGCAGTGGTTTTGCCCTGATTCACACCATTAGAGAGGAAAAACAAACAGTGATTTGTGAGATGTGGCACTGTGTGATAAAGTTAAATGTCAGGGAATCTCAGCCATCACACAATCAATGAAAGCACAGCTTTCTGTGAAACTGGTGCAATGTTTTCAATAAGTAGAAAACAAAAACCTCCAGAGAAGAAGTCAGTTTGAGATGATAAGGGTGACAATAGAGCTAAAGGTCCGTGTTTCATTCTGTTTTCTCCAAAAAACTGATTTATAACATACTAATATTAACATACAGCAGATGTAGCTGCTGAGAATCCCTGAATTATTTTGAAACATGTTTCTTTAGTCTTTGGCCCCGAGTCTATGTGAATCTGCCTTTTTGGACTTAAGCCCTGTGAGAGTAATAAATAAGGCAGGATTCCAGACTCTTCAATTACGCAAAGAAAATCATGATAAAGAAACCTATATGCTATGCTATTAATTTTCAACATATTTGTATTGATTTCAAGACAAACTTTTGCTGTCCCTCTATAAGATCAAATCTGAGTTGCTGTTGAACGACTGCAAAGGTGTCAGGCATAAAATACATCCTCCCCACTAGACTGCTTCTTGCCTCAGGTATTAATATTATATGTCATAACAAAAATTAATCTGCTAATTTGAAACAATCTAACAGAAAGAGACCAGTAAAACAGACTGGTCCTAAAGGGAATGAGGCCAGAGTTGAATAAATGAAGGTTGCATTAATAAAGGTGGGAAACAGAGGATTAGAAAGTCAACGGTAAGTAAATCAGCTCAAACGAGAATCCTCACAGGAAATCTAATCTTTACTCATTACGCATGGACAAAAAATGCTGAGTCGCACAGAACCAGTGACATCAGACACCTGACATGGCTTACAGGAACACATCACATCATGAGAAATGATTGCTCACTTTTCTGCTCTCAGATGGTTTGGACTTTATGGCCATGTAGTGGCTTCAGAGGATGAGGAAGTCATTTACACTTGACATTCATACAGCTGCTACACTTCAGTTTTATACTTCACTGATGCTGATGACTTACGGACATGCAAGAGGCATCAAGCACAAGCTTGGTAAGACTGCAATCACCTCAGCAACAATACAGCATTGTGACATTCACTATTTGTGATATTTCTGAACCTCTGAACATCAGTTGTAAAAGACCTACAGTACAAACCAGTTACATAAACACGAAAACGAATAGCCATTAAGCCCTTTTGTCTTTGTCAGGCTGGTTATTTCTCTTGATGTTGGCAACAGCCGCAGACTAATCTGGAAATTGTAAAGCGGGGAAGACTATACGGGCCTGTCAAATAGAGAGACAACAAGGACACATTCTTTGAGTCAGCAGCAAATCAGGTAATCAATTTACCTCATTCACCCCATTAGTACAATTCTCTCAAAACAAGACTCTCCAGACTGAACCAAGAACATACTGTATACAATTTGTTTTTAGGTGATGTTAAATCGTAATTCACGTTAAATAACAATTAAGTAATGGCTTAAAAGATTACAATACTGTTCAAAAATCTGGGGTTAGAAAGATTATTTTAACGTTATTGAAAGAAATCTCTCACAAAGGTTGCATTTCTCAAAAAAATAAAGGGAACACTAAAATAACACATCCTAGATCTGAATGAATGAAATATTCTTATTAAATACTTT
>JAUMHE010000055.1:7658641-7679489 GCA_032359235.1 Enteromius mattozi
TGTGCCATCCTGGATGAGCTGCACTACCTGAGCCACTTGTGTGGGTTGTAGACTCCGTCTCATGCTACCACTAGAGTAAAAGCACCGCCAGCATTCAAATGTGCATCAGCCAGAAAGCGGTCTGTGGGCACCACCTGCAGAACCACTCCTTTATTGGGGGTGTCTTGCTAATTGCCTATAATTTCTACCTGTTGTCTATTCCATTTGCACAACAGCATGTAAAATTGATTGTCAATCAGTGTTGCTTCCTACGTGGGCAGTTTGATTTCACAGAAGTGTGACTGACTTGGAGTTACATTGTGTTGTTTAAGTGTTCCCTTTATTTTTTTTGGAGCAGTGCATTTAACTAAAAATACAGTAAAAGTCGTATGTCTTCAATGTCACAAAATCCTTCAGAAATAATTCTAATGTTGATTTAGTGCACAAAAACTTATTAGTAATTATTTCAAATGACTAAAACTATTTACTGTCACTTCTGATCAATTATTCATATGAATCTTTGTAATTTTATAACTTCAGTTCTTTGAGTTGTGAGTGTATATTGTTGTGTATAACATAACAGAATATTATATTCTTGCCTTTTTGATTGCATTAGCTGCCAACAACTGACTAGCAGCAAAATGAAGTTGCATATACGATAAGGCACAAATACTCACTCGCATATCAAAGCATTCACCACTTCTAAATATCTCCTTGTACCCTTTCCTAAGCTTGAGAAATAAAGGCTTAGCTGAGTCTGTACAGCATGCAAAGTGCTATCTCTGCATTTAATGCTTGTGAAAGAGAGAGAAAAAAACACTTAAAGTAAGAGGCCAAAGTCAGCACACTGCACTGCACTCAATGCGTGTGTGTGTGTGTGTGTGCACGCAAGACAAGAGTAAAAGAAGGATGGTGACTGTATAAATAATGTATCTTCAGAATTCACATTCATGTCTCAGGCTGAAGTGGGAGTCTTCTATGAGGGTTGCATGACCAGTAGAGCGGACAAAGACATTTACAGCCACTCAGAAGATTAGACAGCTCATGCTACAGCATCCATGATACAGTCTGAGGTTATGATGTTGCATTATGACAGATTGGTTTATAGGCGTCAGAAGAGATGAATGGATCTCAAAGACATTTGTGGTAATGAAGAAGGGTACTATGTGTTTCTAAAAGGCTACGGAATAAGTGATGCTATACGCCTTGCCTAAAGATTCAATCCAATCTCATCTCCAACTAAAAATACTGAGGTTTGTAAGTGTCGTAATTTGAAACCAGTCCTATAAGATCTTAAATTTTCTAGTGGGTTCTGTCACAAAAACAAACACAAGCCCTTTTACAATATAACAGCCTGTTATGAAACAGGACTGTTATGACTACTAAAATCATGTACATGAAGGACATCCAAAAGAAATTTAAAGAAAATCTTTATAACTAGAAAGCATTATTTTAGGGTTATAATGATTACACAATATGGGGCTCAAAAAAATAAAAAACGTAATGTAAGAATTTCAGTTTATCTGGTATGATCTTATTTGATCCTCTTTAAATTCCTATTAGAATCCTTTAGGACAGGTTACAAACTACTACAGAAATTTTTATTTGTACAGATTTTTTATTAATATAATACAGGCCAGAGGAAAATAAAATAAAGCCTCATAAGGATTCATAGTAATTCATAACTTGCATTATTTAGACAGAAAAAAAAAAATCTAAGGAGAGTTGCACCGAAAGCTACCACTGTGTCTACAACATCATGTTAGATGTTCATCAGTAGCCTAACGTTACTGCTCATATTTCATTATCAAACAGTACATTGATTTACTTTCCACACATTAACAGTCTCTATACAGTAGGCTAACCGTACTACATTAACGTACCATGGTACAGTACTTACATACCCAATCGTAGTAGCACTTCCGTGTTGTGTAAATTATTGTTTTGATACTCACTGGTTGAATTAAGACTTTCTGACAAGCATACAGTAAGCTTTTCAGTTGCATTTTACTTAATTTTAGGTAACGTTAAATGTCCTATTCATCCAGTACTCTTTTCCCTTATCCGACTGTATCATGTATTTTTAGGAGCGGAAAAAAGACTCTGTTCGAACAATTTAGATTGAATCGCGAACCGATTCAAATTTACTTCCGGTTCAATACAACCGACCAAAAATAGACAATCATGGTTTTGATATTAACAGTACACATACAATATAATACACACGAAATACTGTAATGATAAAACGTAAAAAAAAATTGAATTATTTTTGTTCTTTTATTTGTTCTGAAGCAAACTGACTGACAGCTGCTTTTTATGACGGCCTCGCCCATGACCGCCACTTTTAAGTCACTAGGACGATGTAAAATCCATTAAAATGTTAAAATATAAGGAGCAATATAGCATTATTCTCGTTGTTTAGCTACTTTTGAACGCAAGGAACTCGCCCTGTATAAACAACCCTGGATAACGCTCGAACTCACGAACTGCCTTCAGCCAATCATTTACGCGAAAGTTACGTCACCTTATTAATATTCATAAACCAGACTAAAAAGGTCTGAAAATAAGTCCCCTCACTTTCCAGATCGTTCTTACACCCCTGTGCCACAGCAAAGAACCCAGCGACGCCCCCGTTTGCATGCCACCGGCGTAGCCGTGAACCTCTGGCACAGTTTATCCCCTTGAAAAGCAACACGGATTTGTTGCCGCAGCAAACACGAGCGCACTGACGCGGTACTACAGGAGCTGACCGGTGCTGAAACCGCTGCCTAATGATACCCTGTGTCTACAGTATGCATCATTAATAATCTGTGAACACTTTCCATGAAATATGCACAGCTGTGAAAAGCTCATTTGGCGGCCTGGCTCTGAATGAATATTGACATTTGCTACACAGACAAAACTTTTATATATTTTCCCACTGTTTGACTGACACTCTGCGACAAAAGCTGCAGGCAGGCAGGCAGGCCGACAACATCTCAAACTTTCAGCATTCTGGGCGGTGCAGCACAGCAGCATCTCTGTCGGTAAAGGTGGGTGATTCCCACGCCACGCAGAAACGCAGATCACGGAGCACATACTCACACATAAGCGTGGTAAATGAACGCCCAGCCGCGGGGTCTTTCCAGCGCATTGTAAAGAAAATTTTGCAGTCTGCGATAACGCGCGTTTCTTTTGTGAGCGATGCTCCCCCTGGAGATGCTGGACCTCGGTCTGCACAGGATGCTGCCCCGTTTTGTGCTCTCGGAACCGGCGATAAGAAGTGCCCCGTCTCGGCTCGTCTCCGCAGCCCCGGGGTCCAGTCCCACAAAGCCGACTTTCAGTTTCTTCTCCCCTGCCGGAGCGTGATAAACTTCACCGTTGGCGGATTTTTTCACCATACTTACAGTTTGACAGATCCAAACGAGTGTATAAAGTAGTCGTGGGCAGACATCGCTGAACCGGGGTGTGTTCTGTAGTGCGGTGGTCTCGTACTAAAAGCCAATTGAAACGCTAAGGCGAAACTGCAATGGGTAGTCCTTTATCTTTACGCCTTCCGGCTCCTGCAAGAGCCTCTATATTTAATGTTTCAGCTGTCGGATTTTGGATGAAGGGGCTGATGTAACAAATTATTGCAAGTAGTAAATAATTTGAATTAGCTAGTTCAAGGAAGAAAAGTAAATAGAACTTTGCAATGCTGAAATCTTAATGCCTCCACACAGCACAACAGAGACGAGCAGTAGGTTATTCCAGGCTGGGCATGTCAAAAAAGGTGATGTTTACCAGAAGTAAAACATTATAAAATCTCATAGAAGGGCTGATTTTCTGTAACTAGAGAGTCTAGAATGGAAAAAAATGTCCAATTTAGATGACCAATCAAAAGTTTTGGTTTAATTGAATGTGCAACAGTGTAGGATGTTTCATTGTCTTGACCTCCCTCCATGCCCACTTATATATACTATAACAGTTATTTAACCTGTTCTGTGCTGTTAATCTCTGACAATGACAGATCAATAGCAATATATAAACAGATACTCTTTTATTTTGTTTGATATTAGTAATGCATTAAATACAGAGACAAAACTATGGTTTACTCCTGTCAGAATGAAGAGTGCTATAAAATCACAATGTTATCGGGGCTGCATTCGGATATGAAGGTGACACACTGAGCTTTAGGGGATAAGGCAATTTTACATCCCTCAGGGGCTTCTGGCCCCTATTTAATGCAGGTCATTAGTTTTACCTGAAGGTGCATTCTTGGAGGATCTAAATATAGATATTGCATTAGTTCAGAAAGGAGAGCTTTATACAATGCTTTTAATTCAACACTGAGTTAAAAACAACTGGATACATGCGTATATTACCATCAAGATGAGTTGATAAGAGCCATTTAATGTATTTATTATTAACAGTTCAGGACAGCATGAAGACAGAGACATCACATTCAAACATTAATATAAACTATAAGTTAAATATTTGCAGATGCAGATTAGATCTACTCCTTCACTCCACCAGTGAGGTTTTGATTAAACTGCTCTTATTAATAGAAAGCAACAGAATTTGTAAAATTAATAAAACAATTTTGAAATGAAAGAAAAAAACAAAAACAAAAAAACAAATAAAAGGTAAAGACCAAAAAACTATAAGGCCCTTTGTAAGCAGGCTTGATTTGTAAGCACCGTTGAATATCTTTCGCTCTTTGAGCTAAAAAGTACACATGAAATTGAGGCAAGAAGTTAAAAACTGGCAATAATAAACTTAAAATAGTACTGAAAACAGGAGGAGTTTAAAGTAAAAAAAAAAGAAAAGAAAAAAAACATTTGAATACAAGCATACCATGGTTCAGCTGACTGATTAGTGATGTTAAATTAATCAGTCATAACTTTTGAAAGGGGCAGCTAATCGCACAATAATGGACCGAGATGGTGCAGAAACCTGAGATTTTAATATACAGTGATAGGAACATGCTAATGCTACGTCTTTGGGTTTTACTAGATTTAGGTCTATCATACAGAAATGATAGGTTTCATGTGGAAATTATAAAACATAATAACAAGCAACAACAAGGACCTTAAACATACAATAATCACACTGCACAGATTCTGCGGATTAAAAACACGTGTTTCCAGTTTAAAAACCATTTGCTTTGAGGACCAAATAAAATGTTAAAATCCAATTAAAAATAAATCAGTATTTTACCAACACTAGGCTCCAATTTGGATAGATACAAGGAGAAAAAAAACACTATTTATTAGCATAAATTCAAGTATTGTTTAAAATATTTTATCATAGTTTTAAGTTGCAGAGTCTAACTTCCATGCTGATATGTAACAGACAGTGACGCGTTACGAGCTACAATACAAACACGATGAACGTCTCATTAAGATTTCATTAAGACATGATGCTTTGTTGCATTATTGTCACTAGAGTGACCTTATTTACTCAAATCTTTTTTTTGCGTCATTAAAATTGTCTCAAATTTGAGCAAATACGGTCAGCTGTCAGGACTACCGAAGTTAACATATATAACAATATATATATAAAAAAGAAATGCAGACTTTGCATGTTACAAAAGCTGTCACATACTAGCTCAAACTAATCCAGGAACACTGTTTAATTTCCAGGCCTTCTCGGTTACTGACCACACAGTTAGATTTTTTAAATAGCAAATACAATGTGTAAAAGCACAATAAAGTCTCCTAACCAAATATACACCAAGTATACAAAATAATAGATGTGCAATATTATATGTTTTAACATTATTAATACTCTTTAAATTATAGCACTGCTGTTCCTGAAGAACATATGCGTATCCCTCTGATACATGCATATATATATTTACCTAAATACAAAACTTTAATAAAATCCTACTGTATCTATTGATTCTTCACATGATCCCTTTGCGTTTCTTTATCTTCTAAAATGTACAGTACTTTTAAACAACACTGAAGAACACAAGCGTTTTTTTTTATTGTGCTTTTCCAAACGGCCGTCCTAAGCAGCTCCCCAGAACAGTCACGCACTGTAACACAGCATTGATTCATGTTTAAAAAGTGCTATACACCATTTGTTTTCTCCCAGTTGATCAATAACGGTTTCAACCTTCAACATCAACATTTTGATTGCAGTGAAATCTTGTATTTTGTATGCAGGCCTATGTTTTTGTATTGTTTGAAAAGCTTACAGCCTCTAACTGTTTCCCTGTTATTCTTAAAATGCGCGGTTGCTAAAACTTCACAATAAAATTGTGGTGTTAAACAGAATCAAGCGAATTTTAAACACAAGCACGGATGAGAATTAGGATTTTGAAAGTGGTCCATGTAGGCTGGAATGATTTCAGTACTTTCGTAATACCTGATATGAGTGAGAGAATCGCACCAGCTCTCTGAGGGCAACACCTCCCATGACACAGCGCAGACACACACATGCTAAGCTACAGTAATTGCACATAATCACCACGTATCTGAACTTAACGTCATCCAGGCCAAACCACCCTTACTTGCTGACGCATGTTTGCAGTCAGAGGCAAAAGGAAGAGATAATACAGCCTTTTACAGTTTTAGATTTAGCCATTCACATGCCAGTCCAGATCCATTAGGAGACCAAACAATGTAGCAATGTGGGCAGACACTGCCAGCCAAGATTAGCATCATTAGCATTAGCGATTTTTCTCAGCTGCTAGAGCAGGAGATAAAGGTGGTTGGATGGTTCTCATTCCTCGTTGTGTTGACCTCAGCCAGACCTCTCTGGATGAGGCTGGCCGGGAGTTGAGATGTGCTGAGGCATGGTCTCAAAATGATAAGCCAGTCATGACATCTCCCAGCATCTAGAAGGTCTGAGAGACAGATATCACCTCAGTCAAAGATCTCCGTCGGACGGGGGTAAACACAACCTGAAGAGCCTGTGTTGAAGATTAAAAAGAGTTTGGTTACTGTAGAAGTTATATTCAACTACAGCGCCAAACCAGGAATAATCTTAATGTTAAATAGCAAGAGTCAGTCATACCTGGGAGCACCTGGTGGCATCTGGTCCATTACTCTGAGATTTTTGGCAGAAATCTCTACTCTGGTGCCCTGTGAATAAAGAGACTTATTATTAATGGTTGGAATGCTATCAGAACAGCTTAGGTACAGCAATTTCCACGTAAGGCAAATATATGTATTTAGAATATATGTCTGAACTTTTTGTCTGTTTGTTAAACTGTAAGCAATATCAAAAAGCTTCTGATGGGCATCAACTACAAATGGTCCGACTCAATTTTGGTCACTTGGATGAAAACTGTAGGAGTTTGAATAAAGTCATTACAAAATCAAGTTTTGATAGACTGACTCCAAAACAGGCAACTGATAAACTGAAACTCTGCCTAATCAGTGTGCTACATTTCCAAACTTTTAGCATACGGTTCTATATTATGTGAGAAGTAGAATGATAAGAAGAACCTCAACAGATACAATACGTGCCTACACACCTGCAGTGCTTGACATATGCTTGAATTTATCAATACATGTGTGTGGGCAAGTAGTCTGAAGAATAAAAGAGTTGTTGGTTATTGGAGCAGCAAACTAGTAATATGCACTCAGATACAGACAAAACTAAATATCCTGATGAAACTCTTTAGCATGTTTTAGAATATGAAAACTTGCCTTTACAGTTTTAAGGGAAAACATCAACTTTTGACTAGCCTTTTATTGTCAAAGTCAAGGGTATAGGCAAATGAACAATGTGTACTCTTTCTATGCTACATGCATCCAAATACACACAGCACGTACATGACAAATACACGTGGATATCTGAGTGACACTATCCATGCAGTTGATCACAGTAAGTCATGCTTCTTTGCCACATACAGCATATCAAGTCTGGATAAATAGTTTGTTCATTCTGAAAAAAAACCTGCACCTCAAATATCCAGTATAATGCCCTCATTTAACAACGTGTGCTTTGGCACACTTTTTACTGTATATGCCAGTGCCATAATGCCTTACGGATGCAACAGCATCACCTATTGGCCAAATCAAAAGATATATCATAACACGCATCAGCTTCATAACTACTTTTGTAGTCTATTCTCTCATACAACATGCACATCATAAGCTGTGTCATAAGCTGTACCTGTTTGCGCATGATGTCCATAGTCTGCATTAGGCAGCGGGGCATGAGGCCGTGGTTTCTGGATAGAGTAACAGCTTGCTCCAGTGACACAGTCAGAGTACACCTACACAGAACAAAAACCTTAGTCAAGAGGCAGTTTAGACAATCTGTTATAGATTTATCTCACTGTGGCAGTCACCTAGGATACAAATAATCTGGATTAGATGCACATTTGAGCAAGAAATAAATGAAAGTCAAAGTAAAATATAGTTGCAGAAACTTGACTGTGGCTCCACTTCAGTAGTAAGAGGCTTAAAGATAAGAAGTGTGTGTTTTGAGCCATCACTCAATAAAACTCAATTCCCAGTTGTGGATTCATGCTTGACTATTGGATCTAGAGCAACATGAAAACAACATTTCACTGCAGATACCTCTGCATCCCAGTGGCACACATGGTGATGTGACAGGCTCCCAGCCGGCTGCAGAGTTCGGAGGACACCACAAGAACACTGACTCCAGAGGGCTGACCCGCAGAGCCGGGTTTTACATTCATATACGTCTGCATGAGCCGACAGAGGTCATCCAAGGTGTTCAGCGGCCGGAGGAGCTGGAGATTAAAATAATTCAATTCAACTTTTTGGTTTTAAACTTTAAAATCTTTCGTAACTATTGATTTCATTGCATTTTGACTGTGTTCTGTACAGGAATTCCGGTACCAAAACATACACAAGAGTCTGTAAGTTTACTAATTTTGTATTTAAAAGAAGTCTCTTATGATCTCAAGGCTATATTTATTTAATCAAAAATATTGCTAAAACTGTAATATTGTGAAATAACATTAATATTGTAATATATTATAATTATAATATATTATATTATATATATATATATATAAAGGATTCCTGTAATGGCAAAGCTGAATTTATCTGCAGCCATTATACCAGTCAGAAATCATTCTATATGCTTATTTGGTGCTCAAGAAACATTTTTGCATTTTTGTTATTTTTAAACAATATCAATTTTGAATTTCTTTTTTGGAAACTTATATTTCTTCAAGATGAATAGAAAGTTCAAATAAATATAATTTATTTAAAAAAAAAAAAAGAAATCTTCTGTAGCATTTAAAATAATTTCATTATGGATCAATTTAATGCAATCCTCCTGAACATTAAAAACAAATCAACTGATCAAACAATTGAATGATAGTGTGTACGCATGTTACCTGGTCTATTTTCATCGCAGTGGAATTTGAGTCTGAATTAGATTTCTCCAGATAAAAAGCCCTAAAAAATCGAAAAAAGACAATTTAAACAATAAATCTAAAATACACTGCATAAATTGTTTACTTAATGAGATTTTTAACATATTTTTAAAGTTATCTTTTTAAACTATGTTATTAATTTATATAAATAGTTTAGCAGCAAAATTAAAATTCAATCAATACATCAAGTAAAGGTCCCTGGGTATGATGGCCAAATGTACCTGAGTTTCCGGTAATAACCTTTGACCTTCTCCAGTGACAGAGCATTTGTGCGCTGCTGAAATTCTTCCATGGCAACAAAATCTGGAGACAACACACCTTCTGGCTTCTCCAGCCCTGATAAAGATGAAGAAAATGCAGATGAATGTTATGCCTTGCCCAGTGCTGTACTTCTCTCCATACACCACTAGATGGAGCCCACAACTTATAAAGGAAACAGAAGCTTCAATTGGCTCTAAATGAGCACTTCAGGATCATGACTAATTCTGGGCTGATACACATCTAACACTCTCTCCGTACACTGTGACATATGAGTAGGCATCCTTTAAAAGTCTAGAATTTAAAAATTTTAAAACAGGGCTATATTCAACTATGTCACAAACACTAGTGGGACTGCCTTGCTCCCTACATAGAAAGCTATCTTATAAAGCAGAACCCAGAACATCCTGGAACCTCACAAGTGACAGATTTGGAACACAAGTCATTTTCATATTTGATAAGAACCAAAAATTATTTCAAATGTTTTGGAAATTGAGTTTTCTGATACCAGGCTTGCATATTGCATAAAACTCTAAGAATAAAAATACAAAGCATTAATTTTTGGGGTGTTTCTTGAAATAAACACCACCTGAAATAAACTCATTTTATTTCAGCTGGGTGCCAAGGAATGCTTTCTCTACAGATAACTAGAAATAAAACTACCAGAAAAAATAAATTATGGACACTTCTCTTGCCTTGATTTATTCTCGTCGCATTTTGGGATAGGTGTTTCCTCTAAAGATGCATGCCTGGCATCATTAGAGGCAGCATAATTAAGAAGGCTACATTTTAGAAAAGCCTACAATGCCCTAAAATATAACCACTGTAGGCAGCTCACAAAGTTTTACTGTAAACTACAAATGAAACACATTTAGAATGGAAACCATCATTTATCTTGTTTCTCTTGTCTGCTCCCACCTCTAGTGAAGAGGACTGATTGAAGCTTTAAAGAGCCTCCGTTCTGCAGTCTTGTTGGCAGCTGACTAAAATGACAGCTGTCCAAGAACAATGTCACCCTGATGGCCTGCCGACTGCCTTCCACTTGGTAATGCACAGATGTGTCTGGAAAAAAAAGTGCAATGCATTAAAGGATGCATGAGAGAATATTTAAAATTATATGCAATTTTAATCTTTGTCCTTCGCACTACTTTATTTAAGAAAAGTCTGCACCCGTACACACTGTATACAGTATTCTTTATGTTTGAGGTCACACTGGGAATCTTATCAGGTTAATTAGGTTGTAATTACCCTGATGTGATGAGTAAAGGCAAAAACCTCACAGATGTGAGAAAGGAAAAAAGCCAAGCTGTTCACATTTGTACAACATCGAGATGACCTTGTAAATAAAACACCTTTGTGGCAGGAACAAACCACAGAGCAGAACATCCTCCCACAGATTTAGTCAAATCAAAACAGAAGACGGCAGATAAAGCTATGCTCCTAACTGCGCTGACATTCCTGAAGAGGACATCTGGAGGGTGTGTGTGTATGCTTGTGAGGAGGGGGGAAGGGGGTGCTGCTAAATAAGGATGAGAGTTTTGGCTTGCACTTTTTAATGGAATCACACAGCTTTATCAGAGAAAGGGAGGGACCCTGGATCTAACTATTTATAAAGGAAAGGAATTTGTGGTCATTGTTGCTGCTGTTTCAGTGGCTTACAGAATGCATTTCAAAACCTTAATTTACTCAATTTAAAAAACACGTGTGCCATTTAAGAAGTTAGAAATAATTTATATGCGCACAGGCACACACATACATATTTTTCTGTTGGCAATGTGATTGACAAGCTATTACTCGATGTGCTAATAATATGTGGTGTGGTGTCATACTTGGGACGAGGCACTCGTTCTCCAGTGGGCGGAATAGCACAGTGACTTTCTCCAGATCCTGCAGTGCTGCTTTTGTATCTTCCAGCATGATTCGCTCTTCTCTCTGCTCAAGTAAACAGATTTTGAGCCCAAAATAATCAAGATCTTCATCCCGAAGTAGGAATATAAATGACTGAAATAACACTACACACATCCAGGAAAATCCAGGATATGATGGTTTTGGTTTTTTATTTAGTTTTAATAGTCTCAAGACTCAATTTTAAAACTTTATTATTATGCTTGTGTGAGCTATTGTGGGATGACGGTCACTGAATGAGCTATGATAAGACGTAATGTCTAGTAGTCTTACCACATGTGGAGAGAGTGATGACTGGAAGTTAAAAAGCACTCCGATGGTGGCAATCTGCTCCAGCCATTTCCGGCTGACCTCTTTACTGTCCTCCTCATATTCTCCGTTATTGTTGAACCGCAGGTTCAGTGCATTCACAAGCTGTTCTGCCAATGCACACAGCGCCCCCACCAGAGACTGACAGAATATGACATCCCGCCGCAACTGGAGTTCTGTGTCTGTGACAGAAGAGCAGAAAAGAAGTCATGATATTTGTATAAATATATATATATACGTGTGTGTACACTCACATTCATGCAACATGCATGGAAATTTTTGTATCCCATTTTTAAGACAGAAAATTGTCTTTGACCTAATAATTTGTTTAAACTATAATAAACATTATAATATAAAAAATTATAAATGTTATTGTATATTTATATTCAGTATTCTGGTGAAGAGATACACTACTGTTTGTAAGTTTGGGGTTGGCAAGATGTTTTAATGCTTTTAAAAGAAAGGAACACCACTCTAAATTACTCTAGTACGCATGCGGTTAAAAAGTTCATCCCAATCATTAATATATTTTAAAATGTATTTTTAGCAGTCATTTCTGTCACATGACCATACACTGATTTGCTTCTCAAGAAAAGATTATAAAAACATTTATTTCACATAGAAATCTTTTTGGACAGTGAATTTACTGCCACTTTTAATCTATTTAATTTTTTATAATAAATGTATTACTTGGTTTAATATCTGGCTTTTTATTTGATTAATAGAAATGATTATTTGATTTAAAAAAAAATATGCCTTTTTATTTTATTTATCAAACTGATTTTATTTAAACAACTGTTATAAGTCATAAGTAATATATTAATATATTATAAGTAATATAATAAGCATATATTAATAGCTATTGAGAAAACACTGTAAATAATGATGATTTTTTCATTTGAAATTCATAGACCTTTGAAATCCATTTATTAACGTGATTCTTCAATTTAATTTTACTGTTTTAACTACTATTTTATACATTTTAATTGCTCTAATCTAAAGTTTCATTGGCAGATATTGCTAATACTGATTAATTTACTGTTCACAGATCAGCATACGTCCCAAACTGTGGTCAGAGGGAAATCCTGAAATCTCCTAAAACAGTCGTAAGCCATGTTCAGAGTGTGTAATACTTTAAGCAGATGGTGGGTTTCACAGCAGCGCTGGGTGGGAACAGGGATTGGAGCTGCTGTCTGTGTGGAGCAGCAGGGATAAGGGCTCTAGATCAGGTTCCAAAGAAAACGCTCAACAGCTTCCATATGTCTCCCACCACAGACCCCACGGGACAAACCCACTCTCACTTTATCTGTGTCTACCGCTCGCTCAGAAGCTCACAAACAGACACACCCCACTGCAACTTGACTGCACGCACACACTCCCTGCTACAGAATTTTTATAAAACACTCCCTAATCACAGCACATGGAGGTGTCTGTAAATACAGCTCAGTCCAGAACAGTAGTAGGGATGATAAATCACACACAATGCAGTTGCCTTTCTGAAATCTCACACAGATGATGACACAAGCGCGTGACCATGTAAACATTCTGCGTTCACTTTCAATAGCTATTTAAAATGATCTACAATGGTAAAGTTCAACTAGGGAAAAGTTCAAATCAAGAGTAACTTACCAGTGCATTTAAGCAACGCCAACAACAGTTGACTCCTTCCATCTGCAACAGTTACACAAAGACAAGAGTACAAGCCAATAAATGCACAATAATACGGGACATTATATACAACTTGAACATGAAATGGTTTTGTTTATTGGTGCAGGGGCAGTTTACACAGCATGCGTTTTTCCACTGGACTACTTTTTCATGGCTTTTCTATGACAGACACATGACGTCATCTCAATTTAAATTGTTTCGTTAAGCTGAAATTTTGTAAAAGTTTTTAATATTTCACAAAATATTTAAGTGTTTTGTTTAGCTGTTACTGGTTTTTGCTTCTCTATTAAAATGATATTTTAATTTATCCATGAAACTGACTACATCGAATCAACTTTAACAAGTCATGGTTAATTGCATACATTAATATTAGTTGAGAAAATGCTCCAAATGATGATTACCAAATATTATACTATTTAAATATTATATGATGATGACCAAATATTATTTAAGTATTATACATTTTCATCAATATATGATGAAAAACCATACATTATTGTTGTTTTTTTATTCCACCTTCCCATTCTCTGTGAATGGCCTCTTAGGATATTTAAGAAAAAACAGGATTTTAAAATGTGCATTTAATAACAGAATTGAGCCAGATCTGAATTAAAGTTTAAAGCATATTTTGAAGAACTCCTAAAACACCATTGGTATCTTGACATACTCCAATGGTAACATTTTTCAAATCAATTGTTATTTGCTATTATTACTGCAGATTTTATTGCATGAATCATCAAATGTATGCTGATGATTTGTGCACTACAAAACATGTTAAAAAAGTAATTGGCTATATTGACTTACCTTCTACAAAGCGATGAAGGCTGTTAACTAAAGATTTGATTGAAATGGGCAGATTCCAAGGGTCCTCCTGGATATTCTTGTGCAAGACATGCCGCCAACGTGCAGTCCAGTCCTCTGTGTGCCGAAACTCTATTATAGTAAATAGAGATTATATATTTAGGAATAAAAAATAAATAAAAGTGAATATATATAATATATTATATATGTGTATGTGTGTGTATTGAGGACAATATTTTTTTTTTTTCTTAGTTTAAATAAGAAAAAAAAAGCCAAAGTGTTTCACCAATGTGCTTTGTAAATGTCTTAACAGGTTAGAAGATGTAGCTGGCTGTATGAGATCTCACAAAAACCCACAAAATACATAACTGTTGTCAGAACCCCATATTTAAACACAAGCTAATTATACTACTCCCCAAAAATACAAAAAACACATAGGAGAAACTACTGTGGTATCCTCACATGCAGAGGTAATAACGTACAGATGCAAACAGAAACATTCACACACCCCTACCCACCTATAAAAGTCTCCCCCACACGCCAACCGAGAACCCAAATACACACATCCCTCAAACGAGTTTCCAAACACAGCATTCAAATATAGCTCACACACACACACGCGCATACACACAGCCGACCGGGCGGTACCTGGCTGACTGTGGTCGTTGTGGAAATGCTTGGTTTCCTCGCAGGCTTTGCTCATGATAGGGCCCTTCAGGAGACTGTTGATCGAGTCAACCTGAGAATGAAAAACACACTGTTAACCTTGTCACCACACACATCCTGCGCTAACTGATGCCTGGCTAACGCCCTTGCTAACATCAGGCCTGCTGCTTTCAGTCTGTCCACATGCAACCTGTCTGCAGCGGATAAAAGAGCTCATTATTGATATCTGGGAAATTGAGAGGGGGTCAAAATCTGGTGACCTCCAAAAGATGATAGATTTTGAGGTCAAAGTGCAAGAGGTGCAGAGGTCAAAGAGTGCTTACTAGAGATGATGGTAATGTGATAAATGATACTGTGGGACTTAGAGAGAGAAACTAAGAGGGGATGTATTGATGAAGAGCAAAATAAGGAGGTGAGAGAAGTCAGACAAAGGGCAAGAGTTACAAAGGGAATATCAAGTTTAAATTGACAAGATAGACTAAAAGTTTGATTTATGAGAGGGGAAATCAATATACCTGATTGAAAAGGTGTTCCAGACATCCGTGAAGTTTATCCTGCTTGTCTAAAGGGATTTGCATATCACATGGCAACTCATCTCCTGGAAAACAAAATAAAAATAGATATGTCTTGTTAGTTATTGTCCTGAATTTCAAGATTGTAATCGCATCTGACAGACGACAGTTACCTGAGCCCATCTCGTCACTACCCAGGTAAGAACTGTTGCTCCGGACGCTGGTGTATGACAGCACTGAGTCTCGGTTACTGTTACACTCACTGTGAAGACACACAGATACAAATGTTTGCATGTGATGAAAAGGATGCCTGCAGACAACAACGCCAACTTTACCAATAAAGACAAAAATATATTTAATCATGCACTAAACATGTTTGAACTGTTGTCAAAGCATTATAGCCAATGAAACAGATGTGAGGTTAAGTAATTATTCAAAGCTGAAGAACAATTACAATTGTAAAGAAAAACTTCACTGAAACAAACAACTTCTCTGATGATGAAATTTACTGTAATACAGTGGCAGGACAGTGGTTGAACACCTATTATTCATTGTATTTGAGCTAAATTTTGGTTAAATTCACATTACTTCTCATGATCACACAAATGCAAAACACCAAAGAGTCTGCTCTATGACTTTTTCTTCTGTTGGATGTTGAGGATTTTAATTTTTTTCCTACAGAAGAAGAATAACACTAAAGGTTTGGAATGATATAAAGGTATAAAGTCATTTTGAAACAATTTGAACATCAATAAACTTCATTAACAATTTAAACTTTTATTCATTAAGATCAACAAATTTAGGTCTTCTTGCCATCCTTAAAATGTTTATTCTGAGACAAAACAAAACTTTCGAAATGTCTTTTTTGCTCCAAAAAGCTTGAGAGGGAAAAACAGACTGTACTTCAACCCACTAGTAGAGCAGAAGAAGTTCCCTTTCCCCACCCCACAATGAGAGGGAAGGCCAAATTTAGTGCCGCCACAAGCCAAGAATGGAAGCAGATCATGCTCATGACCAGCAGGTTACAACACTCCCAGCAGCTGAAAGAGGGAAAAAAACGAGCATTCCCTCGCATTTTACCATTCAACCTCCTGAACCCTTGAAAGTTTGTGTTCCCTAACAGCCTGCCCTCTTCTCACAATAACAAGAACAGACAGCCTACCTACTTCCCACAGACAAATCCATTTACTTACTGCAAGAGCCTAAATAGAGGAAATAATGCTTCTATCTATAAAACATGACGGCTGCAGCTGTTCATGAGCTCACCCTATCACAGAGTAGCAGGATTTTAAAGTGGAACGCCACATAATGATAGAGGGTGCAAAAACAGGCATCCGTTTATCCCAACAGAAGCATAAAATCCATTTGGCTGTGGTCAGGCCCAGCTTTGCCCTGCTCCGTCAGGTCTAGATCACAACCAAACATACTTTGCTCCATATAATGATGACATAACAACGCTGACTGAATGTATTCTTTAGCGGTTAAAGAGGGCGTCTGGGTTGCTGTGGCACAACAGGTTCTTTGTAAGGGATGTTTATCGTCTCTCTACGTGTCTGTTTTAGCAACATCTGTTGGACAGGAGGAGCAGACAGAAGCCCCATCTCGCTCACTCTCTCTGTTTCACGCGTGCTTGAAGAAAACTGGGACTTTAAAAACATCTTTTATACATGTCATTTCACAGAAAACAAAATGTCATAATGAAAATTGGTGCTTGTATCAATATTGATTGAATACTCCACCCCAAAACAAAAAATTGTCATTAATCACTTACCCCAATGTTGTTCCAAACCAGTACAAGCTTGAGACACAGAAAAGACAAATTACTGAATAAAGTTGTTATTTTTATTTTCTTTGCATACAAAAAGTATTCTTGTTGCTTCATAACATTCAGATTGAACCACTGATGGTAGACAGACTATTCTGATGATGTTTTTTAAACTTTACTGGGTCAAACACTTGACAGTGTAACTTACTTGGCAGTCAATAGGACAGTGACAAACATCAATAGGACAGTCATAAGCCTCCTGTTTTTCATCTAAAATATCTTGTGTTCTGAAGACAAACTTTTACTTTAAAGCTTTTCCTGGTTTGGAAGTAATTAACGACAAAATTTTCTTTTTGGGGTGGCATATCCCATATGATAATGGGATCAGGATTCCAACCTACAATGGGTTGCAGGTTGGAACTGAACCTGTATTACTCATTTAAGAACCTTACTTATTTCACAATCATTTCTTTCTCACCTGTATGAGTCTCTGTAGCTCATTGTGTCATGTCCAGAGTCCTCTTGATCATCTTCGTTGACTTTGAAGCACACTCTCTTGTTCCCGCCATGCTCTGTCTTGTCTTGGTCCGTCTCCTCTGGTATGGGAGAGGTTGAGGGGACGCTCTCAAACGAGGGTGGCTCTGAGCCCTGCGGCTGCATCGGTCCAGTTATCGATGACAGAAGTCTAAGACAAAACAGAGAGGTTTGGAAAAAGATGAACTGTTACAATGTATTATGAGAGTGTTGTGACACTAAACGTTTGGAGTTATGAGATAATTTGCCCAATTATGATTAATGTTATTAACGTTTGTGCAAATCAAAAGATACAAAATTATGAAAATAAGGGATCATTATCTGATGATTTCTTGTTATCGTAATTAAAATTTTAATCATATATTTGAGGTTTTTTTTTTTTTTTTAAATAAATTAATCATTTTATTCAGCAAGGATATTTTTAAGTAATCAAAATAAAGAAAAAAAACCTTTACATTGTTATGAAAGACTTCTACTGCACTTTAAATAATCCTGAAAAATCAGCTTTGATCTCAGGAATAGATGATATTTTAAAACATGCATAAAAACAGAAAACAGTTATTTTATTTTGCAATAATATTTATCTATATTATTGTATAACTCTATTTTAGATCAAGTTACATTAATAGCCTATTTAAGAGTTTTAAGACAATAAAGGGTACTATTTTAGGACAAAGACAAAACTATCTCTAGTTGAAGAAACACCCATTTATTTTACTAATGATCTTTGTTCTTTTATGGGACAAGGAAGTGTAGACTGATAGAAAGGCACTGGGAAAGAGACGAGGGAATGGGATTGGGAAATGACTCCATTTCACTGACAATTAACTTCTACATCAGCACATGCTAGCCACTGAATAACAAACATTCGTTCCTCCTGAGAGGCTGTTGAAATGTCTTCTCTGCAGTCGTCTGTTATGGCTTCAGTCTCACATTTTTTCTGCCTAAGCCATAAATATTTTTAGACTGTCACAAAAGAACATCCTGAAGTTTTGAACTTGAAGAACTCAAAGAGGAGGCCTACTCTGAGCTATCAAATGAAAATTTGAGAACTTTTTTGTAGATTATTAAATATTGTAGCCTAATGATAAGATTAGATGTATATTAACCATGTTAAAATTTTCAAACTTTTAAGAGCTCATCAATAAAAGTTAAATCTATTTTAAGCAACTACTTCACCACTTACACATCTATCTGGCCCACGTATTGCTTCATCTCTCGCACTGATATGTCCAGGCGGTTATAGAGGTAGATGTAATTGTCCTGTCTTTCTGTGTCTTCCTGTTTGAGGAGGAAGCTGAGACCTCCCTCTTCATACTTCCTTCCGTCCTCTGTGCTCCCATCACCCTCCTCCGTCTCCTCATCCAAACTCAGGCAACTCCAAGAGGGGGCCGCCATGCTGGTCACACAATGCACGGCATGAGTCATGGGATTCAAATTGGCTGCAGGAAGACAATAAGTGACATTAATAAATAAGATAAAAGTGTGTCATTTTTCTTGATTCATACAGCATTCTGGACTTCTTTTATCACTCAGTTTGCAATCTGGAAAACTGATGCCACCTTACAATTTGGCCTAAAGGCGGCATCTTAAAAGACATAATTATGGTACTTAGACAATGAAACAGCCTTCATGCTGGGCGCATGCCTTAAAATGCTGTCTAGGGATGCAGCATACTAGGTTTGGAGTTTCTGTGACTCAATAAAACAGAAGAATTGAATGACTGAAAAGCAGTGAGGCACACACTCGCATGTGGTAAAGCTATGGACCATGAGGCTGTAGGCTGCAGAGAAGTGTACCGGAGGAATTTTAAACATCTCTGACCATGAGACAACTGCAGAGCAGATGTGTAGCAGAGACTCAAAAATAAAAAGCTCTCGTGCTGCAGAGCATAAGAAACAAAGCATTATGTGGTTCTTTCCCCAGCTACACGTGGCGGCTAGACAGAAAGTTGGGCCGTAGCAATCTGGGCAGGTGAAGCCAAAAATTAAAGCCAGATGCTTTGCCTCTAAGTTCAAGGGATGCCCAGCTGAATTTTAAAACTTAGCTAAATGTTACTGGCCTTGACATTTTTGGACTAATGTGCACAATGACTTGGATTTGAAAGTCAGCATGGCTTGAAAATCCAGAAAAAAAATTATTTATAGATGTAAAACAGCTTCAAAGTTGCATCATTTACAGGTATTGTTGCTAATAATATATTTCAAATAAAGAAAACTATAATTATACAAATGATATTAAAAATGGCTAAAAAAAAAAATGTTCCAGAAAGAATCTGGAGAGATCTGGAGTTGCTTCAATCAGGGCAGCACAAACAGAAAGCTTTTTTGTTGAGCTCCGGTGTGTTCAGTTTGCAAATTTGTTGTATTTGACGATAAAGCTAATACAAATTATTTTTCTTCTTAAATAAAACTTCAGGCCTCGTAAACAAAAACCAAACAGTCATAATAAGAGAGATGCGGGCGTTGGGCCAAAGGGAGTGGATGACTATAGACCTATGGGACAGTGGGGATGACATCACTAAAAGCTACTTATTATGGTCTAATGGTGTCTTAATGGAGGTCTGATGGAGGTGCTTTAAAAGGTTCTGTATCGCTTTGGGAATAGCAGGCCATGATTTTTACAAGACCTGGGAGATTTTCACCATAAAGCTTAATCACTTTTTTACAACTTTCAATAATTGTAACAAAATTGTTTGGTTAACTGAGCCAACGAGCTGATTCATAGTATTTAATCAAGTCATTTCTCGAACGTAAACATTACATATTCTTTTTAATATATTTTATTTAGTTTTTATGATAAACAGAATAGCACACATAAAACACACACACACAAAGTATACATTTTGATATATATTTACATGTGTAAAATTTTTATACACACACACACTGCTCAAAAAAAATAAAGGGAACACTATGTCCACACTATGTGCCATATCCAAACTAATACGTTTTCGTTTTTTCTCTCTGTTTTGGCCTTACGCCCAAACTGAGACGGCTCTCCAAAGCGGATAAATTTGAAAACGGCGTTTACGCGTCGCAGGGTGGACTGTGAAAATGGAGGCTTTCGAAAACGATGACGCATTTTAGTCATATGATGCAGTCATGTGACCAATTCAAC
>JAUMHE010000055.1:7679589-7719052 GCA_032359235.1 Enteromius mattozi
ATGCACTGGATACTGTACTGTTACTGTACTGTAGTCACTCTGTGTGGAGTGTCAGAGATTGAAGTAGGACGCAAAACAGGAAAGAAAGCTTTTTCAGTTAAAAAAAACAAGATCTTATTGCACATGTTACAGCAGACCTCAAGTGAAGTATTCAGAGCCTTAAATGATGAGCAGTTCCCAATTACGAACACCTGTGACAGGTCAATTGGTACCTAATGACAAACAATCATGTCTGGAGACCATTAAAAGCCATTAAGGATGACATTTCATTTATGACAACATTGACTAATAATAGACTTATATGTTATGCATAAATTGTGAAAGAAACACATTTTGGTTTTAGGACAACTTTGATGAAAGTTTTTGATCCACTTCAAATGTTGACTAGTGTATACTTTTATAATAACTACATTATTATTTATTGACTGTATTATAAACGAATTAGTTCTTAATAATAATAATAATAATAATAATAAAGTTTTTTGCTCCTTATATTTTTGTATTAGTGGTGATAAATTTTTTACATATTTTGCCATATGTAATTTATTTTCTTTATTAAGTTATCTTCCACTGGCCAACGCATTGTTTTGCTACCTTTTTTCTTAACTACTTTTTTTTTCTCTCTCTCTCTCTCTCTCTCTCTCTCTCTCTCTCTCTTTTACTTGTGAATGTTCCTTTTATTATAGCTTATAACACTAAATGAGCCCTGGTACTGAATGAGTGATCCCTAGCTATATTAATATTATTTATTGGGCAATGAAATAAAGCCTTGATCCAGAGGTGCCTCTTATTTTTAGATGGCTTTAGTGAATAAAACTTTTGAAATATATCTATCTTCTGTCTCTCAGGGACACCGCTCAGTCAGTGAAGGAGAAGTTTGGAAAAAGGCTTTACGAGAGCTTGTTAAGGTTGGTGATTCCCTCATACAGAGCTGTCATAACAGGACTCAAATAGATGTGACAGTAAATGTTATCAGTACATGCTGACGAACAGGAAGTATGAACATCTGACGTCATAAACTTGAGTGTCTGTGGAACCTTCAAGTGTTGATATTTCACAGCGTTATCTAGGTGTTGATGAGAGTACACCACACTTGTCAGATTATTTATAATGACAATGTGTGATGTCAGTGGGTCATTTCAGATAGGATCTCCTTTAATGAAGCCCTCCTGTGTTCACAGAGGTGAAATCCCAGACATGAGCAAAATCCTGGACAGGGATGACTTCACAATCATGAAGAGGGCCATATATGCAACACAGGTCAGACAAAATGCTACACAGTTCTTACATCACAAGAGGCCTTGTTTAAAAATGAACCAAACTGATGTTTAGAGTACACTTCTGCAAATAATTATCAAGTTTTGTATTAAAAAGACGTGTTGTTTAGTTTAATTATGGTATAATGCTCATGTGCACTACATAAATAGCAAGTGTATAGCAAATATGTGTGTTTGTGTTTGATTTTTAAAAAAAATCTTTTGTAGTAATATATTTTCATTTGGAAAATCTTGCACCGATGTTAACAGAGGTTGGTTTTTTTTGTTTGTTTGTTTTCATATTATTTGTTTTCCTATATTAAGATTGGCACAAATATACCATTTTTAATTTATTACTTAAAAAAATTAAAATGAAAACTTTTCAAATAGACATATTTAATGCTGGTTAAGTGTGTTATGTGTGAACTATGGTTATGTATGAACTGTTCAAAGCAATTTTAAAAAAAAATTGCATTCGTAATTTATTAAAAATAAAATAATAATAAAATGTTTAGAATTTATTGAATTAATTTAATAGTGGTTACATTAAACTACATTTTAAAACATAAATTAAGATTTTCTAGTCTTTATTTGTTATATTTGTACATTTTATTTTATTAACACTATATTGGATATAGTGTTCATAAATTTCCATAAGTTTTAATCAATATTTCATGTCCAATTACTTAGTTGATAAGTAGCTTTAAAACACGAAAGATCATGTACAGTTATCACAAAATAAAAGCCTATATAAGCTAATACTGTACATTATTTTTTATGTACTTAACATACTCACTAGTTTTTATTTAATGTGTTTTTATTAAAATCATTATTATTTCCTCACCTTTTTGACCTCATCACCTAATCGTGGTGTTTTAGGGCAAATTAGGATATGGGTCTAAAGATGGTATCTTTCAATCATCCTCCCCTGCATATTTTTTTATGAATGGACTCTAATCAAAGGTCAGCCTTAGGTTATAGTGATTATCGACATACTACGCCTCTGTAAATCTGCGGTGGAATCCCCTGCATCACTATGCTGGATTACTTGTTACAGACCTTAGTGACGTATTTAACCACGTTTCCTGACTGTCTGCAGTCGATCGATTGAATGTGTTACTGAGATTTATTCTACAGCGTTTTAATGGCAGTGTTATGAGCAGCCAGTCAATATACAGCCACTCCAGTTAGATTTATCTGGGTATCAATATTTCGGGGAGAGATATTGATCTGTTAGCGCTGGTGTTTGTTTATCAGAAGGAATGACAGTAAGAAATGAGTCTAATACTTCTGGAGGTTTAAAGTCCATTTACTCTTTTCCTGTGAGTGACCCAGTCTCTGGAATTTAATGGGAAAAATAATGTATAGAAAGCATTAAAATGGTGTAGAAGAATAGCAGGCAGCAAGTTTTGATATTAAAATTAAGGTTTTTTAGATAATTATTATAAAATTAAATGCAATGGGAAAACATTTAGATTTAGATTTAATGACTGCTTATGAATTGCTGTTTTTATTTTCATTACACTTCCTTTGTCAAATACACTCACATGCAGTTGCATCCATGCCTTTGTTCTCCATAGAGACATTCTCTTCCTCCAGTAACAACTCACAACATGCTGGATGACTCCACAGACCCCATCCTGAGCAACATCCGCCGCATCGGCCTCTTCAATAGTCGCAATGACAGAGTGAAGGTGTGCAGTTATCGGTGTTTTATGTCAGTAGACTTTAATTAAAAGCAGCTAAAATGTAGGGCTCAGTATTACAGGGATAGTTCATCCAAAAATGTAAAATTCTGTCATTAATTACTCACCCTTGTGTCATTCCTAATCCATAAGACATTTGTTTATCTTCGGAACACAAATTGAAGTATTTTTGATGAAATCTGAGAGCTTTCTGACCCTGCATAGACAGCAACGCAACTGACATGTTCAAGTCCCAGAAAAGTAGTAAGGACATTGTTAAAATAGTCCATGGGACATCAGTGGTTCAACCATCATTTTATAAAGCTATGAGAATACTTTTTGTGTGTAAAGAAAACAATGACTTATCATACAAAATATTATACAAAAATTATCTAATTTTAGGTTTTACATATTGCATTGATCATTAATTTTTTTTATTATTTCTAAATTGTTCCATGTTTTTATGTCAGATTGTGTTCCATCCGGAGTTCCTGTCCTCTACCAGCCCTTTGCTGCCCATGGACTATGAGGAGTTTGTGCGCGGCTGTCATCTGGGAGTGTTTCCATCTTACTATGAACCATGGGGCTACACTCCAGGTTTCACAGAAACACACACACACTTTCACAACCATTGTAATAGCTCTCACATCCAACATCTTACACATCATGAAAATTTAAGGCTTAATTTGATTGATTATATATTAATATTGGTCCATTTTCAAAGGGTTTTATGAGGGAACAAATACAATGACCACACATTACCACGCTTAATATTTTGTCCTTTTTTTATATAGTGTATTTGTATTTCATAGCCTACATAAATGTTATTTAAAGTCCATATTTTTAATCCATGTGATCAGTGTTGGGAAAGTTACTTTAATATTGTAAAAGTATTCACTAAAAAGTAACTAATTATGTTATTTAGTTACTTTTGTGTCACTTTTTAAATCTGGGCTGGGCTTGCTTTTTTGTTTTAATATAATATATAATAATATAATTAATATAATACAATATATAAAAGGCTCTATTTTTTAATGGAAAGCCCTTTTCCACCAAATGTGAAATGAATAAGCTGAAGGAATAGTATATTCACATCTATACATTAGAATGCAGTAGAAGAAAGATTAACAAATGAAGAAAAAAATGAAGCATAAATGCTAGTTTAACTTCAGTAATTTTAATTTGTACATTTTTAAATAAACTGAGATGAATTAATGCATATTCACATGTAGTCTAGAACTAAATTAACATCATGTTCGCACCGTGCACACAACACTTTTGCACTTACTCTTGATTTTTTTTCAACATGGGAACAGAAGACTTGTCCATCAATAAATGGGAATACAAAGTAACCAAGTAACTTACAAAAAAATAACTCTGATATTTTCTTGTAAATTAAAGTAATGCATTACTTTACTAGTTACTTGAAAAAAGGAATCTGATTATGCATCTTGCTTTACTTCTAATGCATTACCCCCAAAACTTCATGGGCTCTCTGGTTTCATATACTGTATACATATCATTTTTGCTCCATATATTGCATTATATGACTCTCACTGATCATCTTCTGTAATGTAATGTGTTCAGGAGAGTGTACTGTCATGGGCATCCCCAGCGTGACCACCAATCTGTCTGGGTTTGGCTGTTTCATGGAGGAACATGTATCTGACCCCTCTGAATATGGTGCGTGAATGAGTCACTGCTTTCCAAAACTATCTGCACTGTTAGTATTTTATGTTCAGTTAACAATACACTTTATATTTGATATAACACACTGAATCTGGTACAGCTAGTTATGCTGTTGTATCTGTATATGTGTTGTAGGCATCTACATTGTGGACCGGCGCTTCCGTTCTGCAGACGAGTCGTGTAACCAGCTGACTCAGTTCATGTTTTCATTCTGCCAGCAGTCGCGTAGACAGCGAATAATCCAGCGCAACCGCACAGAAAGACTCTCTGACCTGCTGGACTGGAGATACCTTGGACGGGTGAGTCTCATCTCAACTGTTCATTCAGGTCTCTTTCACTTTATTCCATTCGTAAATATAGTGTCTCTCTGCTTAGTTTTACATGCACGCCCGACATCTGGCCCTCAGCAGATCCTTCCCTGGTAAATTCAAAATGGACCACCTTAACATCGGACCGGTGAGCATTGCTAACACACTCACTCTCTCAGACATACATTAATGCCCTATCATGTCCTTCTATCACTGTCAAAGAGAACATTGTGGACTGCTGCACTCCAGCTATGTGTTTAGTTTCAATGTATGACCCTAAAGGGCAAGGACATTATATTAAATACACTACTTTCTATTCATAGTGAAGAAAGAGTAATGAAAATAATATAAATTATGCATTACAACTGTTGATAATAATATTGATAATAATAGGAAGTGTTCCGAGCAGCAAATCAGCATATTAGAATGATTTCAGAAGAATCATGAGACACTGAAGACTGGAAAATTTAGCTTTACCATCACTGGAAAAATTTACATTTTAAATACATTAAAAAAGAAAATTATTATTTTAAATTGTAGTACATACATGAAAATTGCACTAAAATTAATAATTAAATAATGTAATAAATTGCTTTAACTGTATTGTTGATCAAATCGGGTCCATACAGAGCCCAATATATGACCTTTGCAGGTTTTTATTTTTTTTTATGTTTCAAGTTTGTTGCATCTTGAGGCTATAAGCAGCCCTATAAGGGCAAAGTAAAAAAAAAAGTCACCCTGAGGCTTTTTGTGCTGCATTATTTTTGTTACTCAAATACACTTGAAAGATAAGTTTATATGACATTATTCATAAACATTACATATCTTAAAATCACTGTCAGCATTACAAGTTAATTGTCATGTGGCGCAAATACTTCATATCACTGTGTTCCACCTCATCTCATGCTAATCCTAGTGTTATTCAATGTATGTGGGATGTCTAACACTCCAGTGATGAGGATGAATGGCTGTTGAGTTTCATTCTTGAGTTTAATTGACAGGATAACATTTACCTGCACAGGAAGATGACTTGATCTCCATTTGAACTCCTGATCACCAGACTCACTCACAGATGAAAATGCATACAACCACACACACACACTATTAAAGTGACAGATAAATCTGGAGTATATATGAATTAAATGAATAAACGTAATTATGGCTCATTTTGAATCACTTTTGATCACTATTAATTCAGAATCAGTTTGAGTAACCAAAACGTTTTGTTTCCACAGACTCAAGGCTTCCGTTACCCCCGACCCGCTTCCGTACCTCCATCCCCATCAGCTTCCCTCCACTCCACCCCTCACCACAGCGATGAGGAAGATGACGACACCTATGACGAAGAGGAGGAAGCGGAGAGGGACAGGCAGAACATCAAAGCACCATTTACACTGGGTGCAGAGCCTGAGGGTAAGAGCAAACAACCGCTGGAAAATGGGAATTAAGATCTGCACCCTCCTGCTCCGGTAGTTCAGACTCTATGACATATTTACACCCCTGCCCTCTGAGAATGTGCTACATTTGTCTGACTACAGCTTTTAAATGGATTATTAGAATGGGAAGATATCTTTAACATAGTGGCGTTCGATCACATTGAGAATCTGGGATTAAATAACCCATTTAAGCTTGCAACTAAAGAAAATTAAACCATGTGAACTCATTCGTACATATGATTGTTGCTTCCTTCGAAGCTCAAATCTTGAACTTTGCAACTCAAATGCTGCTGTCATTAAAGCAAAAGTGGGGCAAATCAAATACCAAGACAGAAAAATGAATGTTAATTCTTCAGTTCAACTTTTAGATCATATTACGATACTGACAACTTACCATGAAAGAGACTTTGTTTATTAAAAATTTCAAAAGTCTCTTTTAGATAGAAATTTGCTACCAAACACACATCTTTGTGGTATTTTAAACCAAATTTGGCATATTGGTGCAATATGACGCTATAATAATTTGTACTAATGTGGGAAAAGACACCTTTACGTATAGTGCCTTGCGAAAGTATTTATACCCCTTCCATTTTTTCCATGGTTTATGTTGATGCCTTATGTTAAACTGCTTTAAATGACCATTTTCCACATCATTCTACACTCTATACACCGTAATGGCAAAGCAAAAAAGATTTTTAACATCTTTGCAAATTTATTAAAAATAAAAAATGTTCCATTGCACAAGTATTAGCTGAGACAATTGCAATTTAGCTCAGAAGCATTCATATTGCTAGTAGATGTTACTACACTTCAAGTAAAGTTAACCTGTGTCGAATTCAGTTGAGTAGGTATGATTTAGAAAGACACCCACGTCTTAATAAAAGGTCTAAGAGCTAAAAATGCATAAAAAAACCGAGTCTTGAGGTCGCAAGAACTACCGGTAGATCTCAGAGACAGGATTGTGTCAAGCGCAGCTCTGGGGATTAGATAAAAAATTCTGTTGCATTGAAGGTTCACAGAAGCATGTAGTCTCCATTATCCATAATGAAAGAAGTTTGGATCAATTAGGACTCTTCCTAGAGCTGGCCTCCTGGTCAAACTGAGCAGTTGATGGAGAGGGGTTTTGGTTAGAGTGGTGACCAAGAGCCTGATGGTCACTCTAGTTGAGCTCCTTGATTATATATACATATAGGAGAAATGTACAGAAGGACAAACATCACTGCAACACTCCACCGATCTGGTATTTATGGCGGCATGGCAAGACTCAATCCTCTCCTCAGTGAAGTGACACATGAAAAGACACTTGGAATTTGCAACAAAGCACCTAAAGAACTCTCAGATTGTGAAAAGCAAGATCCTCTGGTCTGATGAACCTTAATTCCAAGAATAATGCATGAAGGAAATCTCCAGAGTACCATCCCAAAAGTAAAGCGTGGTGATGTGCAAAGTTGGCTGTAAAGGTGCTTCAGTACTGAGTTAAGGGTATGAATACTTATGCAATGTATTTGTTTCAGGGGTTTTTTATTTGTAATAAATGTACAAAGTTGTGACAATTCTGTTTTTTGCTTTGTCATTATGCTGTATGGAGTGTAAATTGATGTGGAAAAAGGTATTTAAAGCAGTTTAACAAAAGGCTGCAACATAACATAAAAAAGGGGTATGAATGTTTTAGCAAGGCACTATATATATATATATATATTATATATATATATATCAAAGATAAGCAAAGTCCCATCCATGTTTTATTATAAAGTCACACTCACAGTAGCGGTTATCAGTGCAAATTCAGTTTAATTAATTGAGAAAATGTTTACACATTCGCAAATATGTATTTTACAGACCAGTCAATTCACATGTTGATTTAACATAAGAAAATGAAAAGGAGAAAAGTCTGTACACTTAATTTTATATTACACATAATTTCAATCATCATAAATAGTTTCTTTTCCACGATGATATGTCTTGAAAAAACAACCCATTATTTCGCCTGAAAGAAATAAAGAAATTAAAAACCTTACTATCAGTCTTTGTTATTTCAATAATCAGTCCAAATGGAATCATACAAACAATCTGGAGACACAAACAGATCTCTACATTACTTAAATCTAGCTGTAATAGGTTTGAACAGTGAGTGATGAACCTTGAGAGATGTCAAACACGGGCATCGCTGTAGCAGAGGATGAACTTGAAAACATTAAATTCCACATGGCTCACAAAACTGGAAGTATTCAGATGGAAGAGTGAGTTGTTGGTGCTCTTTAAGCTGGTTTCAGTAAGGCTCACCCTCGTCTCTGTCTTGCTGGAGAACATTTAGGAGAAATGCAGCCGCTTTAGAGATGCTCAGGTTTTCTGTGTTTTGGCTGCGTGACTCTGTGAAGAAGGATAGTTTATATATTAATACTAATTTATCTACAAGTGTAAGATTATTATTACACTTTCTTAGTATTAAAAAAGTGATAACACTTTACAATAAGGTATCATTTGTTAATGTATTATCTAACATGAACAATACATTTATTACAGCATTTATTCCTCTTTGCTAATGTTAGTTCATAAAAATACAATCATTTGTTAATTCATATTAGCTCAGTGCATTAACTAATACTAACAAACACAACATGAGACTTTAACAATGCATGAGTAAATGCTGAAATTAGCATTAACTAAGATTAATAAATGCTGTACAAGTATTGTTCATTCTTAGTTCATGTTAACTAATGTTGTAACTAATGTTAACTAATGAACCTTATTGTTAAGTGTTACTAAAAAGTCATTGTAAAGTCTGATTAGAATTAGAAAAGAGATGTCAAAAACTGCGATATTTAAATAATTATTCATACCTAAGCGTATTGTGTCATACAAGTCCCCTTCATTTCTGTCTTCTGACACAAAGCGCCGTCCCTCTATAATAAACGACAAATTTCATTCAAACTCGTACAGAACCAAAGTAATTGTATATGCAGTTTTAAATGCAAATATGATTGAAATACAGCAGTAACGTACGTGTGCCCTTCAAATATAACATGGCTTGGGGTGTCCAATTCCGACGCTGAAAACTGCCCTTTAATAATAATAAAAAAGATTATTCATGTAGAACATAATTTTAAAAAATAATAGTAAAAGAAATTGCTAATAGTTACAATTTTATAATTAGAATAGTGAAAATGTAATTACAAATGACACATTATTTGCATTTTCATGTAGAATAGTTTTTAAAAGAATATATAAAAATTGTATAATATAAATTTTTAATATATATGTATATAATTATAAAATACATTTCAGTAAAAAAATTGGATTATAATAATTGGTTTAAAAAAAAAAAAAAAGTAAATGTTTAGATAAATAATATAATATCATACCTTGGGTGCACTCCAGGAATGGGACACAAATGTTGCCAGAAGTAAAAGCGCAAGTGCGTAAGCCGCAAGAGTCCTTAAATCCTGAAAGGGTGAAGTCATGTTAAAATTTGCCATATAATAATATCAAGAGCATTGTAATCAGCCTTGTACATCACTGTATATTAGCCTATTTTCTCTTCACTATTAAGTATGCACAAATGTATCAATACAAGATTCCTAATATTAAAATAACTAGTTAAATCAGCTTATTCAGTCTGTTTAGAAGTTAATTGCTAAACATGTACAAGACAAACTGAAGCATGAATGTGGACTTACTTTCATAGTGTCGGACGTTCTCTTCAGCTGTTGAGTCTCAGAGGTAAGATCAAAAGTGAAGACTGTGAAGTCTGTCCTTGATATTTATAATCATCAGGGTGGGGGAATGCTGAATGAATTAGTCTTCAGCTATAGGTCAAGTCCCATTGATTCACAACGGGGCCGGACCACGAACCTTTCCGACCGATTAGTTAACCCTTCCTTTTAAAATAATAAGGCTGCTTTACTGCTATGACGTTTGGAGACGCTCGCAAGGCTGTCTACGCTTACAGCTGAAAGCTAGGATGCCTTTTAGAGCTGCTGAAGGGAAATTTCCATTCGTTTGCACTTTTATTAGCTAACTAATGAAAAGAAGAGGGTGGAAAGTATTGATATGTTTACACCTTCAGCAATGAAGCGTCTCAAATACACCAGCTAATCATTTTTTATGAATGAACAGTGAGCGGCTGATGGGGTTTCCCTGCTGACACTACATATATAAATATCTGCTGGGCTCTGCCTACAAATTACTTGCAATTTATGTCTCTTCTAGAAGGGAATAATAATGGAAGAAGCGTACAGCCTAAATGTGTATGGTCTCTGAAATAGATTACAAAACAACAAATCTTGCCAGAGAGAAACTAGACCGAAGAAAACAAATGTGTCTCATTTTGAGGCACTATTTGTCATTCTTTAGGTCACAAGAGAAAAAATATTTTAATATTATGACAAATCGTTTTATCAAAAATTCGTTTTATCAAATTAATTTCTGATTAATTATAAGTAATTTATATATGTATATATAATACTAATACTATATATATATATATATATATATATATATATATAATTTTATATAAAACTAATAATACTTCATATATATTATTTTTAGTGCTGTCAATTAATAACATGCAAAATAAAAGTTTTTGTATACATAATAGGCAATACATAATTGTTTATGTATATATAAATACACAAACAAACAGTATATATTTTGAAAAAGTTTACATTTATATATTTATATGTTATATATTGAATATATGAACATAATATTTTTATTTGTATTTATATAAACGTGATAAAACTACACAGTACACACACACACACACACACATATATATATATATATATATTATGTAAACAAAACCTTTTATTTTGGGTGTGATTATTTGCAATTAATCATTTGATATCCCTATATATATATATAAAAAATCATTAATTACTGTTGTTTTTACAGTGTCTTAATGACCTATTAATTATTTATTCATATCAAAGTATACTTATTTTAGAATATTAATATTACTATATTATTAATAACATAATATTTTTAAGCCCCTTTTGAGGAAGCCCAAATTGTCAATACCTAATAATGCAATAAGAATAAAGACACTGACCTCATTTCAAGTTTTTAAATTTATATTTACAAAAGTTTGTGGCAGCTGAACCATTCTGAAATCCCACCATTTATGAAGACAGAGAAAAAAATAAAATAGTTAATAATAATAACATCTAATAATAAACATAATATGCCAGTCTGATTAGGAACAATTTTAAAATAAAGTGAAAATATCACACAGTTTCAGCAGGTGTGATAGAGAAAAAAAAAATTTAAATTAGTCATCCAGCTCTCCTCCCTCTTCAAAATACAATTACAGACACAACCATGTAACAAGGCCATTATTGTAACAGAATAGAGACTTCCAGAAGTCACTTCTACACATTCAAACAAACGTTCCTCACGGGAGGATCTCCAGTAACTTCTTGATGAAGTTTGTGTTTATAAAGTAGGGCACAGATGTTCAGGGATGCAGTGATGCTGGGTGCTGTGACACAGCTTTGCTTTGGCCGGCCGACGAAGGAGTGGCTTGTTTTCCACGCTGCACAGTTTGCTTTTCACTGACGTAAATATCACTCAGACGTCCTTACAATGGAAACACGTCTGAATATAAAGCTTCGAAGGTAACACGACTTCTATACTTCTCATGGCTGTTTTAAGGTAAAGCTTTAGAAAATCCATCATAAATAAGTGGTAAAAAAAGAGTCTGTTAAACCATGTTGTTGCTTTCACTCATTTTGTCCACATACTGGAGAAACAAAAAGAGGTATGGAAGGATTAGGACACTTTAAAAATATATAGATAGATATAACGATTCATCACGTTTATCATTTAAAATACTGGACACAGGACAGCATGATTCATGCTCGCACGCAAGGCAGAATTAGCAGTGACTGACCAAGATGGCTGACTGTCCGCTCAGCCTTAGGAAGGCATTAAAAGAACAACAAACAGATGTTGAAAGACACTCACAACATGAGGTGAAAACAGGTGCCCAAAAAAGCCTAGTGTTTATCCTAATGTGTGTTAGCCACTATTTGAGTGGTATTATCAGTTCGGGTTATGTAGTTGATCCCATTCAAAAAGTGAGGTCTGATTTGGTGAGATTTTTGAAAGGCAGCATTTATTTGACCAAAAATATAGTAAAACAGGAATACTGTAAAAGTATTAAAAATATTCAGTTTCTTTTTTAAATACATTAGAAAATATAATTTATTTCTGTGATGTTGAAGCTGAATTTTCTGCTGCTTTAGTGTCTCGTGATCGTTCAGAAATCATTCTAATACGCTGATTTGCTGCTCAAAAAGCTTAACTTCTTATCAAGATAAGCAATGCTTAAAACAGTGCCGCTGCTGAATATTTTACATTTTCAGAATATTGTAATATTATTTATTATAATATAATATTATTAAAGTCTTTACTGCCACATTTAATTAATGCATCCTTACTGAAAAAAAAAAATTAAAATATTACCTGCAATCTTTCAAACTGTAATACACTTAATTTCAGATATTCTACTAAAAACAGAATTATCTTGTACTAGGGTATTTTTAATATTATTTAAATATATGTGAACCAAATCTAACTTGGTTTCAGAGATGCCCCTTGTGATTTGTATTGCTTTAAGTGGAAAAGCATGTTAGTCTCATAGCTGCTAAAGCAAGCAAAAGCTTATAAAGTGAATTTACAATATAGGACTGTGTCCTAACCAGACATGATAATAAGTTTACGCAAGTCATTTATCTGTTCGCATTGATAGTGTAAATGTTAACATAATCACATTCAATTAGTACATGCTTTAGTAAGGCTTTGGCAGCTCATTTACACTCTTCATGTTTGTTATTTATTGCATAATGCCTGGTTAGGACGTGTTAAATTCACAGCAGTCTTAGAGGATCCTTATATGGAAATAAAACCAAGAGAGGGAGATAAAGATCACCTCACACTCTCCTCTTCATCACCCTGTCTGGGTAAAACTTACCCCACTAATAAAAGGAAGATTCAATAAGTATCCCAGCACAGGAATTCTCCTGATGAAGCCTACGACCACTGGAAAGAATCCCCTACACATGAAGAAAAGGCATTAGAGTGTAGATATAGATAAGAGTTTGTGTAATTTATCTCTATTTGCATGTGTAATATCTATATCTTCCTTCAGCCAATCTGTTTTGGCATCGGTCTGTTAAAAAGCAGTCGACCTCTAACATTAGCTTAGAGCTACTAGTTACGTAGATGCATAATAATACCTGAATAATAGAAAGAAGCCATAAAACTCTAGAATCACTCCGACAATGGGCCATCCGATCAGCACTACAAAGACACCTCCTAGGAAGAAGCTGGTGGCTTTCATTTTGTGCTTCTGAAAGAAGAACCTGAAGGTCCTCTCCAGCCCGATTACAAATGCCAGACCGACAACAAAAAGGATCTGAGACAAATGAAGACCAAGTGAGAGGTAAGAGACAGAAACTGCCTTTGGGTTGAGGGATCTATTCTTAAATGTGTCTATGTGCACTCGTAATATAGGTTTATAACAAATTACGGTACATTAAAATAATGTATTTGAGCTATTATGAGAGAACACTTCATGTCAGGAAAATCTAGGGCAGCATAATGAAGAATATGACGGAAAAAGTAAAAATGTGTAGCGAAATGATTCTATTCACAACAAAGTTATATGAAAGAAATCAGAAACTAGCGCACACATGCATGAAAAAAAAAACTCTGAATTATATTACATTACATTTTATATGCATTATGTATATGTATATAACATATAATAGCGAATAATATAGTTTATATTCATTTCAGATTACTCTAATTAATATGATCATATAGTTAAAATATACATATGCAATGCATAACCAAAAAATGTTAAAATATATAAAAGGACAACATGAGAACACTCACATTTCCTATGGCAAGGAGAGCTTTATCGAAAAACAGGATCATCCCAAAAAAGAGGAAAAATACACCAAATCCTGTTAACCCCATTCCAATTTCTGTCGAGAGAGGAAAACCCATTAAAATAACTAAACTCACATAAAATTAGCATTAAATACCACATAAATGTGAGATATTTTTGCTAATGTGATCATTTCTTGTTGATTATTATGATGATCATAAACATAAAACTATGTTTACAGGGCTCTCACCATTACTATTAAAGCCAGAACATTTATTTAGTCTGTTTTTCTGACATGTAATTCACCGCCAATGACTTTTACGTTAGATTTATGTACTGGTGGAGTGACATCTGTACGCAGCTGCATGAATCCAAACACACACACACACACATAAATAACTCAGACAGGCCAAATAATAAAGACAGCAGGCTTTGCAGATGAAAGCACTGACGCTAGACATTGTTTGAGGAAGAGCTGTCAGTGAGACAGGTCATGTTAATCTTACTCTGAGAGTCGGTGAGGGAAATCATCTTGGCTCGTCTCGCTCAGCAGCTGTCACAGGAGCGGCCACGCGTACCGGAAACACTCACTTTCGTCTTCCGGACAAACTTTACAAACCTAGTGCATCCCGTATTAGTTCACTTTTTTTAAGGAATTGTTATTTTGAATCCCTAGTGTGCAAAAAATAAAATAAAAAGTAAAAAATCTAATGCAAGTTTAAGACATTTAATGTGTTTGCGCATGCCTAGTGATGACGTGATAAAAGTCACAGTAGTAAATATGAAACTATAAATATATTTATTTTAATATGTAGGAGTTTACAAGAAACATTTAACCATAGTAACTTTGATAGACGTACACAAAGGCGCAACCGTTAATGTTCTATTTGGAATTTTGGATAAAGTTGTTTACTTCCGTGTCCACCGCGCCATCTTCCGGTCAACATTTACAACTGCATACTTGTGGACGTTTGTACATCGTTTTAACATTTTAATGAGTCTGTATGTAATTTGTGACGTTTTTACAGTTCTTTTAATTTTTTTCCACGATGTATACTTTTATAAATGAATGATAAGTTAATATTTTTGGCATTTTAAATGATTGTTTCAGTTGTTTTTTTAAAGCAACACACCTTATCTCTGGTCTATTTTGGACAAGTTACTATACAGCAAGGTTTATATATATATATATATATATATATAGCATTAAAAGAGTAAATTTTTAAGTTCTACCAAAGTCCCTTTACGACATTCTATAGTGTTTAGTTTTACCTAAATTTAATTAACAAAAACGTAATGTGTAGAACTTTATCATTTTATACTTTTACGTGTGATGATTTTTTTTATTTAGTAAGCATTGGTGGAAAATAACAATATTGGCAACCAACAACTTAAAACAAACATTTTATTAGTATAATCTCAGAACTTTAATACATAATGTTAAGAAGCCTTTATAAAACATTGCAGTAATTTGTTTTCGAGTAACTAATTATGTGCAGTTTCTATTTGCACTGCAAATATGTTTCTCCATAAATATAGGGGAAAAAAACAAAATCACACTGAGTTTTTAAAATATATTAATGAATAATTATTCAAATTGTAGCAGCAAAAAAAAAAAAATCAGGTGTAAACAAATTTACCCTGGTTTAGGAAAGAGAAAGAGAAAGAAAGAGAGAGAATATAATGGAAAATGCAGAACAATTTTGATTTTGAGGCACTGTTTGATAAATAAGGAATACACTGTGCACTTCGAGGGCTCTTTTGTTTATACTTTAACACATACTAACTAGCCTATAATATATTTTCATTAAATATCCCTCCGTTTCAATTAATTACAAATTGGCATATTTCCACAGGTGCCTTGTGTTCCTCATTCTGGGGGCTTCTTCTTGGCCTCCACGTCCTTCTTAAAGGCCTCGATTTTCTTTGAAATATTGGGTACCTTGACAAAGTTATAAACAAACAAAGTGTATGAGACAATGATCACTACACAATGGAGCTGTTCCCTATTTCAAGACCAATTCCACGTAGTCCAGTCTTGTTAGAATTGGTTTAGGATAATATTTTAGACAGTCAAGGAGTTAATATGTGAATAAATATTGTTTTTGTAACCTCGTAATTCTGTGCCAGATACATGCCAACCACGTTCCCCAGAGTGAAACCAAGCTGGAGGAAAAAAGGATGCTCAAAGATTAGCACATTTATATCACAGGTAGATACATTCTTCTATATCATAAATGACCTGGCTGTAAATACTTTAATTAGATAGTTACTTAGATATTGGCTACTAGAATGTGAATTAACAAGCGAATAAACACACATTTTAACACCTTACGAACAGATGTAAGTACTTACTATGAACTGCATCATGATTAAAGCTTTGAAACGATGAAAAGAAAGTGAATAACAGTAACACTGGTCCCGAAATCTAGTGTGCTTCTAGCTGTGACAAGATTAGCCTTCAACTAGCTTCATATGTCACCAGCATAACGTCAACCGACCGGAAGTAGTGTTCTTGCAAAATAAAAGTCTTAAGTACAGGATTGCGCTAAAATAAGTCAAATGTAGATTGTGATTTAACTATTAATATTATTTCTCCGCCTACAGTAAAATTTGTACTGATTTTACGTTAAAATATGTTTTTTTTTAATGTAACAAGAATATTTAAATGTTCTCAGATGAAACAGGTGTAAAAGAAATATGAACTAGTTTTCACACTTTATTTTATTATTATTATATTTTTTTAGTGCTTGTCGCACTACATATATTTTGTTGTTCTTACAAGGTTCTTAAAAACAAACAATACATATATTGCAAAAAGGTCTGTCACGTTAAAACAATGGCTTTCCACACAAAGATGTCATTCATTCGCTTGTCACAAGGGCAAAAATAGTCAAGGGTCTTGATCTAAGGTTTGGTAATAGCTCAAATAAAACAATTAACATTATATAAGAGAATCGCATTAATTTTCAAATACAACAGTAATAAAACAAACATGCCTGTAACCAAAGGACAACGATACAAACAGCATACAAAACTAATCCAAATGTTGATGTCTAAAGGATATAAAAGGACAACAAATGATCATGCAGTCATAACTGTATAAAATGACACTACCAGGATCAAAATAATATTAATAATTCAAATTAATTTAACAATATTGTTCAATTTTTTTGATTTTCCGTCATTATATAATTTCAAGTTTCTTCCATTTCAAATTATGCAGAATAAGAAATTAATTGAAATTTCTTTCAAGTATACACACAGTTATATTTGTAATAAAATACTTTCAAAATCATGTGTAGCAAACACAAAGCATAATTTCACTTTTCAATGATGGATTGTTCCAATAAACTTTTTTTTTATGATCTAGAAAATGGGCATGGGAAACAACTACACTGGTATCTCTAAATGGATATATTCTCAATAGTCTGTAAATGATCTGTGTGTAAATATATTAGCCTATTTTGGCTACGTCTTTAACAACTGTAAATATAGAAAATTTCTGCCTTGCACCTAAACACGGTCAATATACTGTACGTAATGACTGCTTTTCTATTGCAGTAACACTGTCAAGTGAAAACCACAGTCAGAGAGATGCTAAAAATATAACTTGGCAAGGAACATAGTCTCTTTGTAGTATAATAAACAGCACAACCCCCCCCCCCTCCATAATTTTCCATTTTAAGCACCAAAGCATATTGTTATTCTTCAGTCGTCTTCATACTGCAGTGATTCCCTTAAATCAAGCATCAAATAATTCACTTGGAAACACATGAGTGAAATGTCTGGTGATGATAACGTATCAAGTAAACGATGCATCCTGCTTTATTTGGACTCCAGTGGGCTGCTGGACGGGCCCTGTATGATCCCATTCTGCGGAGTTGGTGCTTGCATGTCGATGAAAAGTAGATTCTTCAGGATGCTTACATAGAAAGGGCCGTAAACTTTTTTGTTGAAGTTGACGAGGTTGACAAAACTGACCCCAAGCCCCATGAGCTCCGCCTGAATCAGACCCAAGCCTGGGGGTACGGGAGGGGGTGTCCTGTGAGAGCTGGTAGAGGCGAAGACCACCCTAAAGTACTGCTGTACCCTTCCCTCTGTGGGACAAGAAAGGCACATTAAAACACGATTCAGTCTTTAAAGCAATATTACAAGTTCAGCTCTAACGGCATTCGTTGCCATAATGCTCATTATCACAGAAATTAATTTTCACTTTTTTACATAAAATAAAAAGTCAGGCATTTAGAATAAAGTGAATGAGGTCAAATAAATGTAACTGTTTTCCAGTACAAAATAAATTTCTAAAATTGAGTTACTTAAGTTGCACAAAACAAGAAAAACCTTTTTTAAATGAAAAATGTGTATTGTTTTTTTCATCCATAAAAACACTTAATTCTGATGCAGGTTTATTTTTCTTACTCCACTGGCAAATTTTCTTGTTTAAAGTAAAAAGATTATTATAATATATAATTTTCTGTATTAAAATCTATTATCTGTTTTACTTCTCGTGTAAATGTTTCTTGATTAAGGTACGTTTGTTTAGATAACAAGACAAAAAAAATGTTTTTAATGTCACAAGTGCTGTTAAATATTTCTTTACATTTTTCCTTACCAACAAGAGTGCGTATTGGGTTGTTTTCCTGGGTGATGTCACAAATCTGGCCCTTCAAAGTTTCCTGCAGTTGAGCCGGCAGAGCTGGGAAGTTTCTTTCAGCCAGAGACTTGTTGACCTCACAGCAGATCTGAGCACTGACGTTTCCAAGAGTTTCATTGAGATTAAAGTCTCTGTAAGCCAAACGGGGAACAAAAAACAAGATCTCTTACATTGTTGCACTTCTGCAGAAGTATGTGTGTGACGTGTGCATGTGTTAACTTGAGCAGAGTCTAGGGGAAGGACAGGGACAGGACATACACGCTATGCATGCCCTCCAGCAGCACTGCTGTCATCTTCTTAAGTCTCTCGACAAGAGCGGGCAGGCCTGACACGGCCCCTCCTATTGAGCTATAGACAATCAGCAGAACAGACGCGACCGCTTGATAGAGCTGAAGAGACCGCTGCAACTCCTGCAACCTCACTTCATCCGTCATCACGGTCTGCAAGTGGTAGATCACAAAGCACTCTTGAAGATGCATTTTACATTTGATTTCAATGCTCAGTATGACTGATAATAAGTGTTTGTTCTCTAACCTCAGGTAATGGGCCCTTGCTCTCATCCCAGGTAAGCAGTCTGATGTAGGCTGTATTTAGCACCAGCGTGGGGCCTGGTAAAGGTTTGCTGCTCTGCCCAGAATCGCTGCTCTTGTCTGCAGGTGGCATGACTCGAGTGGCCTCCTCTATTGAAGATCTGATCCACTCAGTTGTGTGGTCCAAAGCACCTGAGTGAATTAAAATTAGATTAAAGTGTGCCAAGGTGTATACTTTTGGGTGAACTATCCCTTTACATGACAATTCTGTCAGCATTTCAATCTAAACCTTTATTTATTGTGAGTTTCTTGGGGGTTTTTTTTGGACCATATAATGAAAGTCAGTGGTGTCCAATTTTGTTGTGGACCTCACTGACTTTCCTTGTACAGACAAAAACAGTCAACACATCTTTAAAGCTTTGTGTTTTACAGGAAAAAGAAAATAGTTCTGGAATGACAAAATGTTCTTTTCGTGTGGTAAAAATGGCTCATCCTTTTAAACGCAATCAGTTTATTTCAATTAATTCTAAATGATTTTATTTGTAGACTTACTGGGAGTTCTTTCCAGAATGCTCTGGAATTTGGCTCTCTCATACTCTACCGACTGCCTCTGAAGCTCTGGCCTGAGGCTCTGGATGGTAAAATTCACCATGTCCATTTTCATCAGGTCCAACACCCGGAAGATTTCTCTGTTATGGCAAAAGCCATCATTTACAAGTCAATTACTTTGCCTCAGGTTAATGTGTACATAACAAATATGGCTGTTAGTGAAGACAACACCATTACTGATTTGTGTCCCATATCCCCCTTAGTTACATAGTTACAATTACAACATTATTAATTCACAATCCGTGCTTGTGCATACATATTTGTCCTTAACCTTTTTCTAATATATTTAATCCACGTATAAATATATAAAAATAATATATCTATGAATAATGTGTAATTAGAACATTGTTATAGAAAGGGTTATAATTAACTAAGACTAAAGCTAAAAGTAAAACCATATAAATATAAAATTATAAAATGAATACCATATTCACAAATTTTTAGTATAACAGTAATTGGTGATCTGTTTAAGACATTGTACATACCTGTACACCGATGTGAATGAATGAGAATGGCATGCACTATTTGTATGTTATTACACCAGCCAGTGACCTCTAGAGTAATACTGACCTAGTTCTACAAAGGTATACAAGAAGACACCTTAACATACTTGAACAGTGTTACTAAGTCGCCCGAGTTCTCCTTGAGCTTCTTGATTTCATCATCTCGGACCGGTGCACAGAACTTGCCCATAGTATTGATGATGTAAGACACAATGCCCTGGATATCAACCGCATTGTTATCAGCCTGCTGGCGGATCAGGTCCATGTCCAGAACCTCCATGATCTGAGTACGCAAGCGATTGGCCCCGGGGTTTAGGAAGGACAGCAGGGTCTTTGATGAAAGGACAAAAGTGATTAAGAAATAGTTTGCCATCAGACTGCTTTTCATCATTGTATCACAGTAAATGTGTAACTTACATCTCTGATCTCTTCCAGAAGTTTGATGGCGTAATCGTACACAGGAGGGTCATCATTCAGCTCGGTTTCAAGACAGTCCCAGAAGGCCTTGTGCACCATATCTTTAACTCTCTTCTCCAGGCTTTAAGGAAAAAAAGGTTTGGATTTAAATCTATATTCAATGTATATTATATTATATTATATATATATATATAACACATACACACATACATATATATATATATATATATATATATATATAAATATATGTACCTTGATCTGGATCAAGCCCAAAGAAGGAGTTCTTGCGTCCAAAGCGGATGCTGAAGGCTCGGCTTGATGAGGAGGTGTTCTTGGGGCAGGACACCTGCATCAGGTTCAGATGACAGTTGGTGGGGACGAAGTCCATGCAGCCCAGAACATGAGGTTTAGTGCTCGCTTGCTTAAACGTGGGCCAGGCCTTCGTCTGCAATTCCTCCACAAACTAATAGGAAAAGAACATTAAAAAGCACTATGAGGCAGCACTTGCATAGTGCCTTTTATTCCATTTTTACTTATCATTTAGAATTAAAAAACTGTCTCAAAACATTGTGATATTGCATAATCCATAGTGCACTATGGAGTACAATAAAGTAGTAACAGCAAGACAGATGTTACACCTGTTTGTAGCTGCAAATGCGTCTTTCTATGCACTCCAGCTTGGTGTCACAGATGTTTCGAAACTCAAACTGTGGCATGGTCACCACCTTCTCATTCTGAGCCATTAGATGCCGACAGCTCTTTACAAACAGACTGTCATCCTTTACGAAGGCCTCCAGTATCTGAGAGCATTCAAAATACACACAAGAGCATGTGATAGGTTAGAGAAAACAACTTCTTTTGAATGTCCATCTTGAAATCCGATATATGCAGTATATGCACAAGCACAATTACTAATTACTAAATTCAGAAATTAAAAATTAGCGTTTAACCGTGGTCTTACCTTTGCAGCAAGGTTGAAGCAGCCCTTGGGTTCCACCATCTTCTCCAGCACACAGTGTTTGATTCCTGCAGTGCTGACATACTCGTACACAACCCCATGCTCCACATGAACATTATCCACATTCAGACTGATTGAAGGAACATCGTCAGAGATAGACAACAGTTCCAGCCTTCTTACAGAGCCTAGAAAACCCAAAGAGCACACAAGTGTAAAGGATCGAAATGGAAACACATGTAAATGTGTACAGGATATTGCATTACATTATAATGCCATCAACAAGGTTAAAAATGTTTTTTTTTTTGTAAATGTGACACTTTTTATTTCATTTTACAGTTTCACTTTTAATTTCAGTTAGGTTTAATAAGTTTACTTTGAAATTACTCATAAATAGTCGCATCTTTTTGGATCTTCTGCTTTTAGTCAGGTTTGAGAGATTAATCTGTTTGTAATTCATTGGAATTCACACAAGAGGTCAATGACGTCAATGATTCACCACTGGTCAAATGTCTTTGCACAAGTTCACCACGCATGAACTTTGGTACTTAGCCGAGGACAAAATGTCTTCACATAAGCTTGCATTCACAAATGCGTATGACACTGGTTCTGAAGTTCCCAAGGCTTTTGTATTCATAATAGTTTCCGTTAACGATAATAACTTTTTGGGTACACCTGTTACACTGAGTCATTTGCCAAAAACACACACACACACACACTACCTGTTCCATTAGTGCAGCCGTCCTCTGAATCTGAGCCATTTTCACACCCCCTAAAAGACATCTGCTCTTCCACATCCTCATACACACGGTACGCCCACTGACCACAGCTCTGCGGCAGAAGAAAAAACAATATCACAAAGGGAGGAAACAGGCACTGTATAGAGTGTCAGAAGCAAATAACCCCTGGGATCACCATATGTGGACCACATAGCCTATATATATATATATATATATATATATATATATATATATATAATAAAAAAACACATAATGTGGTGTTAAACACAATGCAGTGTTGATTCTCACAGTGTCTTGCTGCTCCAGGACAGGCTGATGGCCACTGAAGTGCTCCAGGACTTCCTGGTAGCTACTATGGATCATGTTGTTGCCGTTGACTTTAAGGACACACTGACCAGGCTGAAGACCCGCTGCTGCTGCCTCAGAGCCTGTATACACACAAAAATGATGTCTATAATGTACAATGACCTTAACTAAACAAATGAAAGATCTCAAATGAATGATTTCCAATTCTCAAGTTAGAAGGCTGTATATTTTACATGTAGGCAAATCCAAAGCAGTCTAGACACTTTTTTAAGCCAAATGTGTATGATGTGATGATAGCACTGACTATGCACCGTTTTATATTTGCACAGAACAACATAGCCATTCAAATTAATTTGAAATGATTTGTGGGTTTTTGAATGGTTTTGCTGGTGAGGAAAATGTGTTCTTTTAAGAACAGAATTTAAACAAGTAAAAACAACTCCTGTTTGTAACATTTATTTAAAAGAACAAATCTTTTTATATCTTTTTACGGGTACCTGTCCTAAAATATATGCTTAATGAAACAATGCAGATGATAAATTTATGTTCATAATGATAGCGTATGAGACAAAAAAAAATACTCACTTGAGTGCTAATAAAAAAATAAAAAATAAAACTAAATAAAGGTGTAGAGATTTCCAATTTGAAATTTAAACAAGTTGCAGCAACTAAAAGATTTATGAGACATGAACTTATGATTATTGTTTATTAACAGGGTGATTTCACATAGTTTTACCTCTACTTTTGTATAGACCACTTATTCTGGAATTTACAGCCCCTGCATTCAGAGGCTCTTGAAGTGATGAAAGCTCCCATAATGACACATCATAAATCTCTACTTTTGTCTAAGTGCCGTGAAGATGAGCTAACTGCTTTGACTTCAAAAAGCTCCTAGAGTGCGCTTTTTAAATCCAGAAACATGTGCAGAGATCCTGAGTTTGGGTTCAAATGCTGAAGAAGAGCACCAGATGTTGATCACATGACCACAGCAGCCCGGTGTTTTTTTTGAAAGCTTTTTATAGCACATTAACATCTGTCAGACAGGTTAGACGAAGAATACTGAGAATAACGTGTGAATTTTTATGCGAAAAAAATCTGAATGGTTCTGGGTTTTGAGGCCATAATCACTTCACATGCATGCTTGTTTTGATCATTATAAACAATCAAGACTCACCTTTCTTAACTGCGTGAACGTAAGGTGGACAAGAACCGCAGAGAACAAAAGGAAGTGTGCCATGAACATCTGGCATCTTCACAATCCTATCATACACAAACAAAATGACATGAGATAAGCACATAATCTAGGCTCTCTTGTCCCTTTTATTTAAGAGTGTTGCAGTACTGGATGCATTCCATGTTACTTAGCAGAATATATTTTTTTCAAGAACATCATTGTATCTACACTGAGGATCAAGAAGTGCTGGCATACATAACATTAATGAATGCTCTTTTGAAAACAACAGTGTTTTGCAGTGTGCTGCTCTCCTGCATGTAACTCTAACACCAGTAGTGTCCTTTTACACTGTACCCGGCTACATTTAACACGTCTGTACGTCTGTACATAAGTATCTGCTTTCTGCTGTGAACGTGGGCTTACTCTTTGTTCTTGGTGGCCACCAGCAGTCTGAGTGAGCGGCGTATACAGAAGGACTGGTTGATCATGGTCTCCACCTCTGAAAAAGGCCTTAGGAACACCAGGTCCTCATTAATGGAGTAGATCTTTCTACCCGACTGCAAGCCTGCCATCTGCAACAAAGTAAAAAGATGAAAACAAAGGAAATTAATACCAAGAATCCAGCTAACAAACAATCAAAAATGAAGAGGAAAATAAACGAGGGTGTTCTCATTACAATTTTCTTTGATGTGCATTAGGATTGGGAAACAGACAGAGAGAGAGAGATGAGTGATATGTTAATGAGGATTAAAAGATTGGCAGACAGAATGAAGAGAACTTACACCTTTTTGGCAAAAGAGCTTTATATTGCTTAAAACCTTGATAAGATATATTCAGCACTTTCAGATTACCAAGCAGTTCATTTAAAGGTGCAAATGTTAAAAATGTGTGATTGTAAGGAAGAAATGAAGTAGAAAGAAAAGAAAGGAGAAACGAACAAACTAATGAAAGGCAGGAAGGAAGAAGGAAAAGAATGAATGAAAGGAAGAAACAAGAAATTAATGTACAAGAAAGAGAAGAGAACAAAAGAAACGATGGAAGGAAAGAAGGAATGAACAAATTAATGAAAGGCAGGACAGAAAGTGAGGAAAGAAGCAAACATGCAAGGAAAGGAAGAGGAAAAAGAGGGGATGATAAAAAAGGAAGGGGTGAGGAGAGAAAGTACTGAGAGAAGAATGGTGGACAGAAATTAAACTAAAGAAAGAAAGAAAGCATTGTAATCTATAAGAAACAGAAAAAATGGGATAAAAAAAAAACGAGAATGAAAAGTTTTTGAGGAAAGAGAAGGGAAAAAAGGTAAGTGTGAGGACTCTGTGGAGAATATGATGGGACATGCTTAATTGCTTCTCTCAGATCTCCAGAGAGCAGAGCTGTAAAGACAGAGGGAGTGGAATGAATTAAGCAAGCGTGTCCTGGACCCGATACATGATCTGAGCGGCCCATGACGTAAGTGTCAGGACATACAGCACTTCCTCTCATTCACCGGATTAATCACCATTACCATCACACTCTCATCTTCTGCAGATGCTCCTGTGAGCAGCAGTGTGACACTTGAATGCGGACAAAATGTCTCGTGTCAGGTCTAACAGCCACAGTAGGATAAAATTAGTGGTGGTTTAGATCTTAACCATAATTATCTACCAACCTTCCATAAATATCTAGCAGAGCTGTACAAAGCATGAACACAAATATCCCTGTGCGCTGAAAATAAGGCATTCAAGTTGAAGAGGTCCTCTTTCAAAAGACAGATAATGATCAAGACTTATTTCCCAAAGGCATATCTATCAGATTAGATCCACAGTACACATCCAACAAAAGACCTGGGAACAATCGGGTTAGTTTAGATGCAAAAAAAAAGTCCTTGAGAGATCTAGCTATCAGTTTAAGACACATTATAATACCACCCCACACTGGATAAAAATAAATAGACTATCAGCTTGGCACACTTTCCACTATATTTCTATATGTAAAACCATGAGGACCAAGAATAAGTCAGATACATAAGAACGTTTCTGCACATTAAGAGCATAAAATTATGTTGCATGAAGATGTGCTGTTATGCATTTAGGCACTTAATCTATATATTTTTTATCTACATGGGTGACTCTCACAAAGCCATTCAAACAAGATACAGTACATTACATTATTTACTCCAAAATCTAAATAAAAATAAAATTATATTTTGCTTAAAAATAATAATTTAATATATTTAACTCCTCAACATCTTGTTACATAAAATTGGTGGAGAATGGGAATTACTTTTACTATTATTTGATTAAACAATATTTTAAATAATATACACAGCATTCAAATTTTGAGGCCAGTAACATTAATATTTTCATAAACTGATTGGTTAAAAGTGACAGTAAAGATTTTTAATGTTTTTCTTAAAAAATGGTCCTGAAAAAAACTGTTTCCACAAACTATTGAGCAGCACAACTGCTTTGAACATTGATAATATGTTTTCAGCACTAAATAAGCATATTATTTTTTCTTTCCATTTTGAAATGAAATACTACTGGGACATTTTTTGACAGGTTTTATGAAATTGCATGGTTCAGATATTAATATAATCTTCATGTTCATGTGGGTTCTACATATAAAACCAAGTCTCATTTAGCAATTACATTTTACATAGTTTTTGAGCTTTTTTTTTAAATCATACTGTTTTACTAAATATTATTTCAATGAACCAGTGGTATATGTAAATGATGATTAGACAATGAAACCAACTTTTGAAAACAGTAATTTTAGTTTATATATTTATATATTAAATATTAATAGTTTTCCTACTCTCTAAATGCTACCAGCTCACATATAAGGATAAAAATTGGGTTGAATTGCCTCATAAGAAAGAAAGCACCACTTACAAGGAAAATCCCAAATGTGGCAGAGTGTGGGACTGAAGCCAACCATTGGCATGTATTTTGGGTTTGCTCTGTCACTGATTTTTTTTTTCTAACGGTCAGAGAAATGTGTAGAACTAGGATGCGGTTATCCAAACTCATACCTCTGCATATGAGCCCTTGGTCACACTCTTCACTACGATGGCCTTGTTCTTCTCTTCGATCTCAAACCCATAGTCCTCCTCTTCAGGATGGATCTGCACACAGATAAGAGAAACACTATGTCAGCAAAAGAGTTGGCTGCATCTCAAAATAAATGCAGAATGGAAAGGAAAAGAATGTGTTACTTTCAGGACTCAATTTGTGATTAAGCAGCTCGGTGCTACACTGAGAGAGCAGCAGCGTTTATGCGAATGTGTGAACAAGCTATGCATCCTATAGTCCAAAAGCGGTTTGAGGTGTTAAGTCTTCTCTTCTAAAAATAACCGAACACAAATTTGTTCAAATGTGCCTCAGCTGCATGCTAATAGGTCCGCAGAGGTGCTAAAGGCATTATCATGGACGAAAGATATACTGCTTTTAGATCATGTCTGGATCATAACAAGGGTATAATTCTCAGTTTCTCCACAGCTACACACGAGATGGGATTTTATGTGCTTTTATTATCTAAGAGCTAAAGCTGAACATGTTTACCAGCCCTGTAAATGCCTTCCTTTGTTTTATTTCTATCCATTAACTCCCTATTTTTTTTTTTTTAATCTGCAGTGGAGTGAAGTCCTGACGTCTGAGAGGGCCGACTGAGGAGGGTAAAACAAGAAGCTCTTAGCATCTGAACAGAAAGGACAGAGTGCAAGATTTTCATGATCTGGAGGAGGAATCTGTTAGTCTATAAGGGATGAAAGAGTAGTTTGTAAAGGTCAGGGTAATTACTGATGGACGAGGAGGGTCTTAATTGGCACGGAGGAGAAAAATCAATGCAAGGCTTGAGTGTGTGTAGTAGCATGTGTATGCGCCTATAAATATGGGTGTGTTTTTTGTTAATGTGTTACTTTCAACATAACACGATTGACTTTTCGGTTTCCTTTTATGTTAGTTTTGTTAATACTGGGTTAAAACTGAGAAAGATCTAAATCTGATAACTTCTGCATCTTGTCAAGCTACACATAATACAAGAAATACCACAATTGTACTCACGTGAATAATTTTTGAACCATTTGATTTACATGAAGTCTATCTGATTTACGAGAATAAATCAAACTGATCAAAGATACAATTGAAAGAAATGACAGGAAAGAAGCTTTGATCATTTCAATGCCCTACGTCACTTGAGCTACAAAGTAATATATTTTTTATGCTTGTTTTATTACAAAAGCTACAGCCTTTCGAAATAACTTCTGCTAACGTCACGCTACTGAAATATGTGGTTAGGTTAGTAGCATTGCTAGCTATCCCTCAACTCTGCTCTCCATGGGGGAGAAAGCCCTGCTGTGTGTGTTTGTGTATCTCACCACTAAGCATTTGGCAAGGATGTTCTCGATGAGTTTGAAGTCACTGCGAAGCTGTTTACTCTTGGAGCTCGTACCCTCCGTCTCCTCATCGGCGTAGAAGCGGAAAAACTGTGAGTCATCCTTAAATTCGCTTTTCTCCAGAACTATAAGGCAAAGTTTAAATTGAATTCAACTGAGATTGAATTAAAAAACTGTTTCACACTTTTATAAACAGGTAAAACAAAACACCCCAGTGCTGATCATATCTGCTGATGACAAAACGATTCGACAGTGTGAAATGGGTCGATTGCATCACCCTTCAGTTCCCGTCAAAACAACTCATGATGTCTGTGGGATTGATGTTTGGGCAAATCTGAGGCGAAGGATGAAGGCAGAGGAGTTAATGGGAGGTCTGGCGTGTGCTAGTGTGCTGTTTTCCCCTCTCAGGAAGTAAATGTGTGTGTTTTTTTCAGGAACGTTGTAGAGACAGGCTGTTCTGTCTGTGAATTCCAAGCAAAATATTGTTGTGGACTGTTTTGGAAGTTGAGATCCGACATGGCTACAAAACACTTCTATAACTCTGACAAGAGGCTTGTGTCTTTGAGCATGTGTATCTCATCAGAAAATGTTCTTTTCCATTATTGTGACTATTTCTTTTCCATCAGAGGCCCCAGATGTTATTGCAGCAGCTGTTTACATCTAAAATACACCCGCTTCTCTTCATTTTACTCTCTGTATCTCTCATACTAACAATGTAGACCTCTGGCAGACACATACAGTGTGTGATGTTAAAAAGCCACACTGTAAAACTGCACTGATCAATGAAATTAGAGAGAAAAAAGATAACACTTGGCTGTTATATAAGCATTTTAAAACAAATAGTTCCAGCCCTTGATTATGATTGGCTGAGACAACTTCAAAAATTTAGAATAATACACAAACATACTTTGTTACATCAGTACTACTGTGCCACTGCATTTATGTGTTGCTTAGCTATTCAAAATCAATGTAAATCATAGCTTTTTGGGGCTTATTGCTTTTCAAAAACACACACAACTGCTAGATTAATTATTGTTGCATTATACAAGGCTGCTTAGTGCAGGCACACGTCAAAACACTTTCACACGCTCTCAAACACAAACACGCTTCAAAGCTTTGCTCTGGACACCACATGTGTTGCAATAGAAAACAGAAAAGGCCACAAAATGGCAAAATATGAAGTTTGTTTAAAGACGACACATGTAACATCTTCAATATACTTTTTGCAATTCAATCTGATGGCAACAGAGCACAGAAACTGTACATTTCAAATGGATGATAAAAAAAAAATAAAAAAATTAGAGCAGGGACAATCCATGAGTTATTGATTTGATGAAGACAGAGCTTGCAATAGATTGTAAGAAAGGTTCAGGCTTAAAGTGAACTAAATGACTGGAGAAAATGACATGTCACCAGAAAAATATGAAGACTGTCTAGTACAGTTAATATGTGGACATATTAGACTGACCGTGGTGCATGAATCCAGCATTGCAGAGTCCAACACCAAGGGTTACTGCATCTTCACGGGTTGTGCTGTCACCCTGAAGAAAGAAAAACATGTAAAATGACTTTTGTGTTTGGAATGAAATTACATAATGAAACAGCTGTGAACATTAAACTGTTAAGTAGTTATTAAATTAAGTAGTAATTAAATTAGACCAGAAATGGAATCTAAATTGTGTACAGAAACTCAAAAACAATAAGCTGAAAGATGAACAGAAAGTGAGAGAAAACCATAAAGGTGTGTGTATGTTTATGCAATTAAGTGGTATGCGTGTGTCCTTCCTCAAGTTACCTGTGACACAAGCCATTCCACCAGTTTGCTAGCTGGTATGACAGATTTGAAAGTTTTCAAATGATGATCTCTGTCTCTGTATATAAAGAAGAGTTTAAAAAGGTTCATAACTGTCCAGATGTTAACATAAAAAACATCTGACCACAAGAGAAAGCAAAAGAGAAGGGCAGTTCTAAAAAGATACACCATTGGAAAAACTCAAATTAGCCCTTTGATACTTTTAATATAATAGCCAAGGAAATGTCATAATTCATTGATTGTGTTGAGGTATACACTGAACAATTTAGTGGCAAAGTTAATCCCAGCTAATGGAGATCAATGACCTGAAAATATCTTCCATCAACTGAGATCTTTTATTACCACTAGGTCCCAGAGTGCTCCAGGGTGGTCTGTCCGTGCAATTAGTGGAGTGTAATTAGTGACCTGGACTGTAAGTCGCTTAAAAAGATAAAAAGTATCAGCTAAAGGGCAAGTAACTAACACGTTCTGTGTTAATTTTTGGATCTGTGATCAGACTTGGTCCCAACTGCAGTTCAATGGGCTCTCCTCGTTCATTATGTGAGATATCAAAGGTGAATGGTGACAGAAAAGCAATATGTCCCTGCAGTCCTCCCTCACTCACTCACACACACACACACACACACAGTCTGCCATGTGCAGCTGGTCAAGGTGAATCTATGAAGTACAAACGAACATGCACATCTCATCTTTTTTACAACAGCTGAAATTGAGCTGATGTTTACTAAAAATCATTTGTATTTTCTGCCAAAAGATGTTTAAATATAAACTAGATTTAATTTTAAAAGAGACAATATATAAATGGTAATGCTACTGTTCAAGTGCAAGAAAAGGGTGTTAAAAACACATTGTGTGAAACCTGAAAACAAATCAAATGGCTTTATTGAATTAAGTAATGGTTTGTGGAACATGTGTCACTTACTTGATAACAGGTGTGAAGAGGTTGTGTAGACGACAGTAAAGTCTCACTCCCTGTCGGACATACATACACTCAAATAAAGCATTTGCACCAACAGCTGCATCACTTTCTTCATTTCAATTACTGCTGAAATCACTGCTTGATTGAGATGTTGACAACAATTGTTAAGTGGACCATTTTGTAGTCTTTATTTATCCAGATCATATGTACTCAAGATCCTGTTGATTTAATTCTGTAAACTGACTGGTTAAAACTGACCAATCCTAGTGAGCTGCCTACATAAACCATTTTCCAATGTTAACACAAACAGTGAATGAGAAACTTGACTCTCAACTGATTCCAGTAGAGTTTGATGTTAGCACACACACATGCCGAGTAATATAACGCAATGCAACTTCCTAAAATTACTTTTCAGTATTTAATGAATTTAAAGATATTTTTATTTCTCTCATCTTGGATTGATTCGCTGAGCTCACCACAAAAAAGGATATTTATCTTATCTCATGTATCATTTGTTCATAATTTTAGCAAGTATTCTAAGGGAAATACCTTTGAGATGATGTCCTCCATTTCACTCCTGGCTTTATAAGTGCCGTCATCATATCGAAAGCGATACAACACCTGCTCGTTCTTGAACTGATGTTTATCAGACACTATTGTGGAAAAAACACATAGATACAATTAAATGTTTGTTATGTGTTGCCGAAACACTAAACTTCACCTCATAAAACAGCACCATAAGCTGGAATTGAGATAGTGATCTATTTATTTCTCTCACTGATAAACATGTGTGTGAAGGTCTTTGATTAATTGAGGTGTGTGAATGCCATTGCTCCACAAAAGCCTTTTCGACCTCTCCTTGAATGCTGCCACCATATTATTGATCGAGCTCCTGAGCCCTTATACTTGAATTTATCACTCCAATCCCTTCTGGTGTTTGTCAGTTTCACTGTGTTACAATCCCCTGGCTGAAAAACATAGGTATGATGCTCCCCAAATCTCAGGCAAACGCAGCACCTTTTGAATAATTCAGAAAAATGCTGTTCTCTACCGGCATTTCGTGTCATGTTACTATCCAGACTGCCGATCATCTGCAGGGGATTTCAGTGAGTGCCGGCCAACAAGGATGTTTGCCAGATTTGTAGAGAGTAAATCTGTCAAATGGTGATTTTTAACAGTCCAACATTTGTATAAACAGTTAATGGATTGTGTTTCATTTGGCAAGACCGTATCAAAAAACAGAACACAGAGAGCAGTTGCATTTTGGTGATAAAACCAAGCAACACGCAAAAACATGATGAAACATATTGGAGCTCAGAGAGGAACCTTCCTGAACGAAGGAAAGAACAGAAAAAGACAGAATATATTGAGAGAGAAAAAGAATAATAGATTTGTATTATAAAAGTAATTTTACAGTGATGGGTGGTTAACTAGTCAATTATTATACAATCTTGTTTATGTATACATTTAGCTATTTATAGCCAACTGATAAAGAGTTTAAAAAAAACAGGAACTGGTTGATTTTTAAAATATGCATGTTTTGCACATGCTAAGATCAGATATATTATATTTGAATACCATAGTACAATATTCACATTTACATAGTACCCTAAAATATAAAAAAATGATACCACTGTAATATCACAGTTCACGTCCAACAACATCAAGGTAACAACACAATTGTCTTCAAGGGAGAACCTTCTCTTACCATGATGGATGATGCCGTTCTCCAGGAGAGCTTGACCCAGGTTGATTCCCTCCTCTGCCTTACTGATCTCTCCGCTCTCCAAGAGCCATGAGACAAACTCACTGAGGACACACAGAGACAACAGTTGTGTCAGTCTGCACATAACAAAATGCTGCACGCATGATAAAGAAGGGATTTATGAGACACTAGTCAAAGATACTTGGGAACTTGGATTCACTCAATCCTCCAGAGTGACTGGTCAAGACTGGTAAAAAGTTCACCAAGAACATAAATCATGATGATATCAAGCTGCATTCCACCCTCTGAAGGACTTCAAAGTTCAAACATCACAAGTGGTGTTTATGTATTACTTTAGTTTAGAAAAAAAATAAAAGGTTTTAGGAAATGAATACATTATTTTAATATTTCAGATGTATAGAAAAATATTAGAAATAAACTAAGTGTGTTTTTGTTAATATCCAGTATGTAATTATATCTTAATTTTGTTTTGTTTATATCTACTATAATTTTGTATAGACATGTACAACAAAGCTTTAGATATATTTTATATATTTTCCGAAAGACAGTAAAGATAATTATAACATCAAAAAAGATTTTTTTATTTCAAATACTGAATACTGTAAATGCTGTTTCCAAAGAACGCATCAAAGAATCTTGAAAAACATCTGTCATGCAAAAATATTATGTAGCACAATGGTTTTCAATAAATAATAATACTAATGTATCAGACTCATTTCTGAAAACTGGAGTAATAGCTGCTGGAAATTCAGCTTTGCATTCACATTAATTAATATATTCTAAATTGCACTAATAGTTCACAATATTATTTACTGTAAATTTCAGACATATATATATGTGTGTGTGGGGGGTGTGTGTGTGTGTGTGTGTGTGTGTGTGAGACAAGCTTGCCAAAATAAGTTTCAAGAGGAGTAATTAAATTATAAATGGCTTCTGATTAGGGCTGGGGAGGAATTTCAGCAATTACATGTGTGAGGTAGTTTAGTGGTGAATCTAACGTTGTGCGCGATCGCATATGTGTGACTTCATGCCTGAAATGTACATGACTGCTGCGTGAGAAACTTGTGAATCCCATTAGATTCAGGGACAGAAATAAGCAATGTGTAAACAGTTATGACGCCTTGAAGGAAATGTGAGAACTGAGAAGGGTGTGTGTGTGTGTGTGTGTGTGTGTGTGTGTGTCCTTGAAATGTTGAACGACAGCAGTGAGGGGAGAGGGGTCGGATGAAAGGATAGGTTAACAGATGGAGCAGGAGGAGAAGAGAAGATGCAGGTGCCAAAGGCGCCCCACATCCACCCAGTACAGTAAGACGACCAGATTCTCCATTCATATCTCACCTGACTACACAACCGAATTGCCCTCTACATCTCCTCCAAATCAGCTGACAACATGCACAACTTCATGAACTCTTTTAAAATACTTAACCTTGATAAATACTTTACCCTTCACCATCAAGCATTTGAAAGTGATGACAATACTAGCTAATACCACTTGTCTTTGCAACTTAACAGTACTACCAGCAACAACATGTGTGAGAAAATTAGCACAATTGTGCATAATATTGTAAATTATCTTGATTATGTGTTTTTAGTGAGTGTGATTTGAGACTGTGTCAAGTATGTGGTCTCTGTGAGTACAATCTCACAAACGCAAACACTTTTCAAGCATCAAAATAATGCTAGCACAAAAGACAAGAATATTAACTACAGATGTGTTTCAGCCGCTGCATTGACCACTAATTAAAAAACTGTCAATGTTTATATCAATAAAAGGGTAGTAATCACATAACCCAGCCCTTCACACAAAATCCAAACAATAAATGTTTATGATGTAGGTTACATAGATCTTACAGATGGCTTACAAAGCCTTTATGTGCAGCTCCGCAGAGGAAGTTCACAGAGGAGAGGGCAATCAGGCCCATGAAAGAGAGCAGTGAAATGAAACAGACAGTGAGTCTGCTGTGATTACATAAGTCTCTAATTCAGATTGGCAGGAAAGGGAAGGGGTGGAAGTGGGCGTCCCTGGGGTGAATTAATTAGTGTTTATGTAACTCATTAATATTCTCCACAGCTAATGCACACAGAGCCCTCTCACATGGCGTATATCTGTGTGTGAGAATTTGTTAAGCTTTTATTTATATCTGTCTGATGTACGCATGTATGTGCGAATGTGACAGACAAGGATATAATGACTTTGAGATATTAGTTTACCAAATACAAAGCTTGATTACCACTGCAAATAATTTGGATGTGGCCCTTAGTTTGCAAAAAATAAAAAAATTAATATAAATGTTTACAGAAATACACAGAGATCAGAAATGCAAGAGAGAAATGTAAAGCTTGCACATGTACAAAAGCACTATTAAGTCTTCCATAGAAAAATGCAGTTATTTCAACTGCAAAAAAAATAAAAAAAAAGCAGTGGAGCTGCTGTTCTTAATGGTTGAACTTTCAGTTATGCGTTACCATGCTTTCTTGTGGGTGGATTTTTCACTCATCATTCACCTTCATCTAAACAGCCATTTTTTAATATCCTTTCAAGTGTTATGCAACAATGCCAGGACTTATCACGGTTAAATGGTCACAACCTGTGTTAAATAAATAAAAACCCGGCATGGACAAGGTTAGTCAACAATTTTATCATACCAGTCTTATAAACGCAATTTTTTGTTAGTTTTTGCAAAAACTGAAGGACAAATTAAAATGATTTTTGTGAATACAGACTGCAGATGCTTTAAATAAAGCATAAGCTGTACTGAGCCTAAAACATTCCTTTAATGCTTTGGCCATTTGAAGCTTTTTACCATACCAATAAAGTTTTAGGTTACTGCAGTAAGTAAAATAAAATGAAAAAAAAAAAAAAAAAAAAAACAAGAACAAAAAAAAAACATCACAACTATATTTTGACGTTAATTCTTCAACATAAGCACAATGGGGGAAAATAAACAGTGCAAGACAGAGATGAGAGAAAGAGCCAGAGTCTGAGCAGTAGCAGAGTGTTTGTCTATATAACAGCTGAACTGCTCGGCTGTTCCTGGAAGGAGTCGGATTGTGTTCTATTCTGAGATGGATGCGCAAGCCAGCGAACAACAGAGCCAATCACAGCTGCTTTCACCTGGACCACCGTGGCTGAAATGAACAAATAATTGTGTTCTGAGGGAGCAGTGCGAAATTCATCCAGTCAGGTGTTGACAGGAGAACAACAGCACAGCTGAGGCCGTGAGGCCAGCGACACTTCACTATTAAGCCACTTCAGCGGAAGTGCTACTTCAACTGTATTTGAACTTGTCATGCTGACCTTTTTTTTTTCTTTTAAACAGTTACTGTACACTACATGATGCTAACAAATAGTAGCCATTGGGTGGGTAGTTTTAAAATAAAATCGTACGCTGTTGTTTGTAATCAACAGTCATTAATTTGTCTCAAAACCAATAAGGATCTCAATCAGAGTCAAACTGTGTAAACTGAAATATGTAGTTTTAAAACTAAATACTATGATACTAAATAAAACAAGGTCTACAGTCGAACTGAAGAAATGGAACAGCGGCATCTAACTAGTGAATGAATATATGAGTTAAAAATGATTCAGTGATTTCTTAAAATCCTCTTTTCTTTTCTCCAACTGAAATTCACTAAATGACTTTGCAATTGTGAGAACAGTTTAGGATAGTATGCTGATGCCCAATATCTTAAAAAACAGCATTTTGTTTAACAATATTGCTATAAACTGGCTAAAACGGCATGTTACTGTAAAAGCTACACTTAGGCTAATACTAATACTGAAAATGCAGATAAAGTTAGCAGCATTTGCTACTTTGAGGTACTGGCTCCCAACACTGCACAGCAGAAAGGCCCTGCAGATTTATGAATCAATTAAATGAGGCTTATATCTGAACTTGTGAATTTTTGTGGCCATTTAAACTAGATTGCATCAATATAATAGCTTTAAATGGCTCAATGTTTTTCCCTTATCTACTAGTCCAGTGCAAAAAGGGAATTTTAATTGGTGTGAGGAATCTGTCCTCTCAACTCCCAAACACACACACACACTGTATTTGGAAGTTTAATGGCATACATAGCACTCATTGTTCATTCATGGTGTTGAAAGACTGGGTGAGCAAGCAACAGAAAGAAAGAGAGAGGGAAAAATGAAGAGATACACAGAAAGAAAAAGAGAGAGAGGCTGAATGCAGATTTCTCTCTAATGAAGGCTTTTTTTTGCTGGGAATGTCTGTGTCCAATGGGGTGCTTGGCAGTGAGCTTGGGAAAGCATTTACAAGCGCTAAGTGAGTGTGTATGTGTGTGCGTATGCATTTTCATTCATGCAGGGGCCTCTTGGATTAGGATGACTTGCAAGATATTCAGGAGACAGTCAGACGGCGTAAAAGCTGCCAAGGGAAGGTGCCACACTCAGCACGGAGGGAGCCAATCACTGGCATGGGAACTGACCAGTCATAAGGTGAACCTCTCTGTAAATGAGACTCTTTAAAATGCATTACATAATACTCAAACTTACTTTCCCAAGAAGCACTTGGGTACATTGGTGAGTTTCCTGCGGCGGTCTTTGATGAGGTGGCGGCTCTTGGTCATCATCATATGGTAGAGCTTTTCTCCTTTCTCTGCGATCATGACGTAGGCATCACGCTCCATCCCAAGCTTCAAACCTGACAATAAATATAAGAAAAAAAGGGTCAGGAACTCCTAATGAAAGTGATAATGTCATTAAAAAATTTTTAAAAATAAAAGTTTTGAAATAATAGTTTAAAGGTTTTAAGAACAACATTTACACATGTAGCATGATATAAATTAAAATTAATATAAAATTATTTAAAAATACACATCCAAGAGCCATAATGTGCTTCATTCATGAAATAAGCAAATTGTTTAATTAAATTGTATTAGTATTACTTTACTGCAACTCCATTTTTGGTGAATAAAAACATTTATACAAATGAAAAAATATTTAGAAGCATGGGCCTTATTTACTAAACATCCAAACTGTTTAATTAGATTGTTTAATAGTATTATTTTGCAATTATTGTAAATATTGTCACACTGTAAATTCTTCTTTTTTTAAAAAAAACAATGAACGATTTTGTAAGAAATATTATAGCAAATTATAGCAAATTTGTAGAAGGAACTGAAGTGGTCTGAATGTAAAAGAAACCATTTCAGACCGTTCTGCTGAATAATTACAGTTTATTCCTTGAGCGTCACTTACTAGCTGCTTGACTAAATCAGTGTGGGTGTTGCTGTGTCAGTTAATGTTTTAGGTGAGGCTGAGAGGAAACACTGGTTTAACTGATTTTATTATAAGACAAGGTTTGCAAGTGTTTGTGTGTTCACACATGCACATGCCTGCTGCTATTTGAGGTATTTTGGTGGTTACAAAGCTTACAAAGTCAGTCTCAGCATTCTAACTACAAACCACACACACACACAAAATTAAACCTTTATTTCTGTTTTTCAAATTCCATCAACAAATAATAATAATATTAATAACGCCCTTGCTGCATTTCTACTTCAGGGCATGATGTGGTTAATAAAGTGAGCATACAGCTACAGATACAGACCACTACCAAAATTTTTGCAGTTTCCTGAAAACATCAACACTGCGTATTAAAAGCTGTGCAATAGTGCAGCCTTGTTTATATTAGCAACACAGCAAGTCAAGATGCAACGGAAACAGGAGCTTCGCTCAAAGTAGGTTGGCTAAAAAAAAAAACCACTTCATAAGTCGTCCGAGGCTGTTTTGTATGTGGTCTAATGCAAAGGACCCTTCAGTCAAAGAAAACATTCATGTTTTTACCATACATTTAAACAAAAGGTGATGTTAAAGAGAGACTATCAATGGGACTGCAGCTGATGCAGGAGGTGGAACGTGCTCAGATGTGGCGGCAGCTGGCATGGCTCTCATTCAGAGCTTTTTACTGTGTCTGAGAGAGGGAAGCCACCGGCAGCTGCAGCTCTCGCTCACAAAGAGTTTTTTGAGGAGGTGTTCGTGGCAGCTGTACGAGGCTCCAATTCAGTCAAGTCTCGGCAAAAAGGCAACACATCATTAAAAATGCCTCCTCAGAAATAACCCTGCTGAAGTGTAATTTCCACCTTGGCATCTGAAGGTCTGATGCTGAATGGTAATTTTAGAAATGAGGACTTCATTTCAAACCCTCTTGATTGTTTTTTTTTTTTTTTGAACTGCTGAATTCAAACAGTGCACACTAACACAAAATTGATAAATGTAGGTATAAATTCAGTGAACGTTCAACCACATTCTTTAAAATAATTTCATACATTTTATTTAAAATAAATAAACTTTAAATAATGTAACCATTTAAACATGAATTTTTAAATTGTGCGAATAATCACATCCAAAATAAAAGTTTGTTTACTTAATATACTTGATTTACTCATTAGTAAGGGTCTAAACATTTCATCCATTGTCATTAAGGACGTAGCACTATCTGATCACTTCTG
>JAUMHE010000055.1:7719152-7734981 GCA_032359235.1 Enteromius mattozi
ACCGCAAAAGATAGAAATAACCGACTTAAAACCATTTTTTGTTGGTGAAAATACTAGTGGCCTAAGACTTTTGCACAATACTGTACATCTGCACACACACATGTAAATATTTTTAAAATATATATTGTATGAGTTTGTATTTATATATACATAATAATACTTACACAGTACATAAAAATACACTTTGTATGCAATTAATCATGATTAAGCATTTGACAGCGCTTAAAATTACTAATAATTATTAAAACATTATTAGTTAATTATTTAAAGGTATATTTTAAGCAGACAATGCATTTGTACTGCTTTCTTCAGATTTGCGTTTAAATGAAACGTCTTCCTGATCTTACACTACAGATGACTAAAATTCCTAAATTGGAGCCGCTTTTGCATGTCAAGCTAAGTATTAATCGGAACATGTAATTCAATGAGGTCTATGACTTGTACAGAGGAACGAAGTGGGCGCTGGCTAAAGATCTGGACGGACAGAGTAGTGTGACTGATGTGGCACCTGTTAAAATGGGCTCTGATTTCAAACGCTGGAAACCTGATATGCTTCATAAAACGTCTGCTTTCATCTGGCAACGCAGCATTAAAATGACGTCTCGCTCTACCTCCAGCTCACACCGCATTACGATACTCTGGCTGAGGACTTTGCCTTGGACACTGGTAACTGATCCTACAGACTAATACTTCATGCTGAGCTGCGATCAGAAAGGGCTCTGTGGTATTTGGGGTTTTACCACTATGATCATGTGACCTAACAATCAGAACAACCCTGTAGTAAAACACAAGCCTCAAAAGCAGATAGCAACAACAGGTGTCCAGCAGAGGACAGGTGTTTCATATCACAGCAGAACAAAAGAAAAAAAATCACATAAAAACATAGGCACAGCAGAATGCAGGATGCTAAAATATAAAGCACAGTTGAAATAGGTTCATTCCTATTCAATAGATGTGAAAATGTTTGCTTTGACAATTTAGTAAATGTTGTGACTAGCACCAGCTATTAATACATTCTTTTTTAAATAATTACAAACCACTTTCAAAATAACTTTATTTTAATATCAATTCAATGTAATTGCATTGCAGAATTAGTTCACCCAAATATGAATTGTGTCATTAATTACAGACCCTCATGTTGTTCCAAACCCTTAAGACATTTTTTCATCAGAATACAAATTAAGATATTTTTGATAAAATCTGAGAGATGCAATGTTCCCAGTTCCCGAAACATAGCAAAGACACCGGTAAACTAGTCCATGTGGCATCAGTGGTTCAACCGTAATTTATTACAAAGCTACAAGAATACTTTTTGTGTTCAAAGAAAACAAAAATAACAATTTATTCAACAATTCTTCTCCCCAAGTTACCGTCTTCTGCTATTGTGGAGAGTACTCCAGAATGTGATCAACATCAAAATCAATCAGCGTTGTTTACGTTCAGTAGACAGTGTGCCCATGCTGAGCCTAAATAACGTTGATTACGTTCTGGGGTACTCTCCAAAATAACGAAAGACTAACTAAAGAAAAACAAACAAAAAGGTTTTTCATTGTTTTGTTTTACATTTATGTCTTTAAGGGTTTGAAATTACATGAGGGTGAGTAATTAATGACAATTTAAATTTTGAGGTTTGTTTTTAAATTTTAATTTGAACTATTTTTAGACAATAAATATTTCCTAAATTAACATGTTTAATTGTAAGAAACAATCATGGTGGCATCAGAAATTTCATTAATGATTTGGTTTGGTTCCAAAATTGTTGTATGAGTTACAACGGTTATACAATTGTTGTATAATGTTGTACAACTGTCATGCTCATATGTTGCATACTCAAAACCAACAGAAACACAAAACCGAGAAAAAAAAAAAAAAAAGACTCACTCTCTCTCTGTTCACGTTCCTTTAAAATGGCGTCTAGCCATTTCTGCTTGTCCTCAGCGTTCCTGGCCATGCACACAAACCACTTGTTTTTGGCTGTGTTGTGAATCTTCCAGCCGTTGGTCACTGTGTAGTTATTACTATGATAGTCCGCTAGAAAGACAAAGTAAAAACACGAAAAAATAAAACAGGTTAAACAGCATCCATAAATGCTAATAACATGAGTACACCAATTGGGAACAAAGTCACATAAACATTACATACACAACACAACTATAACTACATATATGCAAACAACTACACATATCTTGTTAAAGGCTGTTTACCAAAGGTCTACCTAATCAGATCAGATATGTATCAAACTTGTTTGCGCCTTTAAAATAACCTTAAAAAATGAGAAGGTTTCATTTCCGCTAAGGTCTCATTTGGTCAGCTTATTACTAAGGTTAAAAAGGTTCCCTCTTACCATTACACTAAATGAGTTACTGACCCAAACACAAATGCTGACACAGATAATATGATTTTCTTCAACAATCTAGAAGCATTAAAAATGTAAAAAGGTTAAACTATCCTATTAGTGTGAGAAATCATTAAAGATGCATTTCGGCATATGGCACTTCTCTCCACCATTAAACCAAAGCCTGACAGGAGAGCATGTGTGTGAGTGAGGGGTTCAGACTGTTACTCATGGTCCAATTTTATCCCAGACCTGACAGCAGGTGAATTATATGGAAAAATGAATGAGGTATGGAATAGGTAATGAGCAGTGGTTAATGTTGAGGTAGTATAAATAGATTTCAGAGCACTGAGAGGATTTGACAAAGACTTTTAGCTCATGCAAACTTGGGAGAGAATTTATGGGTAATCGTATTTGGCACACAAGTCTGGTTCAGTAATGAACACCGCCTAAGCATTATCTGATTGTTTTCCAATTAAAACAACAGCTCAGTCAAAACAAGCAGATCAGATTGCCATGCTTTCATGTGAGAGCGATAAAGAAACATGTAGTAATTTGAAAATATAAAAATGAGTTTAAAGTTGACACTTTTTTTTTCTGTTGCCACAAATGATGTGCCATTTTATTACTCATTTCAAATTTGCCTAATTCAGTCACAATTTCGAGTCAGAACTATTTTATTACTTTTACTATTTTGAATCTTTTGTTTCCACTCAAGACATATAACATATTATGACCATTACATATTGTGGTGCTGGTACTGCAGTAAAGACCTTTATTAATTTATAATAATTTAAAAAAAAAAGAATTTGCTAAATATTTAATATTTAAAATAATAATAATATAAAATATGAATAATATCTATAAATAAAATGTTATTTATTGTTTATTTAATATTTGTATTTTTTCTGGAAATTCACATACAAATGGTATATTAAAATAAAATTCAAGTAATATTATAAAATTATTATAAATGTATTTCTACATGCTATATACCACATAACATATGTAAATTTACAGTATAATAAATAAATAAAATGACTGGCACATAAAATTACTCATAGCTTGATGTAAGATTTTGGTCATAAGGCCTATTCCTTCCAATCATTATTCATCACTAAACTGCCTTGAAATCTCAGTTGAAATAACACTGTAAACAAAAACCTGCAATTAGGCTGAATATCTGAATTCCAAACTCATTATCTTCAATCTTCACCCCCAGCATGCAAGTCATTTTATCTGTAACCTTATCCAATACAGCAAAACGCACCAGTTAAATGATGTATTTACACAGATGTGGAGCGTCATGTGACACAAGCTCTTATAAACATGACACTGAGAGACTGAAACACAAAACACAGTCTCACATTGGCCATATCAACTGAAGGCACGTGTGGTTTAAGCTGGTACTATGACAACCCGATGGCTTGTTTTTCATAAAGGATGTTTTTCTTTGTGGCTCAGAGAAGAAGAGAGAGAAGTTGCACTTCCACCCTGCTACTTAAGGTGTGGTGAAAGACAAGAGCAAAAGGTGAGAAGAGCAGCCGTTACTTCCCCTGAGAGTTGAATTTCATGCTTGGACCGACAGCTGAACGGCACCTTCGATGAGGGCCCCTCAGCGGTCAGCGCAACAAAGGTGCTAAATGCAAAGCGCTCAATTCTGAGAAGCCCTGCGTGATCTTATCTCTAGGACACAGAGGCGCTAATTTCTACTGCATCAGCTGAAGTTCCCTTTAAATGGTTTTGTTTGTTTCTTGTGATGTTCATAAGTATCACATGGCGATCAGATGGAACAAAAAAAGGATATCATACAGGAAACTCCCTCACACATCCCAAGAAAATGTTGCTTTGCACACTACCATTCAAAATTTGTTTCGTTTATTTATTTTGCTTATTTATTTATTTTTAACACGAACAGAATTTAATTATTATTAATTTAGATTTATTTTGATCATTCTGTTAATTTTTTTTTTTTTTCGCAACAAATCAGGATATTCAAATGATTTCTGAAGGATCATGTGACACTAAAGACCGGAGTAACTACGGATAATAAAAAAATCATAATTCAACAAAAATAAATTACATTTTTAAACACATTAACATTAAAAAGAAAAGTTACCGTATGTCTTAATATTTCACAATATTACAGTTTTCCTGTATTTGTAATGGAAATAAATGCAGTGAAGAGCATAACAGACTTATTTTTTTAAAACTTCAAAACATGAATATTTTGGTGGCAGGATACAAAAACAATACTTTCAAAAATGACTTAGCTTAGAAGCATGCTAACTTCAAAGTATATTCAAATCAGCTTCCTGTGCAGCTAACAATTCAATACCCTATGCAGTAAAATACATACCACATGCAAAACACTTTAAAAGCACTAACAAACTCAAACCTACCAGTTCCATCTTCCACATTCTCGACCTCCATGACCTCCGTGTTGATGCGGCCTCTGAACACGTACTGCGGCCCGTTGATGGATTTCGTCCTTTTGGTGGATTTCTTCCCAGACACTCTGGGTTTTTAAAGAGTGAAAAACTTAGACCAATGTTACATTCTACACATGATTGTGATGGCTGTTTCAGTGTTTACTAGGGATAACAGTAATCTACTAGAAAACATGTTTATGCACATTTACAGACAAAGGTTAATATAGAACCCAAAAGCATCTTAAAGGTCTAACCGGGACTTCCTCTTGCAGTACACTAAGAGGTTGTCAAACAAGAAGAAGACTCGTTCCTGGATGTTTCCAGCTGAAATCTTCAAAAGGTTGCCTTGGAGTAACAGTTCGGTGCATATATCAGTCAAGTTCGTCCCCTGGAGAACAAAACAAAGCAACATTTGTATTGATTTTCATAAACATGTATCTTCATGTGTTCCATGTTTACGTAGCAGAACTAACAGCAGCAGTTGAAAGAATTTATGAAAACGCTGCCAACATTTATACATCAGTTTATTCTATCATCCATCTTTCAACAAGTGGACATTATATTTGCCTTTGTTTGCAATCTCCTTTTGTTTTATGACAGTGAGAGTGACAAAATCCATTTAAAATAATTCCAATATAGTCATTAAACAAGACCTGCCATCTGTGCCTCAAATAAGAGCATCCCCTTTCTCTTTAAGAGGCTGGAGGAAGCCGACAGGTTTTGGTAACGCAGACTGTGTCCTGTTCAATATCCAGTACCATTAAAAATTGATTCCAGTCCGACGCTGTGGTTCGTGCTGACTCTGTACAGGATGTGATTTTCTATGCTCTGCAGGTGTGGGTGTGTGTGAGTGTGTTTGATAAGCAGACTCCATCTTCTCTCCTTAATCAATGGCATGTCCAGACGGGTCAATTAGAGAGATGGGAATCTGCTGCCCGCTTGTTCTGCACTATTTACCTATAAAGGTGAAACACTCTGGACTAAATGAAAACTTAATGCATTTGCTTTTCAATCAGACCCCACATCCTGAAACACTTTATATCTGAGGTTAAATAAAGCCTGATGTTTAAGCCATTGTTTTATGTTATGTTAAATGTTTAATGTTGTTATCTATACATGATCTCTGAAGAACTGAAACTTTGAAGGAATAATTCTGTCGTTTTAAACTCATATTATTTGCTTTCTTCTGTGAAATGTTCAAAATTGTACTTGCTGCTCTTTTTCATATAATGAAAGTAAATAGAAACCCACAAAGTCAAGCTTTATTGTGCCAAAACAAGTGTATTTTTTCTTGTACATTTTATATTTCATAGTTTCGACAGCCCATATTTTGGGGGCTTTTTATTGTATGTTAAATAGTGTCCTGGCACTTTTTTTTTAATTTGTGTATTCTACAGAAGAAAGAAATCAATATATGTATATTATATATATATATATAAATAATGCCCATTATTTTAAAATATGTTAAATAACCTCCATCTTGTCATGCTTTGCAGGAATCTTGAATGTTCACAGAGGCATGATGGGACTAGAAAACAACACAACAGGAGCAAGAATGCACTGTATGCACTAAATGGTGAAAATTTTAACCATCTAAGCAACACTTAAGGCTCACCGCCAACTATAGAAAATGCCCCACTTTATACAACCACTCAGTACTGCATCAGATAAATCAATAAAGAGAGTTAATGGACAGGGTACAAAGAGTGAGAGAAAGAGAGGATGCAGACAAAGTAACTATGGTATAGAAGAGATGATGGAAAAAAGGAGGCGGGGAGAGACAAGCAATGAAAGACGAGCACAGAGAGAGAGAGGCGAGGAGTCTGTGGTGGCACACAGTTGCATGTTACACAAAACTAACAGATCTCTATAGTAACGAGCCTTTGTGTTAAGACTTCCTCTTTCTGTCCTAAGAAAATATCATCAGCACACACAAGACGACACTGATCATGTCCACATCAGTGATTCTTTCGAAGCTACGCTTAAAAAAAAAAATGCTCATAAACAAAGCGCACTGTCAAAGAGGAACTATGATGAAAAGGTTTTTTTAAGCAACATTTAAAGCAAACTAACCGGTGCAGCTCTGTTGCTTTAAAACCATCAACCAGGAAAAGAAAAAAAGTGCATCATCTATGACAATGAGTGATCGTGTTTCTAACTCACCTCCCAGCCCTCTATGTGTGACTGTAATATCTCAAGAGCCTCTAGTTTCTCCATCTGTCGCTTGGTCTCGTTGATGTTGCAGCACACAGCTTTCATGGCCTGCAGGGCCTCCTCCACTGCCGGGTAATCTGAATGCTTCTTAGGGGTCCTCTTCAAAAGTTCCTTAAGGACAAACAGCAGGTACATGCCTGTATTACACAGCTACACATCAACTATCTGTTGGTATGCTGGGCTATAAAAGAGTGTATAAAATCAATAGGCTAATTTGACCCAACTTTATACATTCATGATCTTACTCACAAGAAAGACAATGTCTTTGTAATTATGAACGTACACCATCGTTCCCCAACTGTGTACTTTTTTTAAACAAATTTCCTTTCCTCTGATATCATTAAGGCCACACAGGCTACTGCATAATGTTAACTTATAGCTAAATATCTAAATAGTAACACCCAAACAATCCTAACTAATAAAACAAAGTCTTCTCTTATTTGTAAATGTCTCATTAGTGAAGTAAATGTGTTGCAAGTGTCATTTCATGTTTAGTTTTAGGTTTGCTTGTCTTGTCATACACATAGCTACTTTAAATGTATGGCTAGCAGAATGTTGCAAAGTAGCATATATGGAAGAAATAATCAACTCATAATGTACATGCTTGTAAGTGGAAAAAGGGAAGCTGTACCTTCAGTAGCAAAGGGTATTTACAGATCCTCTGAATGGGAGATAGGAGATACCCCTCAAGAGGAACATCTGTGCTCTTCTTTCCTCCTAGCAACATGAGGTGCTGACAAAACAAACACGTGATCGGATTTGCACAACATCCCATTAAATTGGTTTATGTTAAGAATACAGTGGGTTTCCATAGAAAGCATTGAAAGACACACTCTCACATCCTGATTTGTACAGTAAAATAAGTTTGGGTATCGCTTTCACTTCAAATTTTGGAGATAAACTTATTTCCTGTGACGAACTGACCTAGCCACAATTGTTCATTTGAAATTATCACTAATCAAATGCGTTGCAGGGCTTCATATGTGAAACTGATCTGTGCCAGGATGGTCACAGGATGTGTGAGGGATCTTCATCAGAATATGATGTAATAAAACAGACTGGACTTTTTGAAAAAGAAAGGTGCTTACCAGGAGAAAAGTCCGTACGTGAGGGATCTTGTTAAGCTCCATCAGTAGTCTGAGTGCTTTCTCATGGTTACTACAGTACTCGCCATATACAGAGAAACGGTCCCTCTGCAGAGGAGAGAGGAGAGTCAAAACACTCGCTAGTCAAACTTTATCTTTTTTTGGTGGGGTTAAGATTTAGATGATTCTTTTGTCTGTTTTTGCACATTCCACTTTCTCATGTTCAGGTACAAAATTTTACATAGCTCGATACACCTCTTCCTTTAACCATTCTCTCAAGTACTGAGCTGTGAAGTGACATGGGGGTAGATTTCAGGTAGTGAAACTGCTAGAGAAGCAACAAGGCGCTGTCATTTTGCCCTACATTACTCGAAACAGCACAGGAAGTGAAATCAAAGTGCATAGGTTTTGCCTGAAAGCCACACCTTCTCTGAGGGGTGCAAAGCTAGGTGGAAATAGGAAGTTGCAACTAATCTTCAGACATTTAAAAGTGAGCAGTGCACCTTTAATGAGTAAATACCACACATGAGAGTTTGAGTATTATATAGTAACCAATAAATAAATAATTGCTTTTAAATAAATGCTGGTCCAACTAAACCTTCATAAAAAAATAAGTTAAAATGAGTTGGGTCTGGCTAAAAAAAGTCCAGAAGAGCTGTTTATCTGGATCAAATCAGGTCTGAGATGACAGTTTATTAAAGATGTATGTGGTGAGGGTAGAATGTCATTTATCCGAGCTCCACAGGAACAGTCAGCGCAGGCACTGTAACCTTGACCGAGACGCTGAATCCTGACGGATGAGGGTGCTTGAGGCATCCTGACAGAGCAGGAAAACGATACTGGGGACCACACTATGTGGTTGGACAGCAGTCGTGTTTTCTCCTGTTTTTTTCTCCTTTTACCCTCTTCATTTGTCTGTGCATGTTGTCTATATGAAGAGCTGTGTGTTTTCTATATACTGTTTGTTTGTGAGTATATGTCTAGAGAAGGTTTGGTATTTGCATTAATGTGTATGCAGTGTGTGTGTGTACTCTGGTTGGGCCCTCAGGGCTCCAGACCTCAGCACCTGTAATGAGAGAGTTTGGCAGCATCACACAACCTCATCCATGAACAAGGCGAACATCTGTCCTGGCATATGCTTTATAGCACCGTTCATCCAAAAAACATACACATACACACTGAGTCCAATTAAGAGGAAATTCCCTCCAGTTTGAGGTTAAAACCTCAGAATGTTTCAGTGAACTTGGTCGAAGGTCACATACAGATGCCAAACCCAAAATGGCTTCTTGTGAGAACCATAGAAAGAGTTAAAGTGCCAGAATTAATATGCACAGCTGACAGCCAACACTAAGAAATGAATTAAATCACTGTTCAAATCACAAATCATCATTAACATATTTCCAGAGAGGGAAAAGTAGTTTAGTTTATACAGAACTGTTTAAAAGCTAGAATTGCAGACAGCTATTTAGAAAACATTCCCAATGCTTCCATAAAGTTGCAAATTTAATGAATGTGAAAATTTAAATAAAAATAAAATTGTAACCCAGATAATTATCATACCAAGCCTTCCAGAAACTGAAATATGTAACAAACCAACTGACTGAAAATGGATGAAGGATCAGCTGTATTGTTTTCTTTACAATGCGTCATACAGTGATTTTGGAATGAGATCCTAAATAAAGCGGAGCAGACAGACTAAACCGCCTAGAGATGCTAATGAACATCATTAAAAAATAGTTTTTTTTTGATAAACCAAAGGGAGGACAGGTAGTCTCGGGGCCGGTAGTATTTTGAGAGAATGGAGGAGGTGAATGCATACAGATCTAAGTATGATCCCACACTGGGATGGATTGGGACACACATTTTAATGGTTTGCATGACTAAAAAGCCCCAAAACCATAATGAATCAATTGCTAATCGGAGAAGCACTAGTTCAAACAGGATTTTAAATGCAATCTCATGGACTTACAAACTTGAGGAACACATATCCAAGAGAATGGTGCGCTTGGGGTTCAGGCTGCAAACTGGCATCCAGAGTGGAAAGAAAATCACGATGGACTTCCAAAATTGACTCAATGTTGGAAAACAAGATCTGCATGAGAAAGGAGGAGATCATTTTTATATATTTATTTTATATCCACTATTTTTAATCTAATGCAGTAACATCTTAAGTGTCAAAATTTTGGAGCCACTGTATATTTTCTAAAATTGCAATACTGCATGTAAATGTACTGTGTGTGTGTGTTAATGTTTTTATTTATTTACCTTGACCTGCTCTGGAGTAAGACATTGTTGGTTTTCTGCAGTCTGCCTTATTCTCTGGAGAAAAGCCTGTTGATTTGCAAAAACAGAGAGAGACAAAGAGGAGAAAAAAAGTTAGTGTTTACACAAGGAATCACTGCGGTGAGAAATAAAGGTGGGGCAGATTTGTACGTTCGCCACACTTATGTACTTGCTGTAGGTTTACACCCTTTTTTCTGCCTGTAGCTCTGACTAGACACTAAACATTAACCTTCCGTAACAAAAACACACACAACAACGTGAAGCCAACTTCGCATACTGCACAGTCTACTGGAAATAGGAGAATAAACAGAAGTGTCAGGCAAATTCTTTACAAAGAGATCTTAACAGCGCTCTACCCTGCTGTTCATACAGACTACGTGCTAAAACTATAAGTACGGGAGGCACTCAACACAAACATGCACACCAAACAAGCAAAACTAACACAAATCTCAAAGTAATGACTTACATCAGCATTTTTACTTCATGTAAATAGAAAAACTCAAACGTTTAGTCATCATCAGGACCTCAAATGTTCAGCCCAAACTGTATATGACTCCTGGGCCCCTATTATCAACAACAATATATGTGTACCATGATTTTTAGTTGTTTTAACATAATTGAAGTACTTCTCAGTCATCTTCAAGCCCCCTTGAAAGTTTGCTAAGGCCTCTAGCTCCCAGGTTGAGAAGAACCACTGATATATCCACATTTAGACCACATCTGTGAGTAAACATATTTGAACTGTGGACAGGCACATTATCTATAATCTTCATTCGGCTTGTTGAGAAGCAGATACAAACAGAAGCAGAGGGTTGAGAGAGAATTATAAATATCTTCATCACTGATTTGCACAGTTTTAGAAGAGTCTCCTCTGGAGAAAGACAGTCTGCCACTCACAGACTGTTTCTAATTCTGGCTCTATAAAATACTTCTCATCAGCAGCGGTGGCAGCGGCAATGAGGCGATGTGCTAACAGTGCGCTCGACTCACTCCACCCCAGTGTCTGTTAAATTACCTGTCACTCCGGCTATTGTCTCCGACGGTCTCCCACAGCAACACCACACAGCTAAAGACTTATCCTGAGCGGTTTCACCTCTGCCATCTCTGCAATTGTTGTTTTTTTAATCTTTCTCTTTGATTCTTTTATTAGCAAGTGAGGTGATTTTGTGTGTCAGCATAGGGCTGAATGTTTTGGTAGAAAAATCTCTCATTGCCAGTCTCCTTCATTCCTCTCTCATGGATTTTAAAGGCAAACGAGATCTTAAATGCAGGCCATCACGCCTCTGTTTCCTTTACCACATAACAGGACGAAAAGTTGCCTAATGAGAAGCACTCGCTGCATCTCCTTCTGGCATCCTTCTGATAATGACAGACTAACTCTTGGTCACACTTCTGCATCTCTGGAAGACATTTAGGATGGCAGCTTATGCTCCTGACAGTGTTTGTTTGTAGAAACTCTCCAACACATTTAGCTGTAAACATGTGAAATCACATGCTTGCACCCAAGACAGGCTCAATTCAACTTAAAGGGACAGTTCAACCAGAAAAATGAACATTTTGTCATTTACTCACTTCTATTGCTCCAAACCTCTATGATTTTCTATTTTATGCAAAACAAAAAAAACGAAGAAAGTGTATCTAGTCTATACTATATGTTTTGGACCCCATTGACTTTCCTTGTATGGATGGACTAAAGCACTGTAAACATTTGTCAAAATACCTCATTTTGTGTTATAAAGTCATACAAGTTTGGAATGAGATGGATTATGTTTAGCTAGTCTGATTTCCCAGAAGGGATCTGAACACACTTTTAATTGACACTTAGCGTAATATGGGTGGTGATGATGGTGGTCCTGTTGTTCATTGCAGTTCCTGGCGGCAACGTGAGGGGCCCGTCCCTCAGGCGTGTGCTAATTTAATCTCTCATATGGCCCATCCACAGTAATCCATAAAATGGTCATCCATGTGACTCAGCCCGAGGGGCTAGAGGAGTTGAAAATGAGTGTTTGCACGACATGGATGGAGTTTATGGAAAAGATTTCTAAATATTTTCAAAAAATAATGAACACTTGTTTACTAAACCTCGCCCACAAACTCATGCCACTAGTTGAGTCAATGTTGCTTTGTTGGGATGGTTATGACGCTCAACAAAAAATGTTAATAGTAGGGTTACATATAGCTGTCTCTGAAATCATTAAAGGCACACTTCACTCACCTTTACGAGCTTCAGAGTTTCCTCCTTAGGCTCGATTTGGCCCTTCTCTGGCCTTTTCCTGCATCACTCTCATGCTTACGTCAAAAAAATCATGTAAATAAACAAATACTACAAGGCTGCATTGTGATTCCATGGCAACGGTTATGGTTTCTCTGGGCAACGGAGAGTGTGAAGTCAGCAGCAGAGGATGACAGGTGCAACCGGGGGCATGTGTGCAAAACGAAAAATGAATTCATTCATTCCGATTCAAAGAGGCACTGAGCTAATGAAATATAGCACAGCAACATTTACAAGCAATTATGTTGTGACTATAATTTCTTTCAGTAATCAGATGATCCTGAGTTTCATTTTAGCTACATAAAAAAAAAAAAAACAGAACAAGAACAAGACTAAACGAGAGGATGAAACTCTCAAATGTAAACTTCAAGTGTGTGAGGGACATTACATTACACTGACATAGAGGAGAGTGAGGAAAACAGCTAATTGCAAAAAAATTGAAAATCTATAATAGTCTATAGGTAAACTGAGCAATTGTATGCAAGCACTCTGATGAGGTTTACATATCTGAAGATTGTGACTGTCTGTTCTGTCCAGCTGGTAAGAGGGACAGGGGAATAGAGTTACACACAGTAGAATAGCCACAGGCTATTAGATGTAGAAGAGCATGAATGTGTCCATATGTCCCCACAAAGGAAACAAGCTGTTCTGTGACTCTTTTTTCCCCCCTCAATGAAATGTTTTGCCAGGAAACAGACATTATAATTTTGCCACCTGCAACACAGGGTGACCTTAACCAAACACTGACACTAATTCAATGACAGGAGCGAGACCTTGGCCTCTTGAGTTTCAGGAAGGAACAAACCTTTTCCGTAACAAAAAGGCTGCTGTTTCCCACACACAATACATCAGCACTGTTCATTGTTTACAGGCTTTTCCTTTAAATTAGCACGTTATCAGACAATGATTGTCATTATTGAGACAGAAGGGTAAAAAAAAAAAAAAAAAGACTCGGAAGCTTGCACGGCCTTTCACCCTTGTATTGGGGATGGACTACTGCCAAAAACAATTTACCGCATGGAAACTGTGAAGTAATACTTGCATGCATAAACACTCCCCAAGCACTCAATAGCACTGAATCTGAGAAACCACAGCCATGTATGATGACCTTTGCAGTTTTGAACACCACACGGTATACAAATTCCTGTAAGCCCCTTTAAAAATATGCCTGGACAGAATACAAATGTAAAGTGAATGTACTTGTGGTTACATTATACGGCCTGTAGTCATTGCAATTTCTTTCAAAGGAGTGCCTTCTATAATGTGTACATTAAAGGAATATAGGAGAAGCTCTATCGATAGCATCTGTGGCAAATCATTTCCCCATAAACATTCATGTTACTGCATTTCTATCAGTACATTTTGTTTTGTTTGTTTTCACAATTCGGGAACAAGTCAGAGGAATTTAACTCCATAACTTTAAAATTAACCCATAAGATTTGACGAAAACTTTCTCAAGAAAATGTAAATTTTCTTAATTTGCTGGTCTTAAACTTCACCCTTCACAACAAACAGCTTCTTCAAACAGACATAAAACTTATCAATAAATAACCATATTCAAGAAAATGTTTTTTTTTTTTTTTTAATAAGTGCAGTAATTGCCCCCAGAATTAATTATTTTATTTATTTATGAATATATTAGGATTAGCACACAAAAACATTTTTTGTCCTCGGGTTAGGTTATACACCTTTTAACCATCTTTTTTTTTTTTTTTTTTATACACCTTTCCATGAAAAAAACGTCTTTACATTTAGCAGTTCGATCAACAATATTTGCCATTATGACAGTGAACATTCACTACAATGTCTGCATCAAACTAAACTAGAAAGGCCTAGAACAATAAAAAAAAAAATTCATGAATTCAACTTTGGGTCACATTTTTGGACACTGACTCCAACCCAATTTTGTTAAATGTAAAAACAAAATCTTACAAACTTTACATGCAACTTAACAGCTGAAGTGCAGACATAACCAGCAGCAGTTCAGTTCTAACAATGGCACATGGGCAGATTTTACCAGAGTCTCAGAGCTGAGAGGAGGACAAGAGTGAAAACCATTCATTTTGGTCCAGCAGATCTCTGTCTTCAAAAGTCTGAAGAGCCATTTCTGTCACACTTGCTTGCTCCTGGATGGGTCAGACACTTAACAGCGATGGGCCACTTCTAATGACCTCCTTTATGGCCTCTCTCACAGACGAGAGTCTTTCATTATCATGCAAACAGACACACCACTTAGTCCCTCTCTGATAAACAAACACTACTGCAACTCAATTGATATTAGCAATGCCAATGTGCTGCCTTCTGCCAGTACGGATAAATAAAAACGTATTATTGCTTGTCTTTGAAATAGTGCTTGCAATGTGCTTAACCTGAGCTTCCATTTACAGTGAGTGAGATGAACAAGAAGTAATAACAAGTGGGATTTTGTCTATTTTAACACATGTTTAGAGAAAATTTCAAAACGATATTTGCATTACCGCAATATGTGATGAGGTCATGTGACAGCAGTGCAGTTATGTAATCTATAATTCAGCTATTTGAAATGTTCATAGTGCCCTATGATTTCCGCGATGTGGAAAACGCAGACAGAATTGTGGAATCCTGTCTTAAAAATGGAATTTACTGTATAATGTGGAATTTGTGGAATTTCGAAAGGATAAATTAAGAGTAGGTCAGTACATTCAAAGCACAAAATGGGCTATTGTCTGTGAATATTAAGCTGCATTTAGCATTTAAGTATGAATATTAGAGCCCGACCGATTTATCGGCAGGCCGATATTATTGGCCGATATTAGGCATTTTCCAAACTATCGGTATCGGCATTTATAATGGCCGATAAATGAATATTTCAAAAATAACACGGACGAAACACCCTTCAACCATGTCATGAGTGTTGGCGCAATACTTCGATTTAAATAATGCCATTAAGATCATAATCACCGCAAGCATAATCATATTAACATAGGTGGCCTACGCCGATTTTAATCGAAATATACAGACACGTAAACAGCTTAATCGTAGTATTGCCACTCTGACCAGTCGCTTCACGTCCTCCTTTGTGACAAATTTAGAAAAACGTTTGGAGCAGTTTTGTTTGTTTAATAGCCTATACGTTTTTGTTTTTTAAAAGTAACGACCAAGCAGCCAGCGGCAGAAAAGCTGATGCCTTTTCAAATCATCACGACTTGCCTAAAATAAAATCAATGTA
>JAUMHE010000055.1:7744075-7791553 GCA_032359235.1 Enteromius mattozi
GTGTAGTGCAATGAATAGTAAATAGTGCAGTGATTAAAGGGAGAGTGTCAGGGGTAAGAGGAGGGGCCGAAGAATCAGCAGGGGGCAGAGTTCAGTACGGAGACAGCTTTGGGGAAAAAAGCTGTTCCTCAGTCGACTGCTTCTAGTCTGAAGGAGTCTAAAGCGTCTGCCTGAGAGATGAGAGAAAGGCATGAGAGAAAACAGTCCCCTAACAGTGGGCAGGGTGAGAAGAGTCCTTAAGAATACTGTGTGCTTTGTGCAGACAGTGTTTCTTCTGCATGTCTTCAATGGTTGGAAGTGGAGTCCCTGTGATGCGCTGGGCAGTTTTCACCACCTGCTGCAGTTAACAGCTCTCAGCAACAGCTGTGTTTCATTGATTTTCCTTAAGATTCGTCGTGCCGTCTTGCAGCTTCTTTTCCCTGATAAACCTTTCCACTGGGTGCGTCACATCTCCATCGCTGTATGCCTCCTCTTCTTAGCCAACCTGCTCGTCATCTTCGTACCTAACATTCGTGACATCTTTGGCTTCATCGGTAAGTCAGATCTGCCACAAATGAGGTTTTAATGGTCACACGAACATAATACAAATACAGAACTGAGCTGAATGATTTTTATTTTAGGTGCCACATCTGCTCCCAGCCTCATTTTCATTCTTCCTGGAATATTCTACATTTACATTGTCCCTGAAGAACAGGAGCCGCTGAAATCTCGGCCAAAGATCCAGGTGAGAGTCAGACAGAATGTAAGTTCATTCTCTCAGATCTATGGCTTCGTTTTTCTCACTTTGTTTGAATGCATGTTTTCCAGGCAATTGCATTTGTGACACTGGGTTTCATCTTCATGATTATGAGCACTACGTTCATCATAATAGAGTGGGTCACTGGAAAGAAGGCGTCGGGTGGCCACTGAGAGAGCACAACTGGATTCAGACACTTGAAGATCAAATCTAGTACAGAACAGAAACTCCTGAACTTGAAACTTCTGCAGCAGGTTTAATTTATTTTAGTTTGATAAATATCAAACATATTCACTCCTTAATTTCAGTATGTCCAAAAAAACAAAAAAATGGCCAGTTACCTAAATTCAACAAGAATGCAAAGAAGAGCGGTAACACATGAACAATTAGAGCTATGATGCTCAAAATACATTTTGAAAATATTTATGGAATTTCTAATGAAAGCCAATTTTACACACAAAGGTATTGCTGTTATGACTGGCAGATGGAACTTCCTGAACTGCACAGAACTACACAAAAACTGCGATACTGACATGAGAATTATTGCCAAAGGTGTAAACATACAGTTTGAAGTCTACCTCCTTCTACACAGAGCAATTTTAGTTACAGAGTCCGTTTTACAGCTCATAGTGCATATTTTGGGGTCCAAAAATATTTTATTAATGAAAATTCTATTTTAATAAACAATTTTCATTCTAAAAACAATATTATCAGCATAATAACAAGTGAAATGTTAAAATCTGATAGCGCTAAACAACTTAATTTGATCATTATCTTCAAATATATTTATTTTTTGTTTTGATTTTTATCCTAAAATTATTCCTTAAACATTTTACTTCCACAGTTAATTTTGAATTTGAATCCCACATATTCAGTTTGGTCTCAAACCTAACCCCACTGTATGTGAATTTCAGTTCATTTCATTTTTGATGAATAATAGGCAGTTATAATATTCAACATTCCTAAAAGCAGTTCATAACATGATTTAATTAGGAAGGGTGTACAGTCTCGTGATGAATTTCAGCTTTGTTGAAGCAATTCAACGTCGGAGCAAGAACCTGAAGTTAATGTATTGTATTTATTGGTATTTTTTTTGTATTGCTACATTATAAAAGAAATGAAATCTACAGTACAAGATGTCTTGCAGTACACAATTAGTGTTTAGTGAGGTTCTTGTCACTGTTATATGATAACATTTCTTTACTCTGTTTTAGAGTGGAGAAGGAATATAAATGTCTGAATACTAATTATCTAGTATTCCAGAAACACACAACACTGTTGAGGATTTTTTATGTTGTATGTCATTTTGTTTGTTGTATGATTGTAAATACCTAACATCTTGAAAATGAGCATACTTTTAACAAACTTGAAAAATGTGGTTGGAATAATTTATTTGTGGTTGACATGTTGTGTTTCAGTGACAAAAAATTTCAACCCAGAAATGGGCCGGACATTGAATGATGTTTATAGTTTTATTTTTTTCTGTCACTACAGCATAACACAGGATAGATGGGCATGCAGAATTCATTATCTGCAATAGGCTCACTGAAATCTTTCTGTGGTCATACTATGGTCTCAACGAAATTTGTTTCCAGCTGGACATTACAACTACTTTATCATCAATGTCAACATGTATGGTTGTATAGTCTTTTATGTACATATTGTGTGTAAAATGGAAGAATTTCTTCCAGTAATTGTTGTACATCAGTGTACATATTCTCTACATATTCAGTCTTTTTCTGCACAGATTGGACTTGAATTGTGAGTGAAAATTAAACATAATACTTAACGGATCAATTAGTGGGAAGCTTGTTAGATTTCCATTTCATTTTATTCAAATTTCCCCACGATTGTTTTTTATAAAGTGCCTGACATAAATAAATGGAAACAACTGTAGCATAATTAATAACTGTAGCATTAATAATGCTTAGAAATGCATGGATTTATTATTGAACACATTGATCCTGAATAATAAAGTTAAAAGGATTGTTTAAAGATGTTTTGCTTTTAAAAAATCCAACCAAAATCCGTTATGTACTGGCGACATCACGAACACAGACTAGTGTAATTTAATTCCCAAATGATTATGAAATATGAATCGTTTGACTAAATGATTCTGATTCATTAAATGATTCATTGACTCGCTCACACACAGTTATTTGTCGCCACCTGGCGTATCGAATATTAACTGAAAGAAGGCTAAACTAGCAACTTTGTTCTTGTTGTTTCAAAAAGAGCACATAGCAACAAATGTAGCTATTTTTAAACTTAATTTGCCAACTCTTAGCAACTTTTGAAAAGTTAATTCAATTGCAAAAGGGCACAGACTGCATTTTGCCTCTAACTTACACAAAAGAAAAAAAAAACATTGATGAGCAAGCTAGTCAAGCAGTACATCTTTTTATTATTATTATTATTATTAAACATAAAAAAAATGAAATGTTTCTGAAATGTTCAAAACATGGCGAGAGTCTCTCCGCTTACAACATATGATATTTAGCAAACAGAACAGAGTTGGAGAGAAGTGCCTGTACAGAGATGACGTGAATCAAGCTAGCTGCAATGGTTAAATGATATTTCTTCATTTATGAAAAACATTGTTATTAGTTTTCTGTTATTGTTGATCAGTAAGAAAAACAGAATAGGCACTGAAAGTTTTTTTCTGGCAGGACAGTGTTAAGTGTACAGATATTTCCTGTAAACCTAAAACACAAAATACAATGCGTTAATTTAAAACACAAGTTAAAAAAAGCTGTGAAAAATACGGAAAAGTCCTTCAGCACTAATTATGCCGTTTGGGGTCATTGTTATGTAATGATGTACTGTCACAAAGTCATGTTTTCTCTTACAAAAAAGAGGTTCGAGTGTACTATTACTATCCTTTTAAACAAGAAAATAGGAAAGTATACTTATAATCTACTTTTTATGTACTTCTCAGAAATGGGTTTTACTGTATGTATGTCTCAGAAATATACTTAAAATGACTTATACTTAGAAAAGGTATATTTGAGATATACTTGTGCTCATAGAAACCGTGTTTTTTTGTTTATGTCAGGGGCGCTAGTACACATCTTCTGTCCAGAATTTCCAAAACACACACACACACAGTAAAAAATTATTCACTATATTTAAAACTATTTTTAAATAGTACAAGCAATATCATTAATTAATCCAACACATTATAATTAATTATAATTAACCAAATGAAATGCTATCCATTAAAAATGAGTAAGCAAGAAGTAAATTAAAATAAATAAATAACACTATGCTATGCGTATAGTTGGCGATTAAGAAACAACCTGCTAAAATGTTATTGCATGCATATACAATTTTAGCAGGTTGTTTCTTAATCGCCAACTATTATTTATTAACGTAATCTATTAACGTAAACTTCTTCACAAATTCACATTTTTGTTGCTTACGTGGAGATGATACAAGCCTCGTGTTCAAAAGCTTGTGTTTTCAGGCCCACAAAACAGAGTTATTAAAGACACCAGTGGGCTGTTCCAGAAAGCAGTTATGTGACATATCCGGGTATCTTTTAGAGTGAGCAGATAACCTCAGCTTTCGGTTCCAAAAACGGAGGTAACTCTAAGGGTGTGCAAGTAGCCATAGCAACATGCTCTCTGAAACCTGCTCCGGAGCAGGTTGTGTTTCAGGGTTAGCTTACTTCAGAGCTATCAGTGGGGGTGACAGATTGCGCACAATATTATATATTTATTGACATGTATAATAGTTTTCTATATAAGTTATAACACACTATTATGACAAGGTACATTTTATTTTATATATATATATATATATGTTTATATTTTATTATCATCTCACACATCATGGATCTTAAAGATTAAACTAAAAAGAAGAAGAAAGAAACAGCATTTATTACCATTTTTGGAACCACCAGCATACCTCGACCAAAGAGTATAGAAGTACTTCTTATAGAAGGCTTCTATTCTCTTTGCCTTGACTAAGCAAGGTTTGGGTTGATCAGGGTTCAGGGTTTAGCAGATGGTAAATTAACTTTGCTTTCTGGAACACCCCACTGATGTTAACAAACAATCACTGAAGGAGAAAATCTTAGTTTTAAACTACCATTACGGTGGTCAGTGTTTACTTTAGTTGTGCTCTTGACCCTTGACTTTTTAACAATAAATTTTGTTTGGCTGCAGTGAGGTAGGTAACAGTTATACGAGCCAAGAGAAAAAGTGATCAGGTGGTGATGATTGTGGTTTTACATAAACGGGTCATTCTACAGAAACATCAATTTTACTGTCCCTAGCCTTTACCGAAATATTACAATTAAAAAAACAACAACATAAGGGTTACATTTTTTAATATATATATTTTAAAATAAAACAATGTGTTATTTAAACAATGACACTTTTTTGAACCATCAATGTGGCAATATTTGTTATTAATTAATTATAAAAACAATTCCAAACACCACAAAACTGCTTGTCCCCACAGCCATGTACAAAGGAAAAGGTCAAAAACAGGCTTTATTACCATTTAAAATACAATAATCAAATATATCATATAAATGCATAATAAAGCAAAATGCTGAGTAAATATGATCAAATATACAATGAAAACATTGATCCCCTGAAGTTGTGTCACTGGTGTTACCGTTTAACAAAAATCTGTTATTTTAAAGAAATAATAATAATGTTAGAAAAATAAATACATTTGAAAACATTTTACCATGCCAAAAGTGGAAGTTTCTGTAGAATGACATGCACAAACATAATTTGACCTGAATCACTGAACTTATTCAGAGATTAATCTCTGAGTTATGTTTATGTTCATTATATCATTTCATTTGGCTTATCTAGCTGCTATAATTCAGCTACAGCAGTCAAACAATATCTAATGTTAAAGAGTCATGGGTCAAGAGCCTAACTAAAGCATACACTGACCACCATAATGGTAAAAAAAATATATGATCCTCTCTTTCAGTGATTGTTTGTTAAAGTTTACTGCTGTTATACCTAAAGTATACTTAAAAGTACATTTGTATACACTAGAAAGTAGGCCAAATTAGTCCACTTTAGTTTACTTAAGTATATTTAATAAAATAAACTTGAAGTATAGGCTACTACTTTTTGATAAGGGTAAGCAACAAATCTATCTTGCTTTTTGCAACATTCCCTGAAAATGAGTTCACAGTGACAGTCTGTAGGTTTTTAGGGATCTACTGAAGATACATGGAAATTATAGCTAAATCACTGAATTGTCTACATGAGCCACCATTTCATGGACCCCAATAAGGTCATTTATTAGCTACACGTTTGGGAGGGGTTAAACAAATAAGGTCAAAATAAATGCATATTATAAGAAAATGAATGCATGTCAGCCTGTTATTTGGGACTCCCAAAACCAAAATATGAACTTTTCATAACCCATATTAGGGGCACTTTAAGGCAATAAACCAATGATTGGATGTGTGGTAGACAGCAGGGGGCGCCCTAGATCGTAACCACAGGGTTTTTTTATTAACCTACCATGTTTCCAATGATAGACTTACCTATAAATACACAGCATTTATGCTTCATATTCTAATATGTCACATTCAATAAAGTGTACTGTGATATGATGTTCTGGAAATAAAATATCAAGGTAGGCCTACATAAATTCCTGTATCATGCTGTCATGGTATGTTTAAAGGGGTATTAAATAAGTTGTTTACTAAAAAGTTGCATATATTATTGCATATATTAGTAGTATAGTAGTAATATTGTGTGCTTATGAAAGTCTTTCTCTTTGTAAAAAAGCAAGGGATCTGTATTTGCTTTAAAAGAGTTGGAAAGACATTTTAGCATTTACTGGACAAACAAATCTAATTGACTAAAGTACTGGAGACAATTGAATTTGTTAAAATCTCAGTGCAATATGTTGCCTTCTCTCTCTCAACTATTAGCTGTTTGTTTGGTTGTGTGAGGTACATTTTTGTGTTGTGAAAAGCCAAAAAATCCCTTACATGACACTGCCATGACATATTTCATTTTCCTTTCAACACCACTTTTCTGTCTTATTTTTTGATACTGTAATTCCTCAACCCTTCTGCTTTTTGCTGTTCATCATGTTACATATAGATATTAAAGTCACCAAACAGGAACCGACCAACAGAAGGTTATCTTGGTATAGTTCTACATTGTAGACACTAATGCTGCTCTGACGATCTGACTGCAGTGACAGGGGCGGCTCTAAGGGGACTTCCGCTCTCATCTGAAAGCAACATGAACATACAGCAATGTGTCACGCTGACAACAAGGCGAGAGAATGAAAATAGAAAAGAAAAAAAAAAGTGTGGTTGTCCATTTCCTGTCAAAACCTTTTGTCTGCTGATGCTGAGAGTAAGAACTAGGAAGAGAAACTCAATGCTCGCTGTTCAGTCTAGTCACCGGTAGTTCAGAGGAGATCTCTCGTTCTCTTCCAGGGTCTCTTTCTCTTTGAGTTTCATCTTTTTTAACGGTTTGTTCCATGAGCATATGAGGCCATGAAGCGAGCATCGAAGGGGAAAGGTCAGGAGAGTGTGGGCAGCTCTTTGCTCAGTCCACAGGAGAATGAGAGACTGGAGGATCTGCTGGGCAGGAGGTGTATGGTAAGTGAGTTCAAGGGCCTTCAGTACAAGCTTAAGGGAAACGTGCATTTTGCAGAGGAAATATGGGTAAAAGTGTTGTCTTGATAAAATGAAGTGACATCTGTGCTAAAGGTGGGCCAAAATTTGACTGCATGCTTATAAACATACACTGTCTAATGTGTCCACTTTTGTTTTTTATCACGGTTGAATTTTGTTTTATGACTTGCAAGATAGTATTAAAAGTTTTACTCAACAAAAGAATATTTTAATTTAAATGGGGGGGGGGGGGGGCATACAAAAAATACCAAAATGTTTTGCAATATCTGAAGAAAAGAACTATTGACCATAAAGTTTTACTTCTCTTTTTAAGAAGCTGTCATTTATTTTGCGGTCTCATGTTGTCAGTGTTTTCCCCCTCATTTATTTTGTGCAATCACATTTTGACCAATTTTAAATGGAAAAAGGGTTTGCGTCACAAAAGTGAGCTTACTGTATATGGTGAAAATTTGTAGATTTAACAGCAGTAAAATGTTAAAAAGCTCATTCAATGTAAAACAGTGAAATCAGCCTTATTTAGATTATTTGAAGCTGTGTTTTTAGTACAATATTAGTACAATTATATTTTTTCAAAAGTCCCTGCGTGACACGTGACAGATTATTTTTTCTTCATTTCAAATACAAATTGTATTTTTTTCAAATATTCTGCATTTATAAAATTGAAATATTTGTGTATTTTTTAATAGTTGTTTTACCTATATATTAAATTTTATATTTAATTGCACCATGTTTAATGGTCAGTGGAAATGGCTGCAAAATCTGTCTATCTATCTATCCATCCATCCATCTGCACGTAAGTACTAATATGTACCTTAAAGGTGCATATTAGCACTTAAAGTGCACATATTTGAACCTAATAGATACAAAAGTGTACCGCACCAGTGAAAGTTTTTGCACCTTTATTTCTGAAAGTGTATCATCCATCCTGAGTAGTTATTAATAAACTAATCACAGTCATGCAGCTCAAACTGAACATCAAAGAAATCTGCTGGTAAACCAGCTAATCCAAAAATGCTTCTCACTTCTGTACTGGCTTGTTTATTTCTGTTTCCAGTCATTCTATTATGACACATTCAGGACCAGATCCTGTTGTTGCTGACTATCTTCTTTACATTACATTCGCATTGATGCAGCAGAAGTATTTACATAAAGCGACTACTGAGGTTATACACCACACAACTAAAAATATGCGCTGATTATAAAATGATGTTACTTGCACCGCGAAATGATGATGTACGTGCTCATCAAAACTATTTTATTTTATGGAAAATTACACTGATTTAATTTATTCAACATGGTAGCCTTCTTCTAACACATGAAGACCTCTGCTGCAGACCCAGCAGTGCAGTAACTGCCATTTTGTGGGTAATTTTGGTGCTGCTTGACTACACAGTGAAAGCCTTTGTGATTAAAGGAAGAGAAGGTGTGAAATTAGGCCTCACTGCAGCTTGAACTGTGATCACCAAGAGGGGTTTGACAGGGGAAGTTGCTTAAAGACATTTCCTGCCACAGAGTGAGGCTTGTAAACAGCTACTGTATATCTGCCATCTTATGTTTTGGACACTGAGTGTGATTTGCTTGGTGTGTTCATACGTACACATAAATCACACGCAATCATGCATGTGAGAAAAGCAGGCCTTTGTGAAAGTATGATACTAATTCTAGTCTTTTTCCTGGTTTGGTCTGCAGTCTCTGTCCTCAGGGGTCGTGCAGTTACTTATGGCGCTTCCGAGTGAGCCGAACCGCTGGACACCACAGCAGTCTGGAGTAGTTTGTTTCGTCAAAGACAGTCCACTGCGCTCCTTTTTCATCCGTCTCTACGACCTCAAGGTTCGCAACACAAATTAAAATCTCAAAAATAAAATGAAATGCATACAAATTTCACCCGTGCGTAGTTCCTCAAACTATGTGTCTGGCAGAATACTGAGATGATCTCTGACTTGTTTCTTCCACTTAGGCAGGGAAGCTGGTGTGGGAACAGGAAATATATAACCAACTGATGTACCAAAGGACCAGGCCTTTTTTTCATACTTTCCCTGGAGATGTGAGTATTTAGCTGTTGTATTTACAGCATTTCATAGCAACTCTGTGAGCCATATGCTCACTGTCATTCTTACAGTTGATTTTAACATTTACACACAGAATGACATAGCAGTAGGCTAATACATTTTCTGTGTTGGGGAAGTTTTTATTTCTCTTTCCTGTAAGGTTAATTTAGCGCATCACTGGTACTTCCTCATAACTGTCTGCAATAATACGGTCTGCTGTTGCATATATGCAGGCAAAACAAGCTAAAGTTACCCACAGTATTTACATATAGTATGATAATATGTACTTGTTACTGATGAAAACCATAGCTAGTCATACTATGTACTGTTAGAAGCACTGTAAAATATTTCCATTTTGTCAGACAAACTCTATGTTAAAGACCGACTGAACTATCTAATGTAGAAAACAAAAATACAGTCATATTTTATTTAAACTTAAAAGGTTAAATAGTGATGATGTACTTTATCATCATCTAATAGCTGACTATGTTTTCTATAGTTACCTTACTTTAATTAGGTGTCTTTATAATAGAAATAAAAATTCAACTTTGCATCTCTTCTCAGGACTGTCAAGTGGGGTTGAACTTTGCAGACATAGGAGAGGCTGAAAATTTCTTTGCTGTAGTGGAAGACAAGATCAGTCAGAGAAATAGTCGTTTTGGTATTCAATTATTTTGTTTTAATCATTTCTGTCAATTCAAACTACTTCAGAAATCTGATTATGAAGATGATCTAATAAGGCAACTTACTTAAAATGACCGCTTTATTTTTTCCTCTAATAACATAAAGAGAAACAACAGAAAAAGGGACAAGAACCTAGAGGTAACAATGTGATTTCTCAAAATCATTGCATTAATTAATTTTATTTCTTTTTTATAGTGTAGGTTATTTGAACAAGTTGCAAATCAAATATATATTTCTTTTTGATTCTTAGATCATGGAGCTTTGCCACCACTTCCTCGACCAAATGGTAAGTAAATAACTTTTCACAAATAACTTTGCTTTTTTAATTTTTGGAAAACTACAAATATTTTACTGTATTTTAAATATTTTTAATAGATATATCACTTTTTAATCTAAACATTTTCATTAACCTTTAATTTGTATTAGAAAACATGGCAGTCTAATCTATTTCCGTGGCTTTTGTTTTTATTTCTTTATTATAAAAACATTGTATTAATTTATAAGTTGTAGTAAAAAAAACATTATGGCCATCATGTGGCCTAATAATAGAGCTAATATTCAGCAATAGAACAAATATTCTTGTGCTTACTCTGCCTCTCGTGTAAATGTTTAGGGATGTAAAACCGCATGAGGTGTACAAAATTAAAATTTTATTTTGTATCTTTAATCACAGGCCCTGGAATTCCTACCCCTTCTCCCATGCTTCCACTGGTACCAAGTAATATTCAGAACCAAATTACCCCTTCCAAATCAAAGAAAGACAAGAAAGAGAAAGAGAAAGACAAGAAAAATAAAAAGAAAGGATCCAAACTGCTGAAGGGAGATATTGGAGCACCCAGTGGATTCACGTGAGTGAATAAGCAGACTCCCTTAACCAAGATAAATGATTCTGAAGAGGTTTTGGTTAGTTTACATTTCCTCATGTCATGACTTTAGGCATGTTGGTCACCTTGGCATGGGTGGCAACAGTTTGGACCCGGACTTGATGAAACTTCTGTCCTGCGCTGGGATCAGTGAAGCAGATATGAATGACTCAGAAACCTCTCAGCTCATTTATGATGTCATTGAGCGTTCAGGTGGAATGGAGGCTGTTAAAAAGGAGATCAACATGCAGGGTAAGGTCAAATGTTAGATTTGTTTTATGTTACAGAGATAGTTCACCCAGAAGTAAAAATTCTGTCATTAATTAATCACCATCTTGGTGTTTCAAACCCGTAAGACCTTTGTTTAAGATATTTTTTTATTAAACTTGAGACCTTTCTGTCCCTCCATGGACAGCAACACAACTGACATGTTCAAGGCCCAGGAAGGAGTTCATTAAAACAGTCCAGGCGTTGCGTTGTGGTAACGTTGTGAACTTGCGAAAAAAAGTGAGACAGAAGACAAAAATTTGTTAAATTATTATTTTTTTTTGCGCACAAAGGTTTTCTTGTAGCTTCATAATATTAAGATTAAACCACTGATGTTACATGGATTATTTCACCAATGTCCTTGCTGCTTTTCTGGGCCTTGAACGTGGTAGTTCTATGCAGGGTCAGAACGCATTCAGAGTTCAAAAATATCTTAATTTGTGTTCTGAAGATGAACAAACCAAAGTCTTACGGGTTTGGAACGACATGAGGGTAAGTAATTAACATTTTTGGGTGGACTATCCTTCTAAAAGTATTTAATTTTTGTTTAGAGTCTGCTCGGCCTCCTGTTCCCAGTGGACATCGGGGTTCTCTTCCCCAAGTGCCGTCTGGGTACTCCTCAGCGCCGCCTCCACTACCTCAAGGCCGAATGGGGCCTCTACCCCCTGTCCCGGGTCAATGCTCTGGCCCACCTGCTCATCGAGGTTCCCTTCCACCAACACCTCAAAGATCAGCTGCAGCACCTCAGATCCCTGAGGGCCGTGGTGATCCTCGGTCAGCCCGATCGACATCATTAGGCCCCCTGCCACCAGTTCCACACGGGGGCCGTTCTGGACCCTTGCCTCAGCCTCCAGTATCCCAGAGCGCACACTTACCAGCTCCACCTGGAGGTCGTAGTGGAGGATTACCCCCACCACCACTTCCAGGAGAACGCAGGGAGTCTTTAGCCCCCATTCCAGGAAAGAGACCTGGATCACAAATGAGCGAAAGACGAGGTAGCTTTCTGCCGCCCCCACCTGCTGGGGCAGCTCCACCACCACTACCACAGGGTGTGAGGGGCTCACCCTTACCCCCACCTCCAAGAGACAATAATGTATGTTTCCCACCTCCGCCTCAATCTGATATGCCATTACCTCCTCCCCCTTCTGATTTCTTCCCCCCTCCCCCATGTGAATCATTTCCTCCTCCTCCACCTCAAGACTTTGCTGACTCTGTGCCTCCACCTCGTCCTTTTGAATCCAACTTTCCTCCCCGGAGCAATTCCTCAGGCTTCGCCCCTCCGCCTCCTCCAGTCTCATCTAAACCCAGTGCAGGTGGTCCGCCTCCACCACCTCCTCCTCCACCTCCCGCTGCTGCTCCTCCTCCTCCAGTGAACTTTGGAAGCAAACCCTCATCTCCAAGTGGTCCGCCTCCTCCAGCATCCAGCGGTGGGGAAGTGGGTAGAGGAGCATTACTTGCCCAGATACAAACAGGCATGAAACTCAAAAAGGTGAGTATCTAAAGATTTGTCACAAACGTTTCTATTTCGGTGAAAAAAAACAATGCAGCACATTTTCCACAAAAATATCAAGCAGCACAAATGTCTTCCACACTGATAATAATAAAAAAAATGTTTCTTGAAAGTAGTGCATGCTGAAAATTCAGCTTTTCCATCACAAATAAGGTTCTCATAATGTTAGCTTCTCATTATTGATAAGGTTGTGCTTAAATCGTAACACTCTATACAAGCTGTATACAGTACTATCTTTTGCCCAGGTGACCGCCAACCAAGAACCAGCTCCACCTGCACAGGATACAGGAGAGGGTATAGTTGGAGCTCTCATGATGGTGATGCAGAAGAGGAGTAAAGTCATCCATTCATCTGGTAACTACTCAGTGTTTTATCATTTATAAAGTAATTATGAAAAGAATGAAGACCTTTATATTATTATATGCACCATATATCTTGTAATTAATTCTCAGACAATAAGTTGTCTGCTGGACCCTGTATAACTTTTAACTTATGCCATATCTACCATATCTTGTAGAAGAGGATGATGAATTTGACGATGACGAGGACGACGATGAAGAGTGGGATTAATACTCATATAATTGAAATACTTTCAATACATGTATCAGGCAGCTTTACATGTTTTGGAAGTTAAACAACACTGATCCAAAGCATCTTCTCTGAGGATGCACTGATAAAGTCTGGTAAATGGCTGATATTAAAATTCTATTATTGCTAGACAAATTAAATCAGTTTTATTATGAAAAATGGATGTTCATTTTGAGATTTGCATTTAAAATAGTTACTTAAATTATAGGTTTTTTTTGCTAGGTTTTTTTTGTTTGTTATTTACCTAATGCCAAAGGTAAATAAAAATTTAATCTTTAAATTTAAAATTTAATGTACAAAAGTAAAATATTGTACCAATATATGCATAGGTTCTCTTTCTATTCTCAAGGGTTCTTAGTTTCTGAGTGTTTCAGTTGATGTAGATATCTATAACATCATATAATGTGAATCAGCACTGAATGTATTTACAATATGTAAATGAAGTAAAATGTGAATTGAAAGTGAATTACAAATTAATCCTCATTTATTATTTATTTTCCCGTACAAGACAACATCTAAGAGCAAGACATAGTATTGTAACTTACAACCAGACTATTCGACCATTCAACTAAAAGAGGACACAAATGTGAAATATTTCCAGTGTTAGATATTATCTGTGTGAACAGTGAATATGACGTTTGTATTCACTTGAATAGTGATTGCTCAACCAGACACAAAGCACGAAATGCACAGCATAAAAGTGCTATTTCCTAAACAGTGTCAGTCATTTTGAATGCATTTAAATAAATACGACAACATATCTAATTTCTCAATCATGCAAAAATGCCCTCCACCCTTATTCAGTATTCTCAAAGACCATCCCATAAAAAAATATACAACTTCAAATAAATATATATTACAAATGGTGAGAAACAGCCACAGTCCCACAGACATGAAGGCAAGTGAGTTCTTGCAAATGTTTGGTGCCATTATTAACCCAGTTATTGGAATCCATACATATATTACTATTACACATACATACATAAATTACTTTGACAATTTCATAATCAAGGTGGAACGTTAGAAATTGCACTGGCCCAATGACTGGTGATTTAACAATAGGGCTTTCTGACGACAAGATAGTGGAACGTTTTCATAGCGTATGAGGTAATATCCTCTTTAAAGGTGCTTTATGGTTTATTGGTTGATATTTTGTTAATGTCAGTATGTAATTACTGAATCCCGAATGTCGTTTACAGCTTAATTTGCAAGGTTAGTAAAAGTTTACACCTGCTTATAATACTGAAATGCAGTCAAATCACTGTGGCGAATGGAAAAGGCAAATCTTGAACCAATTTCTGCTACAATCCTAGTACAACAGACGAATGGTCATGTACTTAAAACTTTGGATCAGTGAATGAACAACGAATGTATGATTACATACAATGATCCCAAAAAGGAATTGGACATTTTTATTTTTAGGGTGAATGTTCTTAAATTCGATAACATGCCACCTGTGTTCAAACTGTGAAAATTCAGTTTGGATTATTTTTGGGGACAGTGTTTAAGAAATAACTATTTTATAAAATCATTTTGAATGAAAATGTATAATTTTTTTAGCTAAATAAATTTGATGATTTAAAATAAAATATTTCCAACTATTTGGAGCCACTGTTCATAACTGTATTAATTCAGTTAATTTAAAAAATATTTTTAAGTGTCCAAAAAAAATGATCATAATTAAATCTTTTTTAAACTGTCCAAAAGTGTCCAAAGAATTTTTGGGGCCACTGTTCAAGGACTATTTCATGCAGGTAGTTAAATGAATACATTTTATTTTAGGTCACATTTTAAGTGCATTTTCAACAGTGTAAAAATATCCAAATGGTCCAAAATTGTCCAAATACTTTTTGGTGCCACTGCTCAAGAACTAACCTATGCAAGTCCACGAACCGCTCGGAGCAAGGTGACAGAATCTCTTATCTTGTCCTCCTCACTCCCCACTAGCCTTCAGTGCTTCTGTGTGTCTTCGATTTGCACGTCTGGGGAGGTCATCCTGTGAGTTTCCGCCAGCCGTCAGCTGCTCCCAGTAGGACTGGCAGTACTGCTGAATCAGACGCATTTCAGGCTCCAGCAGGAGCACTGGGGTAGGAGCTGCAGGGTCCTGTCGATGGTTTTTGGGATGGCTCCTGGATGCCTCTTCCTCCTCGTCGGGGGTGGTGAGGGCTACAGCGATGTCCCGGTCAAGGATGCGCAAGAAAACACGAGCCAACGTGTGTTTGAAGTTATTTTCTGTGGCCAAGCAATGATAGAGGCCTGCGTCTGCTTTGGTGAGAGTTTTCAGAAGAACCCCCTGAGGAGTCTTAAGAACCTCTCCCTCTCGATTCAGCTGTAAACAAAGAGATGTGTTTATGTTTTTGAAAGACCTCTCATGCTCAACAAAGCTGCATATATCTCATTAAAAAGAAACTAAAAGAACATTTTATTAGGAGTAAAAAAAAAAGTAAAAGAATGCAATCATACCACTTTTCGTCTTCCCTCCTTCTGGTAGAGCCATTTAATAGTGGCCTGAGGAGAGCGTGGCACACACTCTAGAAATGTGCTGCTACCCTCCACACCGAACTGAACCTTCTCCTGCAGTCTCCTCTCCACTAGATACAGAAGATATTACAGTCATATACTGTATCCTATTACACAAATACATCAGACTGACCGCATTATAATCCTAAAGACTATTTGTTGTTTTTGTTACCTTTAGCGTTGTAGCCCCGGCACTGACGCAAAGGGTCCCCATGTTTAACATCCTGCCTTCTGCTCCTCCTAATTGAAATAATACAAGATATAACCTAACTGTCCTATGATGGTTTAAGTACGGTGGCCGAGAGAGCTCAACGTACTGCAACTTGAGAAAACACATGCAAATAGAGAAAACACCAGCACATTAAGAAAACATCTTCATCAAGTTGACAACACAAGTGCTGCCAATCCTCACAACACATGCAAATAAGAAACGCACTGCAGAGCGTGAGCAGCGCTGAAGCGGTACGCATGCCGATTGTGCTTTCATACTAGCATCTCTTTTTTTTTATATGCCTCTATTTTATTGTTTGTTTAGTAATTATCGATGTGAATTGATGTGAGTACACCCCGTGAGATCCAGGACAAATTTCGAAAAAAATTCTAACAATGAATTGTAACTAGATAATAAGCAGCAAATGTTTTTTTTATGATTTATTTTGCATTATTATATAAAATAAATATTTATGCATTAGTTGTATTCTTTCATATGTTCTGAAAATGATGATATATGTGCACAATTGAGAAATTAATATTACGCTCAATTTCAGCCCATTTCTCACAAGGCAAATATATCATTAAAAAAAAAAATCAATGTAATACAATTTTTATTTTTATTTTTGGAGAAATAAGTAATTTGTGACAGTGGAGTTGTCGGTGAACTGAAAAGTTTTTTTTTTGTTTATTTTAACACCCTGCTGGAATAATTTCTTTGTCTTTTGGATATTTTTATCCTAATAATCTGACGAATTCCACAATTACCTGTGAAACGTTATTGTATAAGACAGCTAATTTATAGGCTTAATTTAATATCCTTAACTAAATATAATTTCAAGGTTAGTGAAAATAAATCGATAGTGCTTCATTAATTGTCAAAATAAATTGCAGAATAATCCCAGCGAATGCAAATCTTAGCTGGTCCGTCACTTTTTTGGTTCCCCTTGAAACATTTCCGTTGTGGTGAATATGCAGTGCGTTTCTTAGTTTGCATGTGTTGCAAGGATTTGTAGTGCGTTTCATCATTTGCAGGTGTTGTGAGGATTGGCAGCACTTGTGTTGTCAACTTGATGAAAATGTTTTCTTAATGTGCTGGTCTTTTCTCTATTTGCATGTGTTTTCTTAAGTTGCAGCGTGTTGAGCTCTCTCGGCCACCATATTTAAGAACCTTCTCATCTCAGTTTAGCTATGAGGAGATGCTTTTAAAGAATTCTGGTTCTCTGACCTTTTGGTGGCTTGGGTAAAGGCAGAGCAGTTTTCTCCATCCCAGGCGCAGTAGGGGTCTCTTGCCAGACAGCAGTCTGAACAGGCCTTTCCATAGACTCCACAACGGTGCAGGGACATCTGGGTAAGACCTGCTTCTGAAGATGCATACAGTTGTTGCTGCAGGAAAAAAAAATGTTAATGCCATATTGCGGGATGAAATCAGAATTGAAGGATTTCTTTAACATCTTTAATAATTACACTCTTAAATGGTGTTTAAATGTGATTTATTATATCTTACCCTTTTTGCTGATATGTACATTGTTTTGACAGGAGCAGGTGTCTATGAGTAGGGAATAGAAAAGCATATTTTTTACCACACCATACAAACCTGCATATATATACTTGAATGTTACTATTTTTATATTAAGCTAACATTGGAATGCTGAGGTTTGAAAAATATTTTCTAATTTACCCTGAAAACTTCCACTTCCTCTAAAGTGAGCTCTTCCATTGTGGTGGGATCCTTGGGCAGAACTATAACTTTTTGGACTGTGCCACGGTCTGTGGGATGATAGAAAAGTTGACTACATGTCAGCTATTTCTCATTAATTTGCAACTACATGTCTATTAACTCTCAGAGTAGACTGTTAAGGTAGGTTTAGGGTTAGTAGAATAAGTTGACATATACTTGCAAAGTTTCTCCTAGTCAGTATGTTGTATGTTATAGACCCATCAAAATAAAGTGTTGACATGTATTTTGCAAAGTTACTTCCTGTTAGTAAAATGTCTAAAGTGGACTATCATAAACATAGTGTTACCTAACAGATTTACTGTGCTTAACTAATGTCAGCGTTCAAAAGATGCCAGACTTACCTGTTCCCAGGAAGAGAACCTCGTATCTGCCGTCCACAGCATCCACCTGATCCACTGCAATAGTGGTAAAGCGATAGCCTACACCAGAGCGCACCACCAGAGGGCGCTTGTGAATGGGATACACGGGGTGGTACATGAGAGGATGAGCCCGAATGAAGTTAACCGCTTCATCTGAGAACTCTTTTGTGGACTTAAGACCCGGGGTGAATGTGCCTCCCGGACACTGATGTGGAAAACATAGGGAAAGTCAATCAGTCAAATTTTCAGGCTTTTGGGTTTGCTTGTCTTTTAAAGAAAACACACTTATTACAGCCATAAAAGATATCATAGATCCTGTAAGATATTAAGAAACACCAGCTTACGCAATAACAAATACTGTGGCTGAAATTTCGAAATTTTCATACAGCTTAAGAGAGAAACTGAATGTAACTCACAGTTCCTGGACGAGGATAGGGAATCTTCCCTGTGTATGTAGTCCATTGGTAGTTGTGTCCGTGTTTATGGGCGAAAGGGCCATTAAAGACATTTCGGATGTCAGCCATTGAGTAGACACACACGGCTGAGCCTTTAAACACAGAGCTAAGAGACAAAAACAAGACAGATGAGTAAAATATAGCGGATCCAGAAACAATAAATCATGAAAAGAAGAATATGAAAAGACAGAAATATAATTTGACATTATGTGTTGTTATCTGAAGGAAACATGTACCCCGAAGTTGAGAAGACGCCATACACCACAGGGTTTCGTTCATCCTGGGTGGGCTGGATAAACACATCCCCTGGAGAGGACGAGAAAGTGTGTCAATAATGAGATATTAAGTATGAATTACTGGAAATACAATGGTATTTGCTATATCTGAAATAATTGGCACACATCTGCTATGAAATAAACATGGAAAGAAAACAACACTCACTCAGTTCATCAAAGAAGGTTTCCACCCCATCATCGCCCATCACAGAGCACACCAGCCTGGCCTTCAGAAAAGTCGTCCATTTGTTCACAAGAGACTTCTGTCCACCCTCATCATTCTGTGATCAAACGAGAAACTTTTTTATTGACTGACTGAACTGTGAACTGCTTCCAGTGCACCTGCAGTTTCTGGCTCTGACGCTCACCAGACACACGCGGCCCACCCTGGCCAGCACACTTGGACTTGTTCCTGCCCCTGAGTCTAGACTCTTCTCACGGAAGAAGAAATAGAGTTTGTCGTCGTTTTTCTCGGCGCTGTCAGGAATCTGTTTCATGTGAACAAATACAGGTTCTAGGAAATAAACAGAGTATGCATGTAATGTCCATCCAAATATTTAATGGAAACTAAAACAGCTGAGCAAATATTTATTGACAGACTAATTCAAATGACATCTTCCAATCCAAATATGAACAGCCAAGCTATTTACCATTCAGCCACTTAGAGTCATACTGCTCTGATCTCACAGCTGGCCGGCTGCCCATGGTCCTGAAGATGCCTGGGTCGGTGCTCATGAAGTCCACCGGCACTCCAGCATACAGGTTTCCATCTGGATGGAGAAGGGGTAAGGAAAAAAAAAACATTTATAAGTACAAGTGAAACCTACTTGTTTCAAATGAATTGTGAAATTCACATTGTGTGATGACACATTAGACAGGATATTGGCCTTTCGATAAATTCTGCCCTTTTTCTGTTGATACTTTCGTGCTTAACAGAACACCAGATAAGGAAAAATTGTAGATTTTCATAAACAATGGTTTTGAGTAAAATATGGCCATGTTAATATGGTTAAAATTAAAATGAATTTTAATTATTTAATTCTTATTCATATTATATATTTATATATGGGATATAATGATTTGTTGCAAATTAAATAATAATTTAAAAACTGTAACTCAAAAGCTACAAAACCTGTAACAGGTTTTTGTTACAAAAAACTGGAACAAAAACTGTAACTCAGTCAACTATATACCTAAATGAATATGTAAACCAATTAGCACTAAGTTATTAACAATGATTTACCCCGCAGGAAATGTAGCTGTCCTTACCATTATTATCATTCTGTTTTGATTCTGGTATTTTATTCTATGTTCTATTATTTTATGATTCTGTTCTTATATGCTCTGTTGTTCTGCTTATGTTATGTTATTCTGTTTTGAATCATTTCTTACTAATCAGGGCTGCAACATTCTCCTGGTTTGGATCGTAAGAGCATTTTCCCTTTCCAGAGTCCACATATCCAGGAACTAGTCTGAAGAGATAGTCCTGTGGAAATCAAAACAGGGAAAGCATTGGTTGGGTTAAAGCTGGTTGTGTCTACATATAAGTAGAATCAGTGTGTGTGTGTGTGTACTGTACCTCAGCTCTCCAGCCTCTGTTGATGAAGGTGCAGATGGGTTTATAAGCTCCTGTGCCGCAGGTGTACAGGTGAGTCCTGTTCCACGGCTCGATCAAACGCACAAAGTTAGCACACTCTCCCTGAAAACACACACACACAAACAAACCACTGTTACAACTGATATAGGTCATATTAATACAGTATACATGAGAACAAGAGTCTGAAATCTTATTTAGCAAGTCATTTAGTACTAATTAGAGTGGTTAGATGACAAGAACTGATGTAAACTCACATGCCTGCCTTTCCCAGTCATCTGACACTCTCCCTTTCTCTGAGCTGGAGCCGGCCAGTGGATCTACAGACATAAAGCACCCACTGGATTATGAGAAGAATTCACTGATGCATCAGTTCTTCTGGGGTCAGCATTTGGGTGCTAATTGTTATTGTCTTGTGAATGGAATTGATTCATTTGAATTATCACTTACAATAAGAGGCTCTTTGTTGATGTTTTGCATGTCCAGAGAGACCAGATATTCACGGCTGCCCAAGTACAACCGCCCCTGGTCTGGGTCAACGTGCAAGATTCGGTAGTCACTGGTGTTGAAGGAGAAACTGAATGGCCTTGCTGTTCGAGTGTCCATAAGTTCTGATGACAAAAGAGAAACACAGAAAACAAAATGAATAAATAACAAAACTGTGTATGTATATATTTAAATTTAAATTAATTACAGTTGTTTGTGTCACATTATCCTTCAGAAATCATTCTAATATGATGATAATGCATATTGCATAATGCATATAGTCATACATTTTTTCGAACATTCAGGAAAAGGAAGTTCAAAACTGCAGCATCTATTTGAAAACTAATTTTTGCAATAATGTAAATATAAATGTATTCATTGTCACTTTTGATCAATTTAATGTCCCTGCTGAATAAAAATAGTCAATTAAAGTACCTAAAAGGTACATAAGAAAGAAAGGGTAGGAAACACAGATCAATCTAATTGTAAAACAGTGTTTCATCTATAGGGGGTGCTCTTAACATTCTTCTCATGAATCTGCTTTCCAACTAAACCCACAAACTCTCGGTGTTACGGGGTAAACATTGTTCTGTGGGTATTTCTATTTCCAGATGAAATCATTAAAATAAAAATCTTGTAGTAGCAGTGTTCTGGGCCGCCCCTCCACAGCGAGATCTTCTTTAAGGTGAAAGGAAGAGCTGAGAAGCGTAAGTTGGGGGCTCTTGGGAGCTAACTGCACTTAACACAGTTCCAGAACATTCCCTTTCACTTCCACGTGTGGGCCAAGTATTCAGTCTCGAAGGCAAAGATTAAAATGAAGAAATTCAGTGGAGTTAAAATGAAGCGTTTATTCAGATATTCTTGCAGACTGTCACAGCACTTCAAAAGAACACCAGGCCCTGATGCAAGAATTGCAGTTAATGTTGTGTGAATGTTTAACAGCGTAGACTTGTGTAGGTTATGAATTATGATCAGATGACTTCAGGCCTGAGAGAGAGATGTCAGAATCTAATAACAGACAGAAAAGATTTTAAAGCAATAGTTTACACAAAATTTAAATTCTGTCATAAATTCCTCACTCAGGATTCTTTGATACATTTAAAGTTCAAAGAGACAGCATTTGTTTGAAAGTAAAAAAAAAAAAATAATAGAAAAAAATTACTGTTATTTTTGTTTTGATGAATGTAATACATTCTTACTGAACAAAAGATTTAATTTCTTTGAGAAAAGAAAGTTATAGGAAGTAGTAATAGTTGTCACACTAACATAGTCAACATAATTTAGTCATGTTCTCTCCGTAAACTCTACTCCTTTGATCTTATTCAAAATCAAACACATTTTTTTTAAAAGCTGTTCTTTTAGATTTCTGTCCTTTTCCGGATCAGTCTGACACACTCAATCCCATGATCTCCTTTGAGGATGAAGTCCTGAAACTCTTTCATAAGCTACATTCATAGTTGACTAATTACACACTAATCTTTCCTTCCGCATCTGATCCTCTGGACTAGATTCATCCACATCATGTCCAGTAACATCCTGAATTTCCTGAACTACTACAAAATACACTCCTGTTCAAACGTTTAGGATTAATACAATTTACAATGAAGGCTTTTACAGTGTTACATAACAATTTTAAAATATTAGTTAGCAAATACAACCTGTTCAAAACGGATAATAACAAATGCTGTTGAGCACTGGAAATCACAAAAAGTTATTGCTTTTAAAAAATCCAGCTTTGCAATTACATGGATTAAACATGTTTTTAAATACACTAAAATAGGTGTTTTAAATGTTAATAATATTTCACATTATTACTATTTTTGCTGTATTTTTGATCAAATAAATGCAGTCTTGGTGAATGCAAGAGACTTCTTTCAATAACATTCAAATATTACATACCCCAAACTTCTGAATGGTATTTTTTTTAATGGTAATTTCTAAAACTCATTTATCATTTACTTACCATTATGTTTAAACCAATATGATGTTTGTGTTCCACAGAAAGAAAAGTCATACATAAAGAGGATATGCAAATGATGAATTTTATGGACAGACATCTATTTTAAAATGTCTCTGGTAAATATAAGTGACATTACAACTGGTATATGAAATATGCTATTATTGTTAAAAAATGTGTTTTTCCAAATATAAAAGCAGGCTTAGGCTTGAATCTTATTGTAAGGTCAGCCAATGCAGCACTTTCTTTGTGTTTTTATCAAGCTGAAATGAATGTAAGAGTGGGTTAAAGAGCTTGAGTCATTTTCAGTGCGTCTGATGAGCTTTAAGAGCTGAATATTTTAAGCGCTGCCCCACTGGGTGACAGGGTGAGCATTTGGATGTAGCTTAAAACAAGCACAACGTAGCCTTTCACACTGCAAAGTCTGTACCAAAACCTGAAACTACAAGCGGAAGATCAATTTGTCAATGAGCTTTATCATCCTTCCCTGGACGATCATCCGTATGGATGTTTACACACCCATGGAAAAGTTTAGGCATAGGAAATGTGGGCATTTCAATGACGTTGTTAATGTTCTAAAAGTATCTAATATGTTTAAATGTGTGTTTACAGGATGTTCTAGAGTGGGTGCTAAAATAACTGCTAATGATCGGATATCTGTTGGACGTGGAACTGGGTGGGCAAAAGGGAAAGGGTTTGTGTATAATCCTGTTCCTCTCTCTTCCTTTACCATCAGGAAAGAACACCGGACAAAGCACCTCTGCCAAACCTGCAGTGGACCAAAGTGGATGCAGCACAGGGTTCATTACAATCACGGGTGAAAGACGCTGGTACAAAGGTGAAGCTAGTGATACAACATCCTGCAGGAAGTCTTTGTTGTGAGAAGAATTCAACAGGGACTTAAAAAAAAACATGGTCTTGTGTACTTTCAAACAGATATCAGTCTCAAATATAATAAAAAATTGAAAATAAAATAAAATAAAATAAAATAATTTAAATTAAATTAAATAATATATATATATATATATATATATATATATATATTACCAGAGTAAATAAAATATGAATATTTCTACCAATATTATGTACGAATAAATATTTAAATCACATACACACATATATATTTAAACATTACTAGTTTGCCACAATATCTCTGAATTATAATAATAAATAAATAAAAAGGTAATCTTGTATAACTTGATTATTTAATCAGCATATCATAATCTGAATAAATTATTAAATTGATCAACAGCCATGGTAAATTGTTTAATTATAATAGGGTAAGGTTACACACTGAACGCATAGGGCCATTGTAGAATATCATGTTCCTCTTTTGCTCTTTCTGCCAGTTTCTTGTAGTGTTCTTATAGCCTCTAGTACACTTTCTAGAGTTACACAAAGACCTTCCATCATCTGCAGGCGCCTCAGAAACAAAGACTATCCCGGTGGCAAACAATGAACAATCCATCTCAGATAACAGCAGAAAATAGAGAGGCCAATGAGACAAGTGGATTTTTCCACCCAGCTATTCTTGATGTGAAGGAGAGGGTGGTGGTGAGGGTAAGAGGGGGGCTTAATACTGGAAGGTTGATCTTTCCTGATTGGGGTAAAATACATTGCAATTGAGGAAAATGGGAGGGCAGGAACAGACTGGATCAGAGCCAACGAGTTTCAGTGGAATTATAGGGACGGGTGATGAAATACAAGACAAAGCTAACAATAACTAGTTAGATCCAAATTACTGAGGGCGTATAATTCAGCCCAGTCATCTCTTCAATTAGGTTTTATCAGGGCACAAGCAGAAGGAATATGAGCCCGGGGCAATGGGAAATATGAAACATGAGGTGATTGATATTGGGAACAGCTTTTCTTTCTCATGAATCCTGCTAACATCATTATGAATTTCCTTCAAGGCACTTTTAACCCATCTTGATTGGATTGTTTGTGAAAAACAGAGGGGTCAATTGAATTCTCTAAATCTCAAGCGCCACAGAGAATCGAGGCATCAACCACAGTTTACTGTAAAATAGAAGAACCTCTACTTATTGGTCATGAATCAATGAATGTTTTCTTATTGTGAGTCATCCATTGCCATCATCAGACCATTTCACATCCCACCTCAAACTAATGAGGGATGCACCAATATGTAGTATATATATATATATATATTTTTTTTTTATGAACTTTTTGATTACAGCAAAAGTAATCAAAAAAAAAAAGGGAAATAAGCATGCAATGTTAACTAATGCAGATAAATCTGTAAAAATTGCTATAAGCAATACACCAACATACAGTGCATCCAAATGAGAAGATGAGATGAAACAGGATTCAAACGGGGTGCAATCTTTAAACAGGTCCTGACACATTGCTTTTGTTCTTTGTGTTTACACACAGCAAAGGAAAATTAAGCCTGAAATATCCTTGTCATTATTGCCAGATGACCTAAAAACGACTTTATTCTAAAAATAAAAAAAATAATAACCGCACCAGAATATTTAAAGAAAGACCAACAAAGATAGCTGTGAGTGCTAACTCAAGTCAAGTCAGCTTTTTATGTAGGTCATAGTTATTGTACCATAGCAAAGAATGAGGCGCCACAGAAATAGCAAACTAAAATGGAGTGAGTGACTAGGGGAAAATGCAGCTTTTGGAAAAAGTTGTTTACATTTTGGCTGGGTCAACACAAACACATCCAAAATTGTGTTTATATTCTGGTGGGATGCTGTATTTTGATGTTCACCGCTGTTTTTAATTTCAGAGTACATTCCAAACAATAACGTGCAGGGTTACAATCTGGCATACGTGAGAGATGGGCCGCTCTATAATCTTTGGAGTAATTATGTGGAACCTCTCTCCACCTTTAACTTATTCAGATGAAACGTTATATGAGAGGATTCCCCTTAAGTGATTCAAACTTTTAATGCTTGCTTACATCAGGTATGTGTTAAGCAGCCCATATTTCAAACGGTTTTAAAATTATAATTAGAGGGCCTGTGTAACGTGTGGATACCTGAGTATTTATTAGTTGCAATAATGTGTGTATGAAGTCACTGCATGTATGTGTATGTGTTTGTTAAGAACAAGGATGACAGCTTGACAGCTGACAATGACTATACTTGTTCAAAATGGCTTTGATTTAGATCTAATATATGCTTTGAAGACGTAGGAGGATGCTGGGAAAGAATCTGTGGGAATCTCCCTAAACTTCTCCACAACAAGCGTTTTGTGATTCTTGAGTCAGCTATATCTGCCATTAGGTTATATAATAGTACTATTTTTACTATAAATAATCAGTGATTATTAATAGAAATGAATGTAATATTACTTCCTCTTTATAAAAATTATGACTTTTGACCACCAAAACCACCTATCTTCAGACAGTAACTCAATCTAGATTAAATCTAGTTAAATATGAATGGAATGTAAATGTCTGTTAATGTTTACTGAGGTAAAATAGTTGTTAATAAATATACTTTTAGTCTTTTATAACATGTTCTACTTCTATAAATGCTGTGTTTAACAAAAAAAAAAAAGCTAACAAATGCATTTTATATATTCATGTGAAATGCAAAACATGGTTACTTTGATATCAGTTGTTGACCCTGTGAGATTTTTGGTCAGACTGTGGTGAAAAATTAACTGACTGAACTAAAAACCAGAAACCATTCTGTAGTCTTAGCGGTCAACTGACAAATGCAAGGTGATAGCAAAGTAAACATTTCATAATAAATAGGAAGAAGCAGAAGCTAGCACTTGCAAAGATTGATTTCCGAACATGCTTAGAATAATCGTTATTAATTGATCTTTATCTCACATCTATGCCATTTGTACATGTACAAACTACTACTTCTTCATATACTGTAAATCATTACTTTGGTGTAAAGCTGCTTTGCAATGATATGTATCATGAAAAGCGCTATACAAATAAATTTGAATTGAATTGAATTGAATCCACAATTACTCTATGTTACTTAAACTGTTATTTTTGCATTACTATAGAATGTTTTGTCCGATTAATTAAGAATTACATTCATGGAGCCCCAGTGACACCACATTGCAAGATGAGATAACTCATCTTAAAATCCAGGAAATTACAAATATTACTTGAATTTCTGAACAATAAACAAAGCACAAGATTCAAGGGTTCTCTGGAATATTCTCCACTGAGACAACATCCACCATTTGTTTTCAGCAAAGAACCACTTGGCACTGGAAAGGAAACTGCGCAAACACATTTGTGTGTGTCTTTGTGTGTACATAATTGGCTATAAAATTACTCCCTACAAGCTAAATCTGACAAGGCCTTCCTACATTCAAATACATTCTCAACTAGTACAACATGATTCATACATCATTTGTTTTCCTAAAAATACAAAAGGTGCATGCCGGTTTGCATACTTATGCACTATTATATGCCATTTTGTGGTATGAGTAGTGTGAGTATTCACACTGAAAATCCCGACAAGATGTGCAATTTAACTGGGTGATGCACTTATTTAACCAAGAAAATGAAGAGTGGAATGTTGTGTACCTATTGCACTTAAGCTGTAATTACATAGCAAAGGGGAAAAGGCTATCAGACTTAAATGTCATATGCATAGTGTATACCATGTCATTTGGGACACAACTAAAATATTTTCTTCAAGAGGAAGGGTGTGGGTTATGGTTAGCATTCTGTATATAACTAGCTTTATATAACAACAACAGAAGTCTGGGATGTCCTTATTTACACTAAGTGTGTACATGTGTGTGTATGTATGGGCTTGTGGGTGTATGCAAAAGAGAAAGAGAGAAGCTGAGTGTTTGAGTATGCATAGACAAGTAATGAATAATGTTTGCTCTCACCTTTAAAAGCCAGGTGTACTCTGGGAGCGGAGCGATGTGTGCAGGCCACTTCAAACACAAACAAAGCCAACAGCAACAGGAGGAGTCTCGTTTCCATTACTCTCATAGTTAGACCTATTCGCAGGCAACCTATACAAACCCACACAAAAGAATGAAAATAAAACAAGGTGGACATAGGCAGAAAAGCACGAGAGAGGTTATATTTTTCACTGATTCCGACAAAGGAAGAGGCCGAAATGACAAAGGAAGAACAGACGAAGGACAAGAGGAGGAAAAAATAAATGGGAGATGAAGGAGGAGGAAGAGAGACAGAGACAGTTCGATTTAGACAGACAACAGAAAGCAAACATTACTACTGTACTCTACTACTCTGTTGTATATTTAGCCTTGAGTTTTAACAGCCAGACAAATCCCAGCTTGTCACACCTTCCTCTATTCAACTCCATGCAAAGATAGAGGTTTCAGGCCTGGATTAGAGGGTCAGCATTTATGCAACATGGTGTCAGTTTTATTTTAGGAAAAACAGGTGTCGTTAATCATCTTCATCCACCCGGTGCAACTGCACAGACTGATTTGAGAGTTAGCAGATTATGATAGAGTTGTGGTTTGTGACCAGAGGATGAGGAAAGGAACTCATGCAGGAGTGGCATAATAATCAACTAATCACTTTTTTTTCTAAATGTAACCTTTGTACTTACGTTGGTTTCATATGGTTAAAAAAAACAAAAAAGTAAAAAAAACTATTATTGAGAAACAATTGTATTTTTTTATTAGTTTTTAATTTTATATTTAAATCAATAAAGTTACACCGATTATATTTTATCAATAAAAATATATGCCAAATACTGTTGCTGAGGTTGAGATTTTGAGATTTAATTCTGGCATTGTGCTTTTATTAGGATAGGATAGGATAGAATAGTGTAGAGTAGACGGGAAGTGAAGTGAGGGGGGGAGGGGGAGGGAAAAGTCCTGGAGCTGGGATTCAAACTCGGGAAGCTTACAACGTAATTGTGTTATATTTCAGTTTTATGCTATCAACGCCAACAGCCTGACATTTTTGTTTTCATGCTCTCCATAAAATATCAAAATAATTGCAATTCGTTGGTGAGTTTCCATTATTGTATGCATGAATTGCACATTTAATGAGCTTAAGAGCAAATGAACAGAAAAAAATTGACCCAAAAATCACTGCTTGTGATTTAGAGCTTATGGGGCCATGTGCCTGGGAAAAGCTGGAGGTGGAAAATCACTTCAACTGCTGCAAAGCCCCGTCACGCTGCTCATTGTTATAACTTGGAAGATCTTGCTGGAGTCCAGGGCTGCAACTGCTGCCTCTTTTAGATCAGTTTCCATCAGGTACTGATCCTGGGCTCCTGTTTATGACATCATCAGCTGGCTGGTGATGTATGCGAGTGATGTCAGAACAGCAGGTACTCGCATACTTGGGATTTGTTTGTCCATACATTCTCTTCATTGGAGATCCATGCTTAAATCCAGTGTTTTTATTAGCACTTAGGCACACTGCACATGTGTGTACACCACAGCTTTGCTCTCAGCTGTTTGTGTGTTTTGCTTTAAGGCAAAAGTTTTGACACTAGGCAACTCGCTTAATCCTTTTCCACAAACTCACACGTGTACACAAACACAAACACTGGTCCAGGCTCTGCCAGCTGTCACTGGTTCAAATTCACATTCAAAGTGCATCTAGGGGCTTGTCCAGGAATGTACTACATGTCCAAACTGCAAGATGACATAGAGAGAGCGAGAGAGAACTGTAGATTGCATAGAAAAGTTGGTAAATGGGGAGAGTAAAAAAAGGAACTGGAGATGGTTATCTCTCTGTATGTTCATGTAGATGTGTATCATGAATCTGTAGACATCAGATTGGGATCATAGCCACTGTGTTAGTGTTAGACAAGAGCAAAGAATTATTGGTCTGAAAACTGCAAATGCACATTTGTGATCTTGGGTGCTCTTGTGAAGGACTACGAAAACCAACAAATAATTTGTATCATCTTTTCCAGCTCAAAGCGTCTTCACTTTTGAACCTGATATCAAAAATCCTCTGATGTTTTACGGTGTTTCCCTGGCTCTTGTTGCAACACTCGCACATGCAAGATCAGATCTGTCTTATGTCTCCTCTCCTTCACATATCCAACAGCATCAGTCACTCAGGTGTTCTTACATGTTGGTTCTGGCACTGATTTGAAGGGAAAGAGTAGGAAGCACAGACTTTTATTCACTCACACTCACTTACACACACACAAAGAGCACTGCTATACATCCAACCTAACTGGATAGAAGGACAGACAGAAGGACAGACAGATGGACGGACAGATGGATAGATAGATGGATGGATAGATAGATATTTTATTTCACAATATTTGTAAACTGATAATTCATGATACATGTAATTTGCAAAATAAATACATAATTTTTAAGACAGATAAATAGATAGATAGACAGATATAGAGCATTTGCATGTCTACATCACTCAAGTAAACTGTTAAGCGACATATTTGCTGTTTTAAATCTTGAGTGGAAGTTCACAGGTATAAACTGTTATACTTTCTTGTTAGCATGCATTATGTATCAGTCGTCCTCTGCTGGAATGGCCAGCGTATGAATTATGGATGCTCAAGCGCAATCTATGACGTCCATTAAATCCAACTCGAACGTGTCTGTTTTTTCCCCTTTTTTGTAACTAACAAAATGTCAGGCTGCTGTATCTCTTTTTAAAGTCCAAATATACTGTGGTAAATACAAAAAAAAGTGTTTAAACAATCAAATATTTATAAAACACTCACAAATTATAGGGAGATGTTGGACTTGCCACACTAGTACTTGACAATTATGAACATATTTGATAGGTCTCAGTTTGCTAAAAAGGACTATGTTAATGTACATGTTAATTGTATCTTCTCAATTATAAGCTTTCATGTATTTATAAGAAACATAGCAATTTAAATTAAGTAATAATGAATTGCAAACTGATGATATAAATTGAATCTGCAAAATAATGTTATTTTATACAAAACTTTATGAACTGTCATTTAAAGGATTTTGGTTTCTTTAAAATTCTTCATATAGTGTATAATGCTAATAGAATTAAGTTCAAGCTTGGATGTTACATTTTATGAATGCAGTAGCCATACATAACACAAATCACACAAACTCATGGCAGTTGCAATTTTTGCAATTTTAAAATTCATAAAGCTGCTCTAACACACACAAATGTTCTATAAACTATACAAGCATCCATGCACACACTTAAATTAAAAGATAAAAGAGTCCTGACTGAACACACAAAGAACCATCTGGTGCAAAATATGCATACAATATTTCTGCTCTATATGCACCCTAAATTCACCCAAGTTAGTGCAAATGTAAATAGTGCATAAACCCTTGTTAAATTATTTCACCTCTGTAGTAGGCACAATTATTTCCTCTTCCTCCATGTAGTTTCTATTACATGAATTAAAATAAATGTTAAAAAGTAGCATTATTTTATAGTAGTATTTTATAGGCAAAAGGGTAGCCTATAAAACAGTCAAATGTTTATATAACACAAATTGCAGGGAGAAGTCAGATAGGGTGATGTCGGAGTGCCTGTAAAAATGTAGGCTACCTGTAATATTACTGCAAAATATACACTGTTGCTATGAGTCGCAGATTCGCACAAATTTACTGTCATCCAATAACAAACAAAAAAAATAAAAAATCTAAATCCTCTAGATTTTTGATGACCAGTGAATTCCCTGTCATCTACCTGAGGCCAAAACACTTTAAGACTTTAAGAAGTTTCAAATTGTTTTATCTGTAAACTGAGAGAAGTGTTGTATATTCACCTGATTCGCTGGTCTTGTGTTTTAGTCCGTCTGTTGCTCTGTGTATTTGGTGTCTTGAGGCGCAGGTGAGATGTTATCGTTACATTCCTTACCGTCTCTGTGAGCACAGCTCGTGCCTTACTGAATTTCTGAAATCCGTCCAAACCCTTCTCATAAAAACATAAGAGCTTTTATAGCTCTAGCCTTTTGAATTCTCACTTTTGGGGCGTGTCAGTCAGTCCAAAAATCGACGATAAAAGTTGCAGTTTGTGCACGTAGTTCCTCGGGATACTTCTAAGCTCTTATCTAGACAGTTGAGAAGATAAAGGCAACAAAAGTCAAGATGTGTTTTGCAGTTTGCGTGACAATATCTCCAGCGTTTGCCACTTTGAATACAAAACAGAAGATGTGTTCGTCTTCTTGTCACGTAAGCTCCACGCTGCACGTCTCCGTGTGTTGAAAGTCTGCGCGGTGGCAGGTGTTTGGTTTATTCCGCCGGTAAAGTGTCACGGTCCAGCCCCCTCAGCACTACTCCCGACGAACCGCCTTTATCCGTGAAGAGGTCAGGAAAATGCAGATATGCAACACAGAATACTGAATAATGTTTAGGTATTGGGTAGGATTAGGGATATATTTTAGGGATAGAATAAGGTCATGTATAATAATATGTGCTTATATGAGCAAATATGTGCTTATTACTACTAATAAATAAGAGACCCTAAAATAAAGTGTTACCAAATGTTGTTTACATTTAATGCAGTATAACATAGAATATATACTATGTACTATATATATAGTCACACTTGTTCTATATGGGGTAAGTTGTCACAGATATGTCACATGCAGCACAACTATTAAGAGGTCAGGAAAATGCAAATGCATAACATTGCATAATGTCACATTACGTGATTACGTTTAATTTAAACAAATACAATATATTGTCAAAATCTCACAGTAGTCATGTATGGGTGTCACGAGCAGCACTGGAGTGCGGGCCCGCGGAAGCTTGTTTAGGACTTGTATTATGAAGTGTCTCCCGTTGTTTCCATACCAACCCTGTAATGTCTCCACCCCGCTTGTGTGTTGCCATGTCTACAGATTAGTCCAGCCCCCTCGTTTCCTCGTTATGCGTTGTATATGAAGGACCAGGGGCCTGTACCATGATGGTAGCTAAACAAACTCAGGGTTACAGGATTAATTTTGAGTTGACAAAACCAAACCACTCCAATCTGGGTTTGTTGGTACCGTGAAGCTGGTCATCAACTTTCTCTGTCAACTCAGGCCCAGGCTCAGGCCGGCTCAGGCCGTCAGCTCCGCCCTGGAGGGCTTCTCTGCCGTCTGCTCCGCCCCGGAGGGCGTTTCTGCCGTCTGCACCGCCCAGGTGGGCGTTTCTGCCGTCTTGATCAGCTTGATCCTGAGTTACACATGAAAGTGTGACATCAGCAATGAGCAGCCAATCACATGCTTTTAAACGTTCTCGACCTTGCCTGCTCCCGGACTCTTGATTTTGCCTCGCCCCATTGGATTACTGTTTACCGATCATCTGACCACTGCTACGCCCCTTGGATTATTCTATTGTCTGTGACCTTGATGTTCCTGTCTGCCGTTGATCGACCCTGCTTGTTCCAACTCTGAGTTTAATAAAACAACCTGCTGCCAATGGATCCGCACGCCTCTGACTCATTTGTTACAGAATGAACAGCCATCAAGGATCCAGCAGCCCTGACCAGAGACAGTCAACAGGTACGAGCCGAGTCAAGTTGGTCCTCATGAGACGGACACAGCCCATGTCAGTGCACGAGATGGCCGCCACGCTTTAACCCGCATCGGCGCTCAAGATGGCCGCTATGCCTCAGTCAGAGTCGCTTCTCAAAATGGCTGTTACACCAGAGTCACCGTACACGATGGCTGCATTATCCGAGTCACTAACCAAGATGTTTGCTACGCTCGAGTCACTTCACAAGATGGCTGCCACATCCGGGTCACGGCTCAACATGGCTGCCGATCCCGAGTCACTGTGCAAGATGGCCGCCGCTCCTCAGCCTTCGCACGAGATGGCCACCATTCCTGAGCCTTTGCACAAAATGGCCACCATTCCCGAGCCTTTGCACAAGATGGCTGCCGATCCCGCGTCACTGCACAAAATGGCCGCCGCCTTCAAGTCATTGCACAAGATGGACGCCGTTCCCGAATTATCGCACAAAATGGCTGACACTCCCAAGTCTTCGCACAAGATGCACAACCTCCGAGTCCGTCAGTCAGGGCTGTTCTGGAGCTCACGCTTGACCCTGAACCAGCCATGGAGGTCGGTTTTGAGTTCTTGCCTTGCCATGAACCCACCACGGAGGCTTTTGAACTCTTACCCTGCTCAGAACCGGCCACAGAGACCTTTGAACTCTCGCCCTGCTCAGAACCGGCCATGGAGGCCTGCGGACTATTGTCTTGCCCTACGTTAGTCACGGAGACTGCTGAACTCACACTCTGCCCTGGACCAGGCCCAGGAGCTGTCAAACTCTCACCCGGACCTGCCCCGGCTGCCGGGACCACTCACCCTGAACCGGGCGCAGGCATGAACTCGGCCTCAGAGGCCACCACTAACATGTTTATGCTCCTCTGTGCAGGCCGGTCTCCTGCTCCGCCCTGGAGGGCGTTTCCGCCGATTGATCCGCCCAGGTGGGCTTCTCCGTTGTCAGCTCCGCCCTGGAGGGCATCTCCGCCATCTGCTCTGCCCTGGAGTGTCTGGAATCCACTCTTAAGGGAGGGGCTATGTCACGAGCGGCACTGGAGTTGCCCGTGGAAGCCTGTTTAGGACTTGTATTATGAAGTGTCTCCTGTTGTTTCCATACCAACCCTGTAATGTCTCCACCCCGCTTGTGTGTTGCCATGTCTACAGATTAGTCCAGCCCCCTCGTTTCCTCGTTATGTGTTGTATATAAAGGACCTGGTATATAAAGGTGTGTTTACATTCACTGTTCATTGTGTGTCATTGTGTGGATGTACCCGTGTGGATTTACCCCTTTGAAAGCCCTCCGTGTTTCCTTTGTTCCCTGTGTTTTTCTGTGTTAAGATTTACCGTTCTCGACCTTGCTTGCTCCCGGACTCTTGATTTTTGCCTCGCCCCATTGGATTACTGTTTACCGATCGTCTGACCACTGCTACGCCCCTTGGATTATTCTACTGTCTGTGACTTTGATGTTCCTGTCTGCCGTTGATCGACCCTGCTTGTTCCAGCTCTGAGTTTAATAAAACAACCTGCTGCCAATGGATCCGCACGCCTCTGACTCATTTGTTACAATGGGGTAAACTGTTATAGTGATATCACATAATAATGAAGCACACAACTATTCATGAACTAGCAAAACATCTAAAAACCAACATAAAAAATTATTAAATAAAATATATAAATATATGGATATCTATCTGTCTATTCTACAGATTTTTTTTTTTTTTTACTTTTGCAAATGACTAAATTTTTAATTTTGCAAATTATCAATTTACAAAGAAAAAAAAGTGTAATAAATACATATGACGACTTGCCATAACCTTACATTAATGAACAATGCCTTTGTCCTAAGAACATTATAAACAATAGATTACAGACAGATTAGGTTGTTTTGTTTAAAATACAATGCATTTTTTTAATGAATTAATAAAATTTTATAGGGAAACTACATAAAAAATAATAATTATATATTAGAATTATTATATATATTAGATAAGTTGAAACAACAGCATACAAAACCGTGTGTGTGCACTCCATATTTGTTTTTAGAATATCTTTATTGACCTAATTTTTTGAATCTTAATTTTTTTAATCATGTATAAATTTTTCCTGCACAAAAGCGGCAGCAGTTCAGCACTGTTGACATGGTATTATATCGATGTGGTCTATCCTGCACGTCTGTCTCGCCTCATTAGATGTGCACATCACTAGCTGCTGCGAACAGAATGACAGACAGTTGTCAAACAGTTGTATAGGAGACCCACTGCAGCGCATTTGTGGTGGATCTGTTTGTCCCTCCCGAAAAAAGTGTCTTGAAATTCCCAAAGTTCTTTTGCGTCCGGCTGCGTGACTCAAGACGACGGTGGCAAAACACAACGGAGGGGGTGGGCTGGGTAAAAGGACGCTCTCTCACACAAAAAAACTTGCGACTCGGTATTTTGGACACAAAAGGCCCTTGGTGTGTTCTTTCTAGGGCCTCTGACACAGGCATGCATTAGGACGCCAGCGCTTAGACTAAATGTACAAATGTTGTATATTGCCTTTATATGTAATTCAAGAGTCAGTGGAAGGGTGTGTAAAAAGTTTTACCATTTCCTTTTCAGCTGATTAAAAAGACTCTGCTTTTCATGACATCACACAATGTGCCCTTTTCTTATACTGCTGCGGATGTGGAGGTGGTTTCTTGTCTTGCTCTCTCTTTGTGGGAGGCATCCTTTATTCTCCTCTGAGAGGAAGTGACTCAAGTCGGCTTTAAGTTCAGGTTTCCGTGTTATTTTCACCCACAATGCACTAAACCCCACCAGTTTCACTATCTTCCATTCAGCCCCACATTCTCCCACGTCAGAGACACTTTACACAGTCCTCAGCTTTACGACCACATCTACGCAAACCACTGAATCACCTTTGAAGCTTAATTGCCTAATATATGAGCTTATTTGGTTTTTAAACAGTGCAGTAAAACCTCAGCTTGGTGAGAAAACCCCACACTGGTGAAACAAGTGGTAACAGAAGAAGAACTAGTCAAATAGGTCATGTTTTGAATTGGTACGCACCCTGTTTTAAGTGAAAACACTTTCTTATATTCTAATTCACATATGACCTTTGTATCTTGCATGAACATGCTGCTATGGCAACTTAAAATGTGATGACCCACAGCTATATATTTCCCTTTGTTACTAACTTTGACAGACCTTTTGAGTGAGCGTCTCATGTTTGTGAAAGCGCAGAATTTGAACTCTGTCCTTTGTGTGAAAGAGCACATGATTTATTCTACTTGAAACTTTTTTGATTTGATACAATGTGCATTGTAAAGATTGAAAAAGCCTGTATTTGAATTTTAAAGAGCTTAAATGCATTTGGTCTACAAAGAGCATCACGTTTGATCATACGCATGGTCAGGAAGTCAGTGGGGTTTTGTCAGAAAATGATTGTCTTTCTTTCTCTGCAGTGTATAAACAGGGATTTGCAGCCTCAAAGCAAGAGTTACAACAACAAATTTATCATTATGAGTACGTGGCACTCATCAATCCAGGCAGCGCTTCTATGAAACGCTGTAGGCTATGTGTCAGTGCAGGTTTTGAGTTGGGGAGGGATTCATTTTTTAAAGTAGACTAGTGGGTCAATGACATATAAGAGTTTCCACAATAAAGAGAAGAAAAATCTTTTATGAATGTACTTTCAAATGTGCACTTGATACGTTCTTAATATGCACTGTTTGTATTCATGTTGATTTTACATGATTTTTTTCATTATTTTCAAGTTTTACATTTATATTTTCATGGTATTTTATTTATTATATATATGTGTGTGTGTGTATATATATTTATACATCCACAAATATCAGATTTTTATGGAATCACACCACATTTTACAACCTGAACTGATTTTGTCTTGACATAAAAAGGTAAAATTATCTTATATTTTATTTAAGAGATATATTAACATTGACATACAGTTTTGAGGGTCCACAGGGGTCCTTTTCCACATATTTTGCCTGTTCATTGGGCCCCATCATTTGGTGGGCAAAAGCTTTTCAGACAGTTGTATGTTTTTATAATCCAAGAACATATTAAAATAAATTTTAAATCAGATATCAATATCAATGATTTTTCTATAAGAGGCATGTAAATATTATTATTAAACATAGTGTGCTGCATGAATCTGTTGACATATGTTTGTAGGCTAAACCAAAAGTTAGCATCACACTGTTTCTTTTGACAAAATTGGTTCCCTTGGTTTTTCTGTTGACTTTGGATTATCGCCGGACGTTTTAAAATGCTAACTCGTTTCCGAATTTTGGCCTACAAACATGCGTCATCTTTGCAGCACTCTGTTGTATTTTCATGTATTTTTATGTCATTAATGTCATGTTATTGACCCTAGTACCCACTAACTCCATTAAAACAACTGATGTCATTTCCTCACAACAGGACAGATTCCTGCACGAGTCAGTATCCTGGGTAAACCTGGTGCTAGCCTTCAAAATGCAGGGAAAAGGAAAGTAAATCCACGGAAAAGTTGAAAAGCTGGAGGGGTGTGGGAGTGTAAAGTACATCTGTCTTAGGAGATAAATCTGTCAGCACCTTAGCCGCAGCCCACGGGATGCCCAGGATGGATGAGCGTATAAGCGGCCTGCCTCATCAAAGATGGATGCGGTGCCACGAGATTTTGGGATGATAAAAGTCCCACTGTGGTGCTTTTCCTTTTTTTTTTCCAGTACGCTCCAGTTTCATCTTGATTGCAAATGCAATCACCCGAGGCGTGATGTTCTTCGAAGAATGGGTAATGGGCAATTTATATACAAAAGCTGAGAAACACTCACACAGACTTTGTTTACTATTGTCAAATAGGAAGTGTTTTTGATGAAATAACAGAATGCATAAATAAGCAGAATTCAGATATGCGTGTACTCATATGTTGCCAAAGAGAGAGTCAAAACATGTATTGGAGGGCAGACGGGTGGAAAGAGTGCAGGGGACGCCTGAAGGCTGCGACTCTTGGTGATCTTTCAGATAAAAACCATTTATCTGCTCGCCAGGGCTGTCAGTGGTCTGCTAATTAGCTTCACCATTCATCTCTCTCTTTCCTTCCTAATGTCTATCTCACACTCTTTCCATTCCCTCGCTCCCAGCCTCTTCATCTCACTCTGTCTCTGTCTCCTTCACTCGCTGACCTTCTTTCTTCTGTTCCGGCAAATGGTTTTGACTATTTTAGTGTACTTTATTGACCTGCATTGCATATTTAGATGAATTCATTGGACAGATGATTTTTTATGACTGTCATTTGATCTAATGTTATGGTTTGGTTTTATGGATGCTTTACTAAAGTGCATTTAATTTTTATTTTTTTTTACTGTAAAGGGTAAAGATGGCTTGAATTAAGATCTCTGTTCTTCACCTATCCTGCCTGACAAAAACAGTGAGTTATAACTTGCATGAGCAAGGGTCTCAAAGCTCCCATGGTCAACAACATGGAAATAATTTATATAATTAATTCATGAATTTAATGTAAAAGGTTTTGAGATTCACTGCGCCTACAGTAAACACACAAGAAGAGTACAAATGTGGTAGATATTCACTAAAATATAATAATACAGTCAAAAATGTGTTTTTTTTAATTGTATATATTTTAAAGTATATTTAGCATTTTAAAATTTAACAATAAAATGTATTAAATAAAAGGTAAAAATAAATAGAAATACATAAAAACAAACTAAACTAAATTAAATCATGATATTAATGTAAAAGGCTTTGGGATTTACTTTACCTATATTAAAAACATAAGAGTAAAAATTTAGGCAATATAAAAATATAAGATATATGAATATAAAATATAAGAACACAGACAAAAAATGTGCGTGAAAATTAAATATTTAACTTACAGTATTTTTTTTATTGTTGTATAATATTTTGAAGTATTAAAAAATAACTGTAATTTAATTAAAATGTTAAAAATTAAAGAAACATTAAATAAATAACTGAAATAACTTTTATTTGAATACTGATTATACAATATTCCTCCAATCCAAACAACTTGAGCATGGGACCGTAGCATGGGACTCCCATGAGACCACGTATTTCCTTCAGTCTTGATAAAACGTGTGGTGGTATCTACATCTCCTATAACAGTAGTACATCTCTACTCCTGCTGCCTCCTTGGCTGCTTTGCATTTACAAACAGGGCAGGCCTTTGCTAGTGGAATATTTATAGCATTGCATTAAGCATGAAATCAAAGGTTTTAAGTGTACCATTGCAACATCGGCACTCCTCTGTTGAGGCCTGCCCAAAAATGCCTGCCCTTCGGCTGTTTGCAGAGCTGCGCTGTTTCCATACTAATCCAAGCTTCATTACACATTGACCTCTCTTATGTCAAAATCCAAGCAACTGGTTAACATGCAGCCAGAGGTGACGAGGGCAAAGTAAAGTTTACCTCGTGGATCATGTATTTCCATATTTTAAAGGAAATATGTCTTCGGGTTGATCCGTGCATTTCCTAAGAGATGTGTTTAACCTCTGAAGGTCAAATCTCAGATAATGCTGCTGCCAACTTGTACTGTTGAATTGATCATGAAAACATGGAATGCATCGGTTCACGTGATCATGCTTGACACAGCTGTCTAAGCACAGGCATGTGAATGGAGATAAGAGCATTTGACAATGACATCACTCTATGCTGCACTGGGATGCTTATCTCATCGCCTTTGCAGTCCCACAGACCCCCATATAACCAAGAGCTTGTGTTGTCTGGAGGCGCTTCAAATACAAAAATCAAAACAAGCTCTCAATGGAAAAAAAAGACTGGAATCCTAATATTCTGCACCAGAGCTGTTGTTCCATTAAAAAAAATAAAATAAAAATGAAAACCATTTTTCTTTGTTCTTTATCAGAAAAGCAGCTAAGAATTTCTTATTCAATTATGTTCTTTTCTATGCTGCCCTCTTGTGGGTAGACATGAGAAACAAGTCTTGAAAGGAGAATTCTTAATGCTGAAAAAAAAACTTGTAAATACAGTTAGGTGCCTGTTAATCTGATGAATTTTCTTATCATACTCCCCAGCTCAGATGAATAATTGTTGACAGATGAACACTAAATAAGTGTGTCAACAGGAAGTAATAAAGTGGTTCATTTGATTCATTTCCTGGAGAAACAGAGACAAAAGCCACGTAAAACATTCTGAATGAAAAGACAAAAACTTTATTTGACATGGAAAACGAAAAACAAAACAAAAACATATTTAAAAATTGTAGTTCTCTATAAAATTTAGCACACAAAATATAGCTTTTCTTTGATACTGTAGGTCAAATCTACCCTAATAATTCAATAACAAATTATAAACCCTTTTTAAGGGAGAGGATTATGTACAAACCACTGGCCTTGCAGGTAAAACAAGTACAATCCAGTATACTTATGAGTTAACAGCTTTTCATTATTAAACCAAAATCAACAAACTCATAATCTTTTAACACAATTGCCTTATTACAGATACCTAGGAGAAAGAACATTTAGAATGGTTTCACTCTAAAAACTGACCAAAGTTAAAGAAATTATTGCAAAGGAGCAAAAGAAACACTATTTGAAATGAATGAAAAAGGTGATTTGAATATGAAAGACGTCATGAAAAAACATATTCACTATTTTTACAATATTATCTAAGCATTTAACTGGACACAAAAGTTTGAGTATTGAGTGCACACATCATGCTGTCAAAAGGCGAAGAAAAAAAAACACACCACAATATGGCCTTGCCGCTATTTTGCTCATTTAAATAACATTGTACTGTTATTAAGTTGAATAAATGGTAATGTGCATGTGTTGACAGTGTGTCAATTCTAGACATGACAAAAGTAGTTTTAAGGATCACATGATCACCATAGCAAGAGGTACCAAGTGACAGGATTTAATCTGCTTCTGTAAACAATGTGAAATAAACTACTAAGTTACTTAAAGGTTCGTCAATAAACGAAAGATGTAATCTATTAATGACACAAAACTGAATAAATGAAGCTTATGAAGGAAAACACATCTACAGTATAAGGAGGAAAAGAGAGTAAACATCCCTGAGTTATCGAGTTTTGGTTCAGAATGAAGTGCTTTTTAGAATGTTTGACCTTTCTCCTTATAAGCAAAATGTGGTGGTAGAGTTTATGTAAAATAACAAGGCAAGGAAACCCGTTGCTTCATGACGTTAGAATTCTGCAGATGAGAATAAAACGAACAACAATTAACCAAAAATATTACAGCAATGACTGAAAAACATGATTAGGCCAGTAAAACATCCAAACAGGAAAGTATGGTGTGTAAATGGTCATGATTTTGAGTGACATACAATACACACTGTCATACAAAAACAAAACTAAACTAAGTGCAGTCTATAATCCCAAGCTTCAAACAGTCCGTTGTGAGATAAAAGAGGTGTCTTATGGGTATCAGTAGCCCTCTGAAATCTGATAATGCAAAGTCATAAGTGTAAAATGTAATGACATCTTAAGGAAAACATGATTTCGGAGGAGTGCACACACTGAATTTGAATATTTATCATCTTTGATGTATAGAAAGTACCATCTACAATGAAGACATAGTTAACCCCTGATCATTAAGCATCATTAACCACTTGTTATTTTAAACAGACTCTTAATTTATGCAGGAAACAATAGAAGTAAAACAGACCATAGAAAATTCTAATGATGCTATTCTGCATAAAAAGAAACGGAGACAACCCCGTGTCCTAACTCTTCTCTTCATCTACATCAATATCATCTTCTTCTTGTCTTTGCTCTCTGACCTCACAGCCACCGGAGTCACGTGACTCTTCTACTTCCTCGACATCCACTTCCTCTTCATCTCTCTCCTCATAGGAGGATTCCCCCTCATCTCTGTCATTCTCTTCCGAGCCTGAGAGACAAATTATCAATCACCATGATTTGGAAAAGAAAAAAATAAAAAAAATAAAAAAGTTTTATTTATTGGTTGGAAAGACGTTCTAAAAGCAATTTATATTAAACTATGTGACATATTTGTGAAAAGCCTGACCTCCGACTTGGTCATCATCTTCATCCTCTTGCCCCAAGTTTTGGCTCTTCTCCTCATCTTCATCCGAATCTGAGATGATCACACACTCGTCTCCATTATTGCTGCCCTGAGGTTTGGGGCCGCTGCTGGACAACAGAAATTGTTACAAAAAACAAAAAAAATACACTCTGAAAAATCTTGATGTCTCAGGCTAGAGATTACCTTCCGTTCTCTCGTGGCTCCCAGAGTGGAGTCAGATAATACCTCAACGGGTTTCTGTACAGGTCATCCTTCAGGATCTACAGCCACGAGAAAGGAGTTCATCAGTTTTTAAAGCTTCATACTTACTGTGTTTTAAGGATTTTGTTCATACAGCTCTTCTGCCTGCACCTAACCACATGACACATGTACCTGTGCAATGTCATCCCTTCCTGGGTTGCTGTGGTCACTGAACCAATGAAAGAAGCTCTGGTAGACTCCCTGTGATGTTCTACGTGGTTCTCCACTACCGACCAGATTCTGCCCTCTGTGCCACAAAATTGGGTTTGAGAATGACACCGGAGACCCTGAGCAAAAAAGGAAAGCACATAGAGATTTACATACAAAATTTAAATACAGAATAAATAAACGTGTCCCAGAGTAATCCCGTTCACATTCATGAAAAGAGGCAGAACTGTGATGATGGTCAACTCACCTCCCATACCAAGATGAAGCTCCTTCACAATCATTTTGTTTTGAAAAAAGGGATTTCTCCGGAAATGGAAGCAGATGCGGTAACCAAGTTTGTTGTTCTTGAAAGACTCAATCTGTTGAATGTCGAGCATATTAAAAACGTAGATCGTTTGCAAGTTTCGAAAACAGGATAAAGAAAAGCGGAAAAAATGTATTACCTCTAAATTAGTCATGTAGCTTAGAGCATCTTCATCAGTCTCATCGATTTGCGCTGATAGATGTGGGTGATTCAGAAGCTGATTAATTTTAAGTTAAGTGCACATTACGTAAATGAAGACAAAGACCTGAAATCAACAATCATTTGGTTGAAACATTTGACGCAAATGGAAAAACAAAACGAACACAGAGGAGTTTCGAGTACAGTGAGTGAAGTTGCTATGGATTCTGGGCCAACTGCACAGGATTTGCTTCCAAAATACAAAGGAAATGAAAATTGTCGTCATTACTCACCTTCAACTTGTTCTAAACCCCCAAAAAAGTATTCTTGTAGCTTCTTAACTGAGACCAGGTGGACTATTTTAACAATGTCCTTACTGCTACCTTTCTGGGCCTTGAATGTGGTAATCCCATTGCTGTCTATGAAAGGTCATCAAAAATATGTTTGTGTTCTGAAGATGAACATAGGTCTTATGGGTTTTGAACGACATGAGGGTGAGTCATTAACGCATATACACCTCAACTTCAAAGGCCTTGACACTTACCATGTTGTCCACCTGAACGTTACGCACACTGTGTTAAAGGATACAGCGGTGACCCAGAAGCCTGGGATGGCTTGAGTGATGGCGCTGCGCTGGTCCAGGTGAGGGCGTCGCTGGCGGCTCAGTTTCATCTCCAAGCGTTGATGCAGACGAGCGCCTTTCTTCTCCAGCGCGTCCAGCCTCATCTGCACCTGTGCGAGCAGCGCCACGGACTGCCGCACCTCCGGGGCCATCTTCACTGACACTATGGCACACTCTCCATCCTCGTTATCCTCATTATCAGAGGCGACTGACGAGCTAGCCGTGGAGGAAGAGCCAGGAAGAGAGTCGTCATCCTCCTCCTCATCATCATCATCCACGAACGAAGCCTGCTCTGGATCTTCTCTGTCCTCGCAGAGCAGCAGGGATGAGGAGCTGTCAGCTGCGGCTGCCTCCGTCCTTCTCTCGCTCTGAGAGCAACCGGGACGGTTAGACTTATCCCTCGATTTCTCTCGGCTCGCTTTTTTAGACGAACAGGGCATTTCTTTGCAGTCTTCGTCCGCGTCTCCACCGGTCAGACTGGCTAGCGCTTCTGCTGCGGCGATGGCAGCGGAATCTGACTGCTGGCGCTCGCTCTCACCTCCGCCAGCCTGTCCTGTGCTCTCCTGCGCGTCTGCTTCATTCAGAATCACCGTATCCTTCTCTTTAGCGTCCTCAGGATGCTCAGATCCACATTTTGGCTCATCGTTGCCAACTTTCTCAGGTTCTGCATCTTCATAAGAGTCATTCCTTGGTTCCTCATCACTTACTTTCGCCTGCTTGGGCAGCGTGGAGTCAGACTCTCCACTTGGACTTGCACTTCTTTTCTTCTGGTTAGTGTCGAACGGCTGACCGCTGTCCGAGTTTGTACTCATGATACTGACTGGTTGTAACTTTGTCAGACGTATATGATGATTTTAAGACAAGTTTAAACGCTAATTGAGTTAACTGTGCTGGTCTTTATCCAGAGCCCGCGTTCGCATTACAGCACTACCAAATTCCAAGTCTGCGCAAATGTCAGCAGGCCTAGGTAGCTTCCTAACGCTGAAAGAGGCTAGTTTAAATTCTCGCTGACTGTCGCATATCAAATATTTCCGTTTATATTTACCCACAGCATTCGTAATATAGAGTCACTTTTCTCTTAAAAGTCACAATCCGTCTAAAAATGTCCAGTTCTGTTGTATTTGTTTACAGTTTGTCCTTCCGTTCGCCATTTATCTGAGGCTTTGCATACGAGCGCGAAAACAAAGCTCTGATTGGCTGAAATGCACCGCGCAAAAATCTCTCGGCCAATCGTAGACGTTGTACTGCAGTTGGTGACGAGTGGGAGCATGGAGTACATCACCGCTGCGTTTCATTTACGCACTGTGAAAAATTTCTGACTGGGAGATTTTTTTTTGTTTGTTTTATTAATAAGCGGCATTTGACGTTGTAGTGTATACTGTACCAGAATAAATGTATAAGAATGCTGGATTGCGTTTCAGTTTGAACCTTTATTTGAATTGCATATTTTAAAGAATTAATTCATAGAGAAAATGTACAGTTGTTTAACAGAATAATTAGCAATATTAAATTAAGTACCATATTAACTTTATTTACATACTTTATTGATGTACAATTGTAAGCTTTATAAAAATGAACTTGTACTTTCTAATCAGTACATTTATATGCAAGAAGGATAGTGAAAAGTTTGCTGAACACCCACTACTTCACTTTATCTTTGGGTCATGCAAACTTTATAATTCCTTACACAAATTAATCTTTTTCTCCAAAAAAGAAAAAAAAGAAAAAGAAAAACATAATTAGGTCTGAAATGGAAGGCCAGCTATATGTTTAAAACCACCATTTTAAACCATCATAATATATATCATTCTTAATAAAGTTGTTAATATTTTTAGTGGTTGAAATCCAATTGTAATCTCTTCAGGAGAGTCCATTTGGGCCTTGCATCTGATAAGTTTCACCTTGTGGAGTCATAGGGAACACGTGAAAAGGTGCCATCCAGCCCATATCCTGATCCCTGGAGAAAAACATGCAACTGCAATAAATCAATCTCTTATAATTCTCCCACCTCCAACAATAGATCCAGTTAGATACTTCCAAAGAGCCCAAGGATTTCTTCTGAACCTTTACTACCCAGCCATTATAATATTAACTTTAACTTCTTGTATTTATACATGCAACCAACTCCACAGGAGTTTGACACACAGTAGGAAAATACAATGTTACCGACACCCCTATGAAGAAGGAAAGACAGTTCACCTGTGAAACTTTTGTCCTTTTCTTCTCATAAATTCCTCTTCATCCACGGTCCAAACAGAACCTTTTCTTCCCTCAACACGCACAAAGCACTTATGAAGACTGAGGTTATGCCGAACAGCATTCTACACACAGACAGAGAAACATAAAATACCCGTTAAATCATGTTACTAATAGGAGGAATAAGATTCACTTAGTCTTAACATAAAACCACTGTAATCACACAGCCTGGTCATCGCTTTCTGTCATTAACATACAAGTTGTGAAACTTTCAAGCCACTTCAAAAGCTCCCCTGTTTTTTAAGGTTCCAGGGGTCTGGAGGACAAGTTTGCCCTCTGATCTTAGTCCCCTTGCCGGAGTGTAGGGGTGGAGTAAATCAGTCTGTTATGACGGCATGAGTTTACAGTACAAACATTACATCTCATACCTTCCATGTGGCAGTGTTATGACGAAAGTAGAAGAACATGCGGGTAAACCAGTGATAGATTTCATTCAGAGTAAGTTGTTTTTCTGTGGACTCCAGTATCGCCTAGAATTTAAAAAAAGCATTTATGAGACTGACAGGAAATGAAAAAGTAAAATACAGGATGTTCAATTCAGCAGTACTTACCCATCGTATCATAGAGGCGTAGGTGAAAGGTGGCCTCATGTTTGTGAACTTATAATACTCAAAACTGGGGATAATCCCTATCACCAGGGAAAAAAAACACATAAAAAAAATAAAGCAATAACATCATATTGTGTGGAGCTGAAAAATGAACCACTGTGTGTATCATTTTCATAGTAATAAATGTTTGTGTGCTGGATAACCTGGTATAACTTGAGAGGTAGAGATCTGCCAGTATCCTTGCGTTAGCGCTTCAGCTGCTGCTCTGTCACTGTCGTAGACCCCATTTATATTCTGACATGCTGCAGGTTGCAGGAGTTCTGACAGATGTCCTGACTTCTCTGCACCGTTACCATCCTAAGATCAGAAGGAGAAAATTACATCAACCATGACATAAAACATCATCTGGCTTTCATCAAGCTCTAGAAACAGGTAAAATCTAACCTTGAGTGGCAAACAGAACATAAACAGATCCCACTGTCATTATAGAATAATTTAATTAATTCACACAGGGTTTTGTCTTAGCTTTTCTAATGCTCCTTTTTTTACTGGTGTAGACTGGCTACAGATCATTGTTGTCTGGTGTGACCTGATTTCAGGTCAGCTTTAGCTGGCAGACAGATGGTCTTGCATTTGTCTCAAGTATAAACTGGTGTGAAGACAAAGCTATAATCCACTTACAAATCATGATTACATTCCCAGCAGAAGATGTTTGTGGAAATGTTTAGTGCATACTTTCCATTATTTTCTAACACATTGTAGGATTTTTAATGAATTAATTGGTAAATTCATCTGTAAAATAAGTATTTGGTCACCTACAAACAAGCAA
>JAUMHE010000055.1:7811538-7848065 GCA_032359235.1 Enteromius mattozi
ACAAATATTTATCTCAAATAAATATAGAAATATATATATATATATATATATATATATATATATATATATATATATATATGAGCAAATCTGTAAAGTAAAGCTTTTTAATTTATACATACATACACACACACACAACAGCTTCTTTACATACATTTTTACTGCTCGCAGCACCCGTACCGTAAGTGCACGAGTACACGCGCAATCCAAAAAAAAGTGCGGCTGGCTTGACCGTGTTTTTCAAAGCGCGGCTGGCTTGACCACAGTTAAAGTGATCCAGTCATCAAAAATGTTGAGTAAATCATATTCCTCAAGTGAACGTAAAACTCACCCTAAAAGCTAAACACTGAAGATTACTCTAACGGACAGCGTGTGTACCTCTTTGCACCGTATTTTACGCTGTAACGTTACAACTTTACAAAGACGTTGATGCAAAAGAAAGAGAGTGAGTTCACAATGGGCTTGCTCGAATGTATTGCATGAGCGCGCGGTAACACAGCCATAACATCGACCTAATGTGACTTTGTATCAACAACTTGCAGCAAAGATTCTTTTAAAACGGAGTGTTTAATTCCGGAGTATCTTTGAGAAGACATCACTTAACTAACACCTCGAGTAATACATCAGACATATTGCGTGTAAACCGTTGTTTCTGAACGATTAAAGCGATATATTCTTACCTTTCAAATTTTCCGCCATCTTCCGACCGCCGCCAAAATTATAGGATTGAGAACGCGATAGCTGATTGGACGTGGGACAGTATGAGTGACGGTTTGGCCGTCCAATAGAGACGGAGTATTTAAACCGACAACTGTTTATGGGCGTCTTAAACAAAACGTATGAGAGATTTTGGAGGAAAAATCAGATTCATGCTTCTTAAAAAAGCTCTTAATACACGGACTCAACATATGTTACATGCATTCTCAGTTATTTTTGCTCCCCGTCCGCGCTTTTATTTCCTTTGTGATAGTTTACAAAATCTGAAGAGACTTATTTGTATGTACTCGGAACAGAAAATCGATGTGTTATTATTTTTAATACCTGAGGCTTTTGTTTAATAATATGAATCGGGGGCATTACAGATTATACATTTTGTTAAAAAAGAAAATAACGCTTTTAATTTGCCTTTCGCCGTTCGTGAAGGCGGGGCGAAGAGTTCATCCATCATCGCGTGACACAGAAATACACCAGAACATCCGGAGAAAGTCAACATATGTTTGATGGGCGTTTATAAATACTACAGGTGCGTTTATGCATTTAATTTAACATTTGCACGTACAGTTTAGCGTAAACATGTGACTTTTCACGTTTATTTTTCCTCTCTCTGAAAATGCACAACAGAGAGTGTTACTGCATAACACACTGAATGCACATAATTGATTATGAACGTTTTGTTTAGATCCTACACAAATAAGCATTTCAACCAATGACTAGTCTTGTTTGCTTTAATTAGATTTTTATATATACATAAACAAAAAGTACCAGTTGACCCATTTAATTCAGTTATTACCTTCCCTTAAACAATAAATGATGAATTAAGTTATGTTTATGTGCAGGCATCATGTCGTCCAGCATCGCTCGAAATCTCCGCATAGCAGCTGCCCTTCTGGTGTTTCTTGTTTTTATAGATATGATTTCACTCGCATATGCAGACAAGGTACAATTTCTCCCTGTCATATGTCCATCTGTGCACTCCATATTTTACCAGATGTGTCCCACTTATGTAAAAATTTGTTCTATAAATGATCAATAAATCACTTTCTTAAAATGTTGCCTACACAGAGTTATGAAGATGTGCGTTGCAAGTGCATCTGTCCACCTTACAGAAACATCAGTGGACATATCTACAAAAAGAATGTGTCCCAGAAAGACTGGTGAGACAAGCTACTGTATTGACAAAGAACTGTCCAAACAGATCTATGTTATCTGTAAAGGTTATTTATATATAGATCAATCTGTCTGAAAATGATATGTTAATGAATTGGCTTGTAGCAATTGTCTGCATGTGGTGGAGCCCATGCCCGTGCCTGGCCATGATGTGGAGGCCTACTGTCTTCTCTGTGAGTGCAAGTATGAAGAACGAAGCAGCAACACCATTAAGGTATTGTGCGACTTCCAGTAATCAATAAATCCTATTTTCAATTAGAAATGTTTGTTACAGTCTACTTCTATGCCTTTGTAATCTGGTTGTGAACTTTAAGCGAAGTTGAGGAGTATTAATATTTTTATGTATTTCCCAGGTGACCATTATAATCTACTTGTCAGTGGTTGGAGCTCTTCTGCTGTACATGCTGTTTCTACTTCTAGTTGATCCTCTTATCCGCAAACATGATCCGTACACCATGCCACTGCAGAACGAGGAGGATTCTGAGGTTTGTGCACAGAAGTTTAAAATCTTTCCATTCAAGTAAAACATAACATACTTTTATATAACGGTTTATGACTTGATGATCAAGGAATAGTTCATTTATATCGTAATAGTACATTCATACATGGAGAATGATTGGAATAATAAACATTATTAAGGTTTTTTTGAAAATATGTTTACCAATGATACATGTATTTAATAAAAAAAAATAGGGAAAAAAAGTATTGTGAAGTATTATTACAGTTTAAAATCACTGTTTTTTATTTCTAAATATTTTAAAATGTTATTGAATCTCAGTAGTCATTACACCAGTCTTCAGTGTCACATGATCCTTCAGAAATCATGACATTCTCAAGAAAAATTTCTTATTATTATCTTATATGACTGAAAGAGTATAATTTTTTTCTTAGATTTGTGTACGTGTTTGATAGCAGGCTTGGGACAAAGAAGCATATATTTATTTAAATCACTTTTGTAGCTAATTTGCTTAAATTGGGTTTAGGGATTAATTTTGTCTTTTGTCTCCCCCTACAGGATGTGAGGCCCCGTGTGGATTGCTCACAAGGTCGTGGGAACACTGTCCTGGAGAGGGTAGAGGGTGCCCAGCAGCGCTGGAAGAAACAGGTCCAGGAGCAGCGCAAGACTGTGTTTGACCGCCACAAGCTGCTCAGCTAAGCCCTCAGATGGACTCCAGCTTAAAAAATAAATCTAATGGGCACCACTGACTGAGACAGCTTGCATGGTGGTCTTATAGTTTCAGCTTATGTTTTATTAGTGGGCCTGCGTTATCATTAGTATTATAATCTTACCAAGACTGACTTGGTTGATTCCAGCTTTCAAACTGAAACTGTGAAAATGTAAGGCAACTTGTTTAGTTGCTTGCTGTTAACATAGACATAAATTAAGAGAATCAGCCAGCTCCAGTTGGTCTCACACCCGCAGTCACCTTTACATTTTTCACACAATAACTTGAATATATCAGTGCTGTGACTACTTTGCTTTGAAATAGCATTGCAAAGGATGAGATTACACGGATGTATGCTGTGTGATCTGGAAGTACTGATGTGGACAAGTATAAAAATATAGATGCTTTAATGAATGTGTAAAATGTCATTGCACTGTTGTAGTTTCACTTTGAATTACCAAAAAATATATTTAATGATTCCTATTTATTTATTTATTTATTTATTTGCAAGCTGATAATACCTTTCAGGATGTCACATGTCACAAGCATATGATTATAATTAATAAATATAAATTAATAAATGCTGTCAAATGATTAATCATGATTAAAAGTTTTTGTTTACATAATGTATGTGTGTATACTGTGTATAATTATGTATATATAAATGCAAACACATGCATGTATATATATAAGTTTATATATTCAATATATTTATATATTATATAAAATATAAGAATATAAATAAATATATATATATATATATATTTTTTTTTTTTAAATATATACTGCATGTGTGTATTTATATAGGCATAATAAATATACACAGTACACATATGTTATGCAAACAAAGAACTTATTTTGGATGCGATTAATCAGCACTACAATAAATGTATATATTCATAATAGTGAAGGAAAAAAGTGGCTTTACGTGATCAGCACTTTTAAATAAGCTTCCTCTAATATGCTTGACGGTTTTCTTGAATTTACTGATTTACAGACCTCCAGAAATATTGATTTTGCACCTGAAAATGTGAAGGAATTTGAAGGACTTTGCTTGACTATCATATTTGCTGCTATAATCGTTTTCCCATATGTATCCAAACAACTGGCAGCTGTTTTACAGCTGAAATATTCTTGCTTATGTGAAAATGCACTAAAATATTAAATGTATAAAGAATGTTGCCAACTTTCTTTGTACCGCTTTTTTCTTGAGAAAATTCACATGTGCTGTTTTGTTCAGTAAATCAACTAGGAAAAAGCCTGGCATATTTTAACGCCACCTTTTGTATCCTATTCTTAACTATTTCTCATTTTTAATGTCTTATGTCATCTGTGGTGTCGTATAAGCAGCTGAATTTCTCTTACAGAACCTTAGTCATTCTTTTTCTTCATCTGCTGTACCCCAAGGCTGCCCATCCCCTCCTCCACCTGCCTACACACCCCCAAGAATGGACACTGACTGCCTGTCTATATATATCCCTCAGAAGGGGCCAGCTGCGCCTAAATGCTCCCTACCCCTCCAATGCTTGCTTGTCTGGTGTAGGTTTGCAGCAGGGGCCAGGGCCAAGAAGGTACACTGTGCCTTCTCAGAGAGGGCGAGATGGTGGATGAAGCCTAGGACCATACTAAAGATCTGACCTGGACTTAAGAAGACCAAGGATTTTGCTAAACCTTTCAGGTTGTGTTTCTTTTTTGTGGGGACTTGAGAAGACTTTACTTTTGAGAGATTCAAAATGGAGTCGGGTGGCGGTGGTGGTGCAGTGGCAGCTTTGACCTCGTTCATCATGAATGAAGAAGAACTAAAGAGAAAGCAAAGGGAGAAACTCAAGAAACTGCAGGCCACAGGAGGAAACCCTCGACCGCCAAGATCCCTGTTCTTCTTCACGCTCAAAAACCCTTTCCGAAAGACTTGCATGAACATTGTGGAATGGAAGTATCCTTCAAACTTACATCCTTTTCAGTTTCCATTCTTTTGGGCTGTGGTTTGATGTTTGTTTTAGTTTTGAAGCATAATTGAGATGGGCATGCTTTAGAAAGGCATCCAACCCCCAGAGAGCTGGTTTAGCATGCATGCCAGAAAAAGCATGCAACCTTAACTCTGATCTGTCTAACTTGGCATCTTATGTTCAACAAAAAGACTGAGATATTTCCTCCATGATAGATATCTTTATCTGTGAGGTGGCGAAAATAAAAAGGTCGGTTGTTTTTCATAATCCCCAGGTTTAGTGTGTCGTAAGGTGCTGAAATCTGTATCTCAGTTGTGAACTGAAGGTGTTAAGCTTTTGTTATGTGTCAGCCTCACCATGGTCAATTGGATGCAGTTGGCTCAGGTCTTAAGATGGAAGATGATAAGGATGAACCCCATCCTATTTACAGCCAGTCAGCAAATATACTATTAATAAGACTTTAAACTAGTGTTAATTGACCCTATTTACAGTTTTTATTTGTTTCTGTGTCATAGGGTTTAGATTGAGAATTTTGTATATGTAAATACATGTACAGATATTTGCAAGATTCTTTTATAAATATAAGTTCCTAAGTTCCCAGCAAGAACTACAATTGGAAAAAGTTGGAAATGGGTTCTTAACTTCCTCTTTGAGACCACCCTTGGAGACAGAACTGACATATACAGTAAACATTTGCTTTACAAAGTGAAACATGCCGTTCCTGATTAGTTCATTAAATAAGACACACATATATATATAAATGTGAATTGAAGATTTTAAAGTAGAAGTGTTTTAGCTTTTGTACTGAGGTGAATGGGAGCTGTAATTTTGGAGCTCTTTTTTGCATAGGTGTATTTATACAGTTTAATGATATTCTGGCTGTGTACAGCTGTTGCTTGGGATCACTAGTGGACATGATGCTGAGCTGGCAGGGAAATTCTGATTCCACCCCCTAGTGGCAGAAATTCACAAATATTTTGCTGGAGACTGTGAGTTATGTAGTTTAAACTGAAACTGCACTAAATGGTGATTATTATTTCTTATTAATCATGAAATCATATATTTATTATTTATTCTATCTTACTAAATGTTTACTCTGAGGTAAAAACCATGTTTACTAGATAACATTAATATATTAACAAATAACTTCCCAAAATCCAGTCAGTTTTACATGTATTTGGCTATGGGTGACTGTTAATTTAAAAAAAAAATCTGATTGATGCAATGCATACTCGTATCCATCCCCAAATTGAATGTGAAACATGATTACCTTGTTGTTTTTGCCATGTCTACTCAATGTTTTCCTGAGCAGACTCCATCAGACCCTTTGAAATCATCATCCTGCTAACTATCTTCGCTAACTGTGTAGCACTGGCTGTGTTTCTGCCTATGCCCGAAGAGGACACCAACAACACCAACTTAACATTGGTGAGAAGTTCCCATAGGAGAACATACATGTTATATGAATAACCTCTGATTACAGGTAATTTGAAGTAATGCATCTGCTAATTTTGGAAATATTTGCTGCTGAAGGTAGCAAAGAATATTCTGGCACTGGTGAACTGAAGTAAAGGGATAGTTATGTCTTAGACACACCTCATGGTGTGTTGCCAGAATCTGAGATACTTAAAACATGTCCAAGATAAAGTGTTGTTCAGATTTTTGCCTACTCAGGTCTTTGGCCCTTTGGTTATAAGGGGGATGTAGATGTTTTGAAACTGATACATGTGCGCTAATGTTGTCACCCAGTTGACGGCTGCAGAGGACAAATTTGTGATTTGCATAAGCTCAAGTTAGATATAATTATGGGTTTATATACCTAGAATGCAATTTAGAACCTGTTTTACAAACCAATAATATACCATGCTAGCAGGTGTTTTGTATGATGAGTTTTATATTTAGTCTTTGATTTGAGATGTGCTTGTCTAAAACCTACAAGTGTGGTGTTTATAAATACACTCAAATCTCAGAAGGGGATTTTCATGACGCATCTAATGAGAAATTAACATACATTCTATTGACATGACTGTTCTGTCCCACATTGAGGGTCCACTTATTGCACAATGATGAGATCATTTACCCCATGTGGACACAGAGCTGTTTTGCTCTATTTCCTATGTGTTTTTTTGTTTTAAACACTTAAAAGTAATAATGAATCCTCTTTATACAAGCTTATTTCATGATTCAAGCTTTGACGGTATGTAGGTCACACACACTCTTTCCACTAGCGTGTGCAGTCATATTCTCTTTTCTCAGTACATAGAGTGTTATTACATTTCAGATGGCACAAATCTGAGCCCCACTCACTTATTTACTCCCCTGAGGTTACAGTGACTTACGCCGGTGGGCCGTCCATTCCTCGGATACTAAGTCGTGAAACGGGAGCTGAGAGTGGATCTCAGTAGACGTGGTCAGAATTAGGTTGATATGACCTGTCCATGTAGAATGAGAGGCTGTGTGTAAACATACTGATTAGCTCCTTCACATTGAGGACAGATGTTTGGTTTGGCAAAATGTTGCACAATGGTTCAAGTTTCAGTGCCACTTTAGGCATGTTTTTTTATGATCGATGTGAAGCAGATGACAGTGTGTTGAAAATGCTAAAACCCCCTCTAAGATAGAAAGGATGTGGAAACTGCAAGAAGAACAAGAAAGTTGAAGAAAATGTCTTGTAGGTTGTAAATGTTTAGTGTTAAAATACTTTCTCTCAACCTAGTTTATATCTTGCAGTTCTCAGAATCGTGACTGTATCATGTTTTACATCCCATTAATCCCTCCTTTAACATTATATGTTTACTTGCAGGAGAGTCTGGAGTACATCTTCCTGGTCATTTTCACTCTGGAGTGCTTCCTAAAGATAATAGCATACGGGCTTTTGTTCCACGAAGGAGCCTATTTACGAAATTGTTGGAACATATTAGACTTTGTCATTGTGTTCATGGGGTAAGATCACACTTAGAATGCTCAGAAACACAATTGTCCCCCGAAATGTTTCCCAAAACTGTCCTGAACTCGGTTCAAACAGGTTTTTTTTTTCTGTAAAGATCGGGGTATTAATAATACAATAAAAGATGACATTTTTTAAATTTATTGTTTTACATTTCTTAAATAATACTCATATTAAATTGCCTCTGCAGGCTCTTCACACTTGTTGTGGACACCATCAACACAATAGCAGGAGTTCCCAAAGAGAAAGGAGGAGGGTTTGATATGAAGGCTCTTAGAGCGTTTAGAGTCTTGCGACCACTGCGGCTCGTATCAGGAGTTCCCAGTAAGACTTTTTAAGCATCACGAGTAGGGCAACATAGACCTTTAAAGCTAGATCGTAAATATATTATACTATATATAGCCAGTGCTGAGTGAAAACAGTATACTAATGTGTTTATGTACATGCTTTGTTAACTTTCTTGCAGGGTTACTATATAATCATGTATGTTTGTTAAATGTTAAAAAAGCTGGTGTGTTAAAAGTGTATTTGCTGTCATCCAGGCCTCCAGGTGGTAATGAGCTCTATTCTGAAGTCCATGTTGCCCCTCTTCCACATTGCTTTGCTGGTCTTCTTCATGGTCACCATTTATGCCATTATGGGTTTGGAGCTGTTCAAGTGTAAAATGCACAAGACATGTTACTACCAGGGCACTAGTGAGTGTTATTATTTGGACTCTGCAGATCTTCAAACATATCTCATAATTGAAAACAAGTTTTGGATATGTAAAAGAAAATAGCTTGTTTCAATGATTGACAAATCAATGCCAGTACTGTTTAACCTCTGTTTCAGATATCATTGCCATCAGGGAGAATGAGAAGCCATCGCCCTGTGCTCAGGCTGGACACGGGCGCCGCTGCACCATCAATGGCACTGAATGTCGGGCAGGTTGGCCTGGTCCCAACTTTGGCATCACCCATTTTGACAACTTTGGCTTTGCCATGCTCACAGTCTTTCAGTGTATCACAACAGAGAGCTGGACTGATGTGCTCTACTGGGTAATTACTTATTGACATGATAATCCTCCTGTATACTCTTTTGTGGAGTTTATATGAACAGGTTTTCTTTAGCAGTAATATGCTAAAGTAAAAAAATTACTGATGGGACACTATAAAATGAACAGTATATATAGGCTATGTATAATGCAATTAACTTATGGTGACGTTCAGGTCAACATCAAGATAACAAGGCTGATATTAGTTTTACACAACAGTTCAATGGACAAAAAAATAAATAAAATAGTGAATAAAGTACATTTTAGACACAATATTTCCAGTTGTTTTGTTTGTTTTTGCTCCAATCAACAAAATGATTCCAAATGAAGTCAAAGTTTAATTAACTCGATACCCTGTTTTTCCTTGATCTTGTCAAGAAATCATCTTTTAAGTTAAAAAAAACTGTTAATTCATTTTTAAATGGCATCTCTTGACCTTTTTTCCATCTCTAAGAAATCCACACAAATAATGCACAGAATGCTTTGTACGTTTTTTTCGAACACATCCAAATGTAATGTTTGTCAGACTCTAGTGATGGTTTTATCTTTCAGATTAATGATGCCATGGGGAATGACTGGCCCTGGATCTTCTTCCTGACTCTGATACTCGTGGGCTCCTTCTTCATCCTCAACCTCGTCCTTGGAGTACTGAGCGGGTATTAGCTCTAGCTATGTTTTTGTTTTAATACTAACTGCTTAAAGTTTGGTTAACAAATTTCTATTATTATTCCAACCAAATAATACACTCTGACTGAATGAGTTTACTGAAATGTTTTATATATTCAGTCATCTTGATCACCTTAACTACTTGAGAGACATAAAAATATAAGAGTATCACATGACCAGGAAGCCATTTCAGCAAACTTAACTACATGATTAAGTGGCATGATTAACTGAGACAAGTTTTTCCTCTGTGCAGAGAGTTTAGTAAGGAAAGAGAGAAGTCACGGTCACGAGGAGAGTACCAAAAGCTACGAGAGCGACAACAAATGGATGAGGATCTGGAAGGTTACATGGAGTGGATCACTCATGCTGAAGTGATGGATGGAGATTCTGAGGGTAATGGTGCTATCACAGTCCGTTGTGTTATGTTATTCTATCGATCTATCTGAGCTCTCTGTCATTTAAAAAAAGCACAGGAACTGCATCTCTAAGGTTTCTCACTACTTTGATTTACTCTCCAGCACTTCTTCTTCTTAGAAAGGACACTGATTCAGAGACAGACAGTTTTTACCAGATGGAGGGGATCAACAGGGTGATCTATTTCTAGTGAGTGTGCAATCAAGAGCAAAAATAAACATCATGATTTAACCAATGACTGATTCTTTATTTACTGTGTAATCCGCAGCCGTCTCGCACGCCGCTGGAACATTGTTTTGCGGAGAAAGTGTCACGGTTGGGTGAAAACTAAATTCTTCAACTGGTGGGTTCTCCTTGTTGTGTTACTCAACACTCTGGTCATTGCAATGGAGCATCATAACCAGACTGAGGGGTTAACAAATTTTCAAGGTATGTTCCATTAAGCAATACATTACATTAAATAATACATTACAATACATTAAGCAATACAAGGCTCCTCTTTAGTATTTTTGGGGTTGATGTGAAGAATTTTTAAAATAGAATCATTCAGTAATTCTAGCGATTTTATTATATATTTATTTTGGTGAAAGAAGTTGATGAGTCTTGGTTCTGTTTGCAGACACTGCCAATGTAATTCTGCTCGCCTGTTTCACAATTGAGATGGTTATGAAGATGTATGCATTTGGTCTGAGAGTCTACTTCATGTCCATCTTCAACCGATTTGACTGCTTTGTGGTCACGATCGGAATACTGGAGATCTTCTTGGTTGTGTCAAACATCATGACACCACTGGGGATCTCTGTCATGAGATGCATACGACTCCTGCGATTATTTAAGCTCACGAGGTATGTTCATTTATTTAAACCATAATTTTGTATAAATTTCCAAATATGGTGATTACTTATAACACACTTTCCAAATCTTACTACCGTCTTAACATCCTAATTTTCATTCAACAATTCACAAGAACCTTTACTCTGAAGTAATGAGAAGAGTACCTTATTAGTACAACTGCTTTAATTTTGCACATGATTTTATGTTCTAAAATCTGCATTTATTTATTTAATAAATATTTGTATTTTATTTTATTTTATTTTAACCTCTCATACACAAAATTCATGTTTCTTTCATAATTTTCTCTCATTGGTCTTTAGGTACTGGACATCACTTAATAACTTAGTGGCATCTCTACTCAACTCAGTGAAATCCATCGCCTCCCTGCTCTTACTCCTCTTCCTCTTCATTGTCATCTTCGCCCTCCTGGGTATGCAGGTGTTTGGTGGGAAATTCAACTTCCCTGACAGAATGATTCAGCGTAGTAACTTTGACAACTTCCCACAGGCCCTTATCAGTGTTTTCCAGGTACTTCATCTGCAGTTTTAGTAAAACTCTGCTCTTATTACAAAAGCTGTTTATGTGAGATTGGGCTTCGTTTTCAGGTCCTAACTGGAGAAGAGTGGGACTCGATTATGTACAATGGAATCATGGCTCATGGTGGACCCCAATCCCCAGGAATTCTCGTCAGCATTTATTTTGTAATTCTGTATGTCTGTGGAAACTGTATCCTTTTGAAGCACATGCTATTATTTTCATGTCCTTGTTATGAATTTGTCAGAACTGATTTGGGATGATAAATCGGAATTCATTGTGTTTAAAAGAATATAGCAAAGCACCCAGTTTAAAATAAACATTTGCAATTGTTTCTGCTGCTAAGTGCAAAGTATTTCATAACCGGTAATGTTGCGTTGTTAGGATAAGTTTGTTTGGACTTTTCCTCAGCAAGCTGCTAAATAGTCGTTCTCTTGAATGTGTTCTTGGCCATCGCTGTGGACAATCTAGCCGAGGCTGAGAGCCTGACAGCAGCACAGAAAGAGAAAGCAGAGGAGAAAGCCCGAAGGAAACTCATGAGGTAAAAGAACAATTAATTAATACTTTTATTTCATCAAGGATGCATTAAAATGATCAAAAGTCGTATCTGTTATGTAGCAAACGTTTCTATTTTAAATAAATGAAAATGCTGCAGTTTCCAGTTTTTGACATTAATAATCAGAAAAATGTTTCTGAAGTATCAAATCAGCATATTAGAATTATTTCTGAAGGATTATGTGACACTGAAATCTAGAATAATTGCTGCTGACAAATCAGCTTTGCCATCAAATGCACAATTACAAAAGCACAAATATTAAAATAGAAACAGTTATTTTAAACTGTAATCATATTTCACAATATTATTGTTTTTATCTGATTTTTGATTAAATACATTCATCTTTGGTTAGCGTAAGAGAACATATCTATATATTACTAAACATTTTGTCTTATTTATTCAAAAAAGAACATTGCCAGAGAAAAGTGAGGAGGAAAAGGCCCTGATGGCTAAGAGACTAATGGAGTCCAGGTCAAAAACTGAGGGAATGCCCACCACAGCAAAGGTACATCTGACACAAAAGAGCTCACTGTGCTTGTTTTATATAAACCTACTGCAATACTTTACTAGTTGTCTTTCTGTCTAGTTTAGGATGATTCACCACGTCGGGTCTTCAATCAGTCAGATCAAATTTTAGGCTCTGATGCTAGGCTCTTATTGTTTGCTAAATAAACAAAGTGTAAATGCCTGAACAAGTTTCATGTTTTTGTCTCTAGCTGAAGATAGATGAGTTTGAATCAAATGTGAATGAAGTGAAAGACCCCTTCCCTCCTGCAGACTTTCCAGGTAAGGTGGAAAGACTTTAAAACAGACTTTATATATCATTTGAGGGCTCTGCACTTCAGAAAATGCTGGCTCAGACCTCACAGTGCGTCTCTAAACATGTAATGGATGAAGTTCAAAGATAGCTGATCTATTATAAGTAAAATGTATTATTAGCTCCAGCCTCCAAGCTCATTTATGGAGCACATTTCAAACCACAGGCCTGGCTATTTTCATTTGATTTTCGAGCTGTGCAAAATTAAATTAGCTTCACAGCATAAATGGCTTCATGATCAATGCTAATCCAAATAAATCTATTTTATCTCACACAAGTAGATCATAAAGAAGCAAAATGTTTTTGAGTAGACCACGCTGTAATCCTTCTCTGCTGCTCAGGTGATGATGAGGAAGAGGAACCAGAGATCCCAATCAGCCCCAGGCCCAGACCCATGGCTGACCTACAGCTGAAGGAGACAGTGGTGCCCATGCCTGAGGCCAGCTCCTTTTTCATCTTTGGCCCACAGAACAAGTGAGGCTGATTCATAATACCATGTAGACCACTAAAACAATAAGAACTAGACTTTAATTGTGCCTACACATGGCGTTAAAATGATTTACTGATGCTGTTTGTTGAAAGGTTCCGGAAGCTTTGCCACAGGATCATAAACCACACGACCTTCACCAACATCATCCTCCTCTTCATCCTCCTCAGCAGTATCTCCCTGGCTGCTGAAGACCCCATTGACCCCCATTCATTCCGAAACAAAGTACCAGAAACTTTGATTATTGGATTGCGTTTACTGAACTATTCGTTCATAAAAGTTGACATTCATTAATTCATTTCACAGGTCTTGGCTTATGCCGATATTGTCTTTACGACTGTCTTCACCATTGAAATTGTGCTAAAGGTAATGTGCTTGTCAACTTGATGTTACTTTCAGATTTGTGGTTTGGCTGACATTTAATTCAGCACTGACCTGTGTATTTTTAGATGACGGTTTATGGAGCGTTCCTGCATACTGGCTCTTTCTGCCGAAACTCCTTCAACATTTTGGATCTCATTGTTGTGGGTGTTTCCCTCTTGTCCATGGGCATGGAGTAAGTTCAATAATATTTGATGTTGTTTCAGTTTTTAGTAAACATTACCCATCATTTTATTGCTTTGACAAGGATATTTTTTGTCTTGAACAAGGAATATTGTATATAAGGATATGTTTGTCTTAAACAAGGAATATAACTTTAATATAAATTGCAAAGACAAACCAATAAATAAATAAAAAAATCAGTTACTGGTTTCGCATGTGCATTATTAGCTGATGACCAACAGCATTTTTGCACATTTTACAATGTGTACAAACATATGAGCCAATTCTTTCAAATGAATCAAACACATGCAGATTACACCTGACTTCATATGATAATGTGTATTAAAAGAAGCACATTGCACATTTTTAGCAGTGTTCTTAAAAAAAAAAAGAAATGAATTAATCATACAAGTGAATGTTTTTTGAAAGTTTTAATTAAAATACAGTGAAGGCCACTAATTGAATTGCATTATTGCATTGTAGGTCGAGTACTATCTCAGTGGTGAAGATTCTCAGGGTGTTGAGGGTACTTAGACCTCTAAGGGCCATCAACAGAGCCAAAGGGTTAAAGGTGTGTATTCACCTAAAATAAAAATTGGGATGATAGAAAATTGATTTGTGATGTGTATTTAAATATGGATAGCCATTGATAGTCTTCAAACTTGATACATATTAGGTACTAAATTTAATCAAATCTTCTAAATATTAATCCAATTTTCATCTCCAGCATGTGGTCCAGTGTATGTTTGTGGCCATAAAGACCATTGGTAATATCGTCCTGGTCACCATGCTCTTGGACTTCATGTTCTCCTGCATTGGAGTGCAACTCTTCAAGGTGAGACAACCGCCATATTGTGCTATAAAACCCTGAATTTTCTAAATTAAGGAAGTGACTGTATGCTAAACATATTACCTTTATTTAGGGCAAATTGTACTATTGTACAGACCCCCTTCAAAAGACAGCAGAGGAGTGTCAGTGAGTACTTTTTCAACATTTCTTTGAATGTTGTGCTGTTTCCTCCTGATGTTGCTAGTGATATTTATATGTATGCATAAAATATTGCTCTTGCATTTGGTTTTCCTTAGGGGAACATTTGTAAAGCATGTGCAGAACTCTCTTCATGACATGGAAGTCCATCAGCGCATGTGGGTCAACAGTGATTTCAACTTTGACAATGTTCTGAACGGCATGCTGGCTCTCTTCACCATCTCCACATTCGAGGGCTGGCCAGAGTGAGTGTGTGAAATCTACTCCTATTTTCATCTTCTTTTAGCTGCACTCAAAAAAACTTTTTTAATAAGTCAAGAACATGTCTCACACAAAACCTTCCTTCACTCATCTTCAACAGGATGTTATATAAGGCTATAGACACAAATGCAGTTGACACAGGCCCTTTGTACAATAACCGAGTGGGCATCTCCATATTCTTTATCATCTACATTATCATCATTGCCTTCTTCATGATGAACATCTTTGTGGGCTTCGTCATCGTCACTTTCCAAAAACAAGGAGAGCAGGAATACAAAAACTGCGAGCTAGACAAGAACCAGGTAAACAGTGTGATATTTGATGCACTTTGCATGGATTTGATCCAGTGTATATTGAATGAAGATTTTAAGTAAAAATCCTATTTACAGTATGCTATACAACTACATGTCATATTCCTGGTTTAACTTCACTTTTATTGGATATACAGTATTTATCAGGTTTATGATGTTAATGCAAGTGGGCTTCATCAACTTCTCTTTCCTCACCAGCGTCAATGTGTACAGTATGCTCTGAAAGCACGGCCCCTCAAATGCTACATCCCGAAGAACCCGCACCAGTACCGTGTGTGGTACTTCGTGACTTCCTGCTACTTTGAGTACCTCATGTTTTTTCTCATCATGCTCAACACACTGTGTCTTGGCATTCAGGTAAGCAGTTCAATCGAAGTTACATTTATTTACAGCTAAAGATATACACTACTGTTCAAAATTTTGGGGTCAGTGAGATTTATTTAAAGAAATTAATTATTTTATTCAACAAGTATGCATTCAATTTATTAAAAAAGGCAGTTAAGTCATTAATTTTGACATTAAAAAACATTTTAAAATAGGAAGCAATTATTTTAAATTGTAATAATATTTAACAATATTGCAGTTTTTATAGAATTTTTGATCAAATAAATGCAGCATTGGTGATCATTAGAAACCTTCTAAATATTAAAAAGTCTTTTTGTGATATTCAATATTTGTCTTTTTTTTTTTTAATTACTGGCAATTGTTAATCTGCTGTCTCTCTTCTCTCTGTGGTACAGCACTGCAACCAGTCTGATCATATAACCAAACTTTCTGACAATCTCAACCTCATCTTCACTGTCCTGTTCACTGGCGAGATGATCGTCAAACTTATTGCATTCAAAGCAAAGGTACTCCTGCTTCCTCAGTATGAAACGGTGTAAGGACATGTGCTCTATTTTATGACATTGTTGTGTGTGTCATGACACAGGGTTACTTTGGAGACCCTTGGAATGTGTTTGATTTCGTCATCGTGGTCGGTAGTATTGTTGACGTGGTCCTCAGTGAGGTTGATGTGAGTATGACAATAATTTGATACTCCACACTTACATAAAAATATTGATTTCTCTGGAAAAGCAAAAGCATTTCAAACAATGGCTTGTATTTTAAACCCGTATTTAGCGATACATGAAGCACAGACCACAGCAAGCAGTCAATATCAGCATTAGTGCACAGGAGGTACAGATTTCATCAGCTCCAGCTTAGTATTCTTCTCATTCAACCAACTTCACTCATCAGTGGCCATGATGGGCTCATTTTCATGATTCATTTCACATGTGTTAATGAACCACCCTCTTTCCATCTCTCACAGCTGCTTAATACACACCGCTCCACATCTCCAAGAGTGATTTGATGCACTTTTTTATTGTCAATATAAATAACCACTTGTTTTGGAAGTGTGATCCATAATTTTGGATGTTCACGTTTGTCTCTGATGCACAAGATGCATTGCCGTTTCTCTCGTGTCACCTCTCATCCGTCATCCTGACTTCTCATCTCTCTGTTCTCAGGCTGCGCTGGAGGCCAGTGGAGGACTGTGGTGTCTACATGGTTGTGCTGTAAATATCGTTCTGGTCTGCATGGGACAGACACTGCTCACATTACCCCATACTAAACGAAGAACAATGAGAACTGAATTTGTTAGGCAGCCATTAATAATCCTGACTTTATTCATCATTTCTTATTCTTTATGTAATCAATTTAGATAAAGTCTCTGTCTTGACTTTATTCATGTTTTTAGAAGCTTAAATATCCACAAATATGCATGAAATCAGATTATGGTGTTGCTATGTATATTTTGCTTTATATACTATAATTATATTGTATTTCATGACTGATGCAAACAATTGAAAAAGGTCTATTCTTTTTCAGGAAGTGAATCCAATGCAGGCAATAGCTGTAAGTACATTACCTTTTTTATGCCAACTTTAATATTTATAGGTGAAGCTAGATATTCCTCTCATAATTCTACTGATTCTTAGGAAGCAGAAAATGTCCGTGTTTCCATCACGTTCTTCCGGCTGTTCCGTGTGCTGCGTCTCATTAAACTGCTCAATCGCTCAGAGGGGATCAGGAACCTTCTGTGGACCTTCATTAAGTCCTTCCAGGTCAGACAAGACAAAAGAAAATGAGTTAAAAGAATCAGTAATAGCTAGCTAGTTAATAATTTAATGATCATAAGGATTTTTTTTATCTTATTTTCATTTAATGAAAAGTGGTAGCTTTAACTGAATGTATCTTCCAGTGCATGATGTTGTGTTTCTCGCTTCAGGCACTGCCTCACGTGGCTCTTCTCATTGTCATGCTCTTCTTCATCTATGCTGTCATAGGGATGCAGGTAAGCTACAGTTATTTATTTTCCTTCATTTGTTTAAAATGTTTCTCTTCTATAAGTTTTCTTTAATTCTTTCGTCCTCTCTCGTTAGATGTTTGGTAAAGTTGCTCTGGTCGATGGTACAGAGATTAACCGCAACAATAACTTCCAAACTTTCCCTCAAGCTGTATTGTTATTATTTCGGTGAGTCAACAATGTAGTGAGAGAAGCCATTTTTACTGGTTTGTTCTCTAATAAAAGTCATTCTTTGCAAACTTGAGAGCGCATACAGTACACTCAACTTTATTTTTAGTCTAATTATCAGGTAACTGATGAATGTGTGGGTTTACAGTGTTGCCACTGGAGAGCAGTGGCCTAAAATCATGCTGGCCTCTATGTATGGGAAGCTCTGTGATGCCAAATCAGACTATGGCCCTGGAGAGGAGTATACCTGTGGCTCCAGCATCGCTGTCTGCTACTTCCTCAGCTTTTACATGCTGTGTGCATTTTTGGTAAGCAGATGAGGCAGTTATATATGGTAAACTTGGAAATCAGCTCAGAATGCTTTATCCAACACTGCTGTTTGTTTTAGAAACTAAATCATTTTGTTTCTGGTAGATTATCAATTTATTTGTGGCTGTGATTATGGACAATTTCGATTACCTCACTCGCGATTGGTCAATCCTCGGCCCGCATCACCTGGATGAGTTCAAGAAGATCTGGGCAGAGTATGACCCTGAAGCAACGTGAGTTAAATACCAGTGTCACCGTATTCTATAGCTTCATGCTTCTTGAATGTTCATTTTATGATTTTCCTTAAGAAATAATTAAGTACACTGTTTTCTGTCCATATAAAGGGGACGAATCAAACATCTGGATGTAGTTACTCTCTTGCGGAGAATTCAACCACCGTTGGGTTTTGGTAAATTTTGTCCCCACCGATCAGCATGTAAGGTAAGACAATTAGCTTTTTTTTGGATTCTGTTCAGAAGTTTGGAGTTGGAAAGAATTTATGCTACAGCAAAATTGTAAAATATTATTACAATTTAAAAGTGCTATGTATTTTAATATATATATTCAAATGTAATTTATTCCTAATGGCAAAACTGCATTTTCAACAGCTATTACTACAGTTACGTCACGTGATCCTTCAGATATCATTCCAATATACTGATTAGGTGCAGCAGAAACATTTCATATTATTTCATACAATAACACTGTAAACAATACAATTAAAATTTAGAATTTAAAAACTGTACATAATTTAGATCCATTCAGTGCATCCAAGTATTAATAAAAAAAAAACCCTGACCCCAAACTTTTGATCAGTAGTGTATTTCAGTGAGTTTTTCAAATTTATTTGTGAACTTCCACCTCAGCGGCTGATTTCCATGAACATGCCGCTGAACAGCGACGGCACAGTGACCTTCAACGCCACACTCTTCGCACTGGTCAGAACAGCTTTGAAAATCAAAACAGAAGGTGTGTAATTGAGATTAAATTAAATAAGCATTTCTGGCAAAGTATTTAATTTTGATTGTTCATTTAGGAAACTTTGAGCAGGCCAATGAGGAACTGAGAGCCATCATAAAGTCAATCTGGAAGAGGACCAGTATGAAGTTGTTGGACCAGGTCATTCCGCCCATTGGAGGTGAGATAGCAGTGATAATAGTCGTTTAAGTTTAATTTACATGCTTTTAAATACAATCCTTGTCTGACTGTGCTGTAATTTTATTGGCTGTAGAGGATGAGGTCACTGTTGGAAAGTTCTACGCAACCTTCTTGATTCAAGAACACTTCCGCAAGTTTATGAAGAGGCAGGAGGAATATTACGGTTACAGGCCCACCAAGAAGAACGCTGATGAGATTAAGGTGCACTTTATGATAAATGCTTGTAGTAAACATCATAAAAAGGAAAATACTAACAAGACTTCCGTCTGACTTTGCAGGCAGGTCTGCGCAGCATCGAGGAGGAAGCAGCACCTGAGCTGCACAGGGCCATCTCAGGTGACCTGATCGCTGAGGATGAGATGGAGCGTGCCCTGGAGGGCGGAGAGGAGGGCATCTACAGGGTCTGCACTGAAGCATCTTCTTAAGGACGTAGACTCAAGTAGATAAAGATGTCCATTTAGACTCATAGTCTCTGTGTCTCTATCCATGCAGCGGACAGGAGGTCTGTTTGGACTCAGCACAGACCCCTTCTCCTCTGAGCCCAGCAGCCCACTCTCCACACAGGTGACCAGCCAGAGGCCCCTGCAGTTTGTGGAGACTCGTTTGGAGGATATAGAGTCACCTCCAGACTCCGTCTTCCTCCCAAACACAGAGTTCTTCCCTGATAACATGCCAACAACAACCAACACCAATAACAATGCCAACTTTGCTGAAGAGTGAGTGGATACCTATAATGAAAAGTGCACTTAATGTGTATCTGTAAATGCTTATTTGATGTTGTTTTTAGTATGTCATCTAGGTTTACGTTTGAGAGCGAGTCATTGTCAGCTGCTGCTACCAGAAACTACTCATATGAGGACATAAGTAAGTAAAAACAACAAATGCTTTTTTATTAAATGTTATTCATTTTCAATCCATTTTTATTGAAAGCACTACAACAAATGCCACCATATACATTACTGTTACAAAAGTGACAGAAAAGACGTTATAATGTTATAACATTTCTATTTCAGATAAATGCTGTTTGTTTGAACTTTGCATTCATCAAAGAATCCTGAATGTCATACTTTACCAAAAACATCCAAAATATTAATATATTAAGAAATATTATTTATTAAGAAATGTTTCTTGAGCACCAAATCAGCATATTAGTCTAAACACTTTATAGTATAAATGACATTATTTTCTGTGCAACCAATAGGAGACTCCTGTTCGTATGTGGGCGGGGCCTCGTGTGTTGATGACAGACGGCTGTCAGATTTCACTGTGAGGACCGAAATCACACAGGTGTGGACAGGTGTCACATTTCCTGAGCTAAACAAAGTACAGTGACTACTTGATATTCCTCTCTGACTCTCTCTGACTCTCTCAGTTCCCCTATAACCCCTCATATGGGCCATCAAAGAACCAGACAGCAGCAACAGAAGCTTCGCCAGCCACCGACAAACTCATTCAGCAGGTAATATACACCAGGCCACATCTCATGTACTTAACATTCATTCCATAGCTTCTCGGGAAAGACTATTTCACTGTATTGTCCATGAATCCTCAGGCACTGAGAGACGGTGGTCTAGACTCCTTGGCTGAGGACCCACAGTTTGTATCTGTGACTAGGAAGGAGCTGGCAGAAGCTATTAATATTGGCATGGAGGATATAGAGGGCATGGCTCAGGGTATTGTAAACGGGCAGAGCGGAAAGGTAACAAAACGCAAACGACGTCCCATCCCAGTTCCACCCGGCACCAAGTCAACCAAACCCAAGGAAAACACTAGTGCCGTGTAGAAACATACTGAGAGACATTCAGCAAATTCACGAAACGTCATCAGCCTGAATCTTCTGCCGTTGTCCAAAATCACTTACTTCAGTTTATGAACAGGTAGCGCACTGGTTGTTTTGAAGGGTACTTTTTTTAAAGATGGTTAGAGAAATAACATAGAAGGGGACGCCTGAACATGTTACTGCTGTTTTAATGAGGTCTGGTGATTTTTATTTCTGATGGCTGTGATTTAGGACTTGTTTTTTTGGTGACTTAATTTACCAAATATCCTCAATAAAATTGTTCACACTTTTTGTGAACATTTACAGTTGAGTGAGTTACAAAATGCAGACAAATGCCTGAAGACCTTTCTATCTGTGGACATAGAGCCACAAAGGCAAGTCTTTTCTTTAGTTTGTCTACCACACTAGTAATAAAATAATTGTTACACTAAATGGAGGATGTAATATCCTCACATTTTGTTTACAGGTAAATCTTTTGCAGTTTTTAAAGGTGAATTTTAATTTAAAAAATATATGATATACTTATTGGATAAAACTTACTGGTCCTAAAAAGAAATTAGATCCTTTTCATTTCATTTTTCATGTAATTTAATGGAAAGTATTTGCATGCTTGTGACTGACAGGACAAGTACAATATGCAAAGAACTTCATTTGTGTTTTTGCATTTACTCAATTAGCAAATGCTTTTACATTCTTCAAAAGAATCTTCCTCAGTGCTCATAATGGGATTGAAAATGAAATGTCAGTCATTGGCTAGTATATGGAGAAAACTAGAATAAAGAATTAAGGATTTTTATTATGATTATTTTTATTAATTAATTTAACGGCTTGGATATTTGTTGTATAGTGCAGTTGAGATGGATCTAGGACAGTGGGAATGGGATCAGTAAGTGATGCAGGCCGGATTTAAACTGGATTTAAACCTACTTTGTTTTTTCTTGTGCAATACCTACAGGCACTGACACCTTTTTTTCTTAGAAAAGGGATATTTAGTGGGCTAGAGAAGTTTTCTAGGAACTGTGGATGTAGACATTTACATGTGAAGCATGCAAATTAAAAATACATTGCAGATACTTGACTAAAATAACGCTGAACTAAAAAAAATAAGTTTTTCACTGAGCAACAATGTTCCAGTTTTTTCAGCCTTCTCAATGTAGCAGCTAAATGAAATCATTTTGCTCACTATAGCTACATTACACCTTTTTAAAGTATCGCTAAACTTAAAAGGATGTGTTGACCGATGCAACAGATTGATGTCTTAAAGCTGTATTTTCTTTTGTATGAAGTCTGCTCTTTCATTTTTGTTCAGCACATTTTTATATTTCATTGCGAAGTACAAAATCTGAATGGATTTGCATTTAGACACACATTTTCACTTTCCACCTCAGCCTGTGTCTCTTAGAAAAAAAACATTTGTTAAAAGTTCAAATTAATAAACATGAAAGAGATGTTCACATTTTTTCTTGGGATGTGAGAAAAGGCTGTCTACCCATTTAGATTTATATTGTGTTATAGAAATAATCTGGAAAATATGCATTTGATCATTTGATAAAAACATTTAATATTAACACTTACCAATAGTTTTTAAAATAGGAACACCATAATAATTGAATTTGAAGTTTACTGAAAGTAGATTTTTAAGTGATTTTACTGCCCCGTCATGCTATTATTAACTGTGTATTAACATGCAGATGAACTGCAAATAGCTCAAAGCAAAACTAGAATTGAAATATTATTAATATCATGTTTGCAGTAGACAGATGGTGTGATGAGCAGTCAATATTGCCAGTGCAGCTGTAGAGCTATACTGTAGAGAGGGAAACTTGAGAGCAGCTCTAGGTACTATTAATACTGCAACACGTTACGGCTCAAGCCTCTTATGGCGTGAAACTAAATCCATAAAGCAGACATGAGAGGTTCAGACAGTGTATGAACTGACGTCAGGAGTGTAAAAGCTTTACAGCGGTTAAATTAAGACTCATTTTCACAATAATTGATCCCATTAGGCTTCAGTAACTGAAGACGTGCAATTACACAAAACGTAATTACAATGAATTTATTTATACAGGATTTTTACTGACATCAACTAAAGTCACATGGTGTGGTGTAATCAAACAACTTAAACTTAAAGAAAATACAAAAAGCTGAGGGCCAGTGGGCTGATGGTTCCCTCGCTGAAGGATAACGTCATGGGACAAACAGCACATTTCCAGCAGTCCATTTCAATAAAGCGCTTCTCCTCAAATGAAGTAATGAGGTTTCTTTACATTTAAGCCATACTCTGCCATGGCTGGTGTCAGATCTTCCATTGTCAGCGTGTACTTCTTGTCCTGCGAGGTGACAGTGTGAATGAGAGATTTTTACATTTTTTCATTTGTACAAATGATGGAATGAAGATTAAATGTTCACAGATTTATTGTAGAATATGTTATTGTACTTGTCACAATTTGCAATCACAAACCTTGGTCTTGTTTCGGGAGCTTCCAGAAGCTGTGCCCTTCATTTTGCAGTGTTGTAGTGCGTCGTTTGCAATATCTGAGATGAACTTCTGAGACGCCAATGATATGAGACGGATTCTGACAACACAGAATAAAGATGTCAAGGAAGATTCATGATGAGCATTTATTATAATTTTAACACTAGATATATATTTTTTAAGATATGTTGCGTTTTTAAACTGGCCTAATGTATTACCAACAATGCAATACACTTCATGACACATGTTATTTAAGCCCATTCACAGGGCAATACATATCAAGTTTTAAAAATCATTCTACTTCTGTATAATCACGGACAGGGCAATGATATCATTGGTATGATTTTAACAATTTTTTTTTTCAGTTGATGAATAGTGAAACATTTAAAGCCACTCAAGACTCTGGCAACATTTTCAAGATGCTTCAAGAAACCTACTTGCATAGCTACCTGAAAAACTGCAAGTTCACTTAGGGCAAAAGCTGCTTTAAATGCAAAGGATGGTCACACCATAACTTCATTTAATTTAGTTAACAGAGATTAATTGACAAAGAATCTCAGTCTACTTTGAATAGAATTTCAGTCTAATAACTAATAACATTCGTTTTGACAGCTGCCTCATTTTACAGCATCTTTGGCAAGTGCCTAAAACTTCTAAGAGTAATGTAGCTTTTCAGGAAAGTTTCTTGAAGCATTTTGGAGACATTTTCTCCGTTTGTTCTGTTTCTTAATGGATGATGAGCAGATCAGATCTCTGTGTGGATCACAGAGTCCAATCTCTGGATTATTACAAATAAAGGCAAAAAGAATGTAAACTCATATTTCCTGACACTACAGCAAGTGAAATAACTGATTTAAATCCATTTTAGCTGCTGAAAATACTAGTGTTTTTATAATTACCACCACTGTAACAGCTTAACTATATATTATAATAGTATATTATTATTAATATTAATAGCAATTTTGTTGTTTTTACCATTTTTTAGTTTTCTTTTAAAAAAAAAATGTAGTTTTAAACTTTTTTTACATCTACTTATGTATATTTTTTTCAATTAAAAAATGTTTTTTAATACTTTTAGTTATAATTTAGTTAAAAATAACACTTGTGGATGTTAATATAGTTATCGTAAGTTATTATTCTTGGTGTAAACAGGCCTTTAAACTAAATTTAAAAAGCTACTTATGTTAAAAAATGTTTGCTCAAAGACCCTAACGTGTTTTAAGTAGCCCCAGGACAAAACAGCTTTCTGAAAGAACATTGTTCCAACTCACATTCTTGGGTCTGATGCTTCAAAACCAGCTCGGTTGAGGTAGTATCCTGTGACTGCGTCTGGGATCTAAAAAACAGAGACAGTTTGTTAACAGCGCTACTCCTAAAGATATCATCAAGAATATACTGTAGTACTGTATCATATATGGACTGACTGTAGGAGTGTAATCCTCCAGCTGCATCAGGAAATCAGCCAGCGGTGTGGTAGAGATAACGGGCTTCACGTCTCCGTTAGCGATGCCTGTAGGCACATACACCCCGTTCGACACGGAGTCAGATGATGGGGTTGCCATTGCTGCCGAGGTGGGAACTGTGAGGGGGAAAAGTACAACAGACCTTCAGAACTGCACGATTAACAACGACTACAAATAACGTTACACTACTATCCTTCTTGAAACAGACCCACACTAAGTAAGTTAGCTTAAAGCTAAAATGTAACAGCAACTTTATGTACGTTTAAACTGTCAAAAAAGCCCCACCATTGCCGCTGCCGACCGCAGGGATGCTGCTGGCGTTTGTAGAGGCGCTGTTCGGGACGCAGTTGCTGCTGGATGTGCTGGATGCGACCGCTGCTCCGGTCTGTCCGGTCTGAGAAAGATCCACGTTCATTTTGTCCTGCTTAGTTTGAATACTCCAGTAAACTGTGGATACTAGACAAAACCTACGCAGTTTAAACTAGGGAAAAGTTAAGTCGATACTCATTTATGCAGGTAAAACAGCGAGGTAGGCGATCATTCGCTTGGAGGAGAAAAATATTTACGCCTGAGACGTGTCACGTGATAATCACTTCCGCGCGCAACCCCGACTAATGTCCGGAAAGAGCTGGGCCTGACGTCAGAACTCTGACCAATAGTTCCGGGTTCGATTGCGTTTCCGTCGACATTCATCCAAGCGTGTTTTGTTTTACAAAATATCAAGCGCAAATCTTTTAACACAGGTTTTGTGTTCAAGTTACATTTTGTAATTTTGATGAAAAACATTTCCATCTAGTGATGCTATTTTGAGTTCAACATATAATCATTATAACGTTCAAGGCAATTTACAAAAAATAATAGAAATAATATCAGTAATAAATTCATAAACGGGTCACATCTTTTATTTTTATTTTTTTTTTATCCTCAGACATAAGACTTAACATTTTGTTATTACTGTAAACCAATCTGTTAGGTATTTTTTTATTTTATATAGTATTTTTTATATCATATTATTTGTTTTATGTATTTTATATATTTAATTGGCTACTTTCGAAATCTTTATTATTGTAGATACGAGTATGATACATAACTATAAATCACTAAAACAAACAAAATGTTTCCAAATTAAAAGTATTTTTATTGTCACAAGAATAATTGTACATTTTAGTAAGAAAATCAAAAATAAATGTGCATATTATAGAAGCCACATATCAATATGTATAAGCCTACAAGAGTATGATGCCATAACCACCAGTTTCAACTGACATAGACAGTCACAGTAAGGTACAGATATGGTCAGGATGATTCAAGGCCCATTGTCAAATCGCTGGAATGATGAATTAAACAACAAAAACATGCCATAACACGAAATTGTGAAATTTAACTACACTGTTATTTTTAGTCTTCCTGGCATTACACTTCACAGAAGAAAAAAAAAATCAAATAACAGAAGAAACAGGTTTAAAAATGTTGTGCTGTCTGTGTGTCATCTGCCTTGGAAGGAGCATTTTTTCCACAGAAGTTAATACTGCCGAAGCTCTAATAATGATTCAAATATGCAAGCATTATTAATAAAGCCAAAATTGTAAAAAGGGCTTTTCCCGATTAATTTTTAAAAGTTTTAACACTGTACATCAGTGATGTTCAATCTAAATTCCAATTAGCTGTGCTCATATTAATCTGCTGGGGCTGTTGATCTGAAGTATCCTAATGGATTTCAGGGAATGTAACACAGCGTGAAATCATTTGGCACGACAACAATGGAACAGCTAAAATCTCTCAAAAGGAATGACAGAGTGGTTTATGGCTTCTAACAGAACGCAATAGCTGTTTTTTTGGTGTCATCAGTAGACTCCTCATTCACCAGTCAATCACATATACACCACTACATTCACCCCTTACCAGACAATAGATAAAATAGTTGAACAGTAGATAATAAAAGAAAAGAACATGTGGATGGCTGGAAAGATTGGGAGACAAATATTTATACACCTATTATTTGAATTTCCACAGAACTAGTGAGCAAACAGGAACATTTACCAGTGACTCGGAACACAAAAAACAAAGAAGAACATGAAGCATAGCAATTGCCAACATCATCGTCTCCATTATAAAAGCCTAAAGGTATTTTGCCTTTACTGATTAGATTGTAATGGAAAAACCTAAGGAATATCAGATACACAGAGAAGCGAAGGGAGACAAGATTGTAGGCAATAAAATTCATACTGAGAAAATAAGAATGCTTCTTTAAACAAGACCCCTTTCCATACAAAACTAAAATTATTTTTTACATTTTCATCACATGAAAATATAGATTTGTCTTTATACATAGCATCTCAGTTACCTTTGCCACAGTGTACTGCATGTCACATGACAATAAAAGGTTAAATTCATTACACTTTTGGATGAATTTATTAGAAATTTTTCAAATGATGTCGCAGTAAAGTTTAAAACCTATTCTATTTATTTTTTTTAAACTAAATACTTTAATATTAGATCCTATTCATACACATGGCATTTAGATGTGGAATTACATGCACTGGCTCTACAGAAAAGCCATGTGTATGTCTATATTCTATGCGTGAAGCACTTTTGATTTTACCTTATCTTACTGAGCATGGGCTGCTCTGCAAGGCTTGTCATTTTGGTCATAATTTGATTAATATTAAGCAACATAGACTTAGAGTTAGGGAGATATAGGGACTCTTAAAGGCAAAGTTCACCCAAAATAATTAATCTACCCGCATATCATACCAAACCTGTATGAATTTCACGTCTCAGTGATATTTGTGTTTTTAAGGGGGTTCAGTGTAGTTATGGATCTCACTGACTTTCATTATATGGACAAAAACGGTGTACTTTTTCCAAAATAAACCTAGTGTTCCACATTAGAAAGCTATTCAGGTTTGAAAGACGCAAAGGCAGGTAAATGATTTTTAGGTGAACTATCCCTTTATATAAAAGCTGAGGAGGATTTCATACCATCTTTGGTATCTGACCAACCCCCGTAAGTATGTTATACTTAATTGTTCAGCACACAAGGAAGCACAAAACACAGGGGTTCAGAATTATAAACAGTCAGATAACCTTGCTTTTGTAAGCCGTTTCAATTTTACAGCCATTTCATATCATCATCTTGATTTTAAAAACTAACTGTAAGCCTGTGTACCACATTTAACACTGGACACCTTATAGACTAAAGGGAACCATGTAGGAAAACGACACCACAGTGATCATGCAAGAAAATATTGATAAACACTGAACAATCATCACCACACATGCACATACACCCAAAACCACTTCTCCCCCTCTCTCCGCTCAATAAAAATATAGTCTATTTTATGCTCTCAATATTTAATGTATCTGTGAACAAGAGCAGAGGTCTAGTGTACACTAATGTTTGTCCTCTCATGGTCAGCGATGAAAAGTTGAATTAGTTACGGTACAGTGAAAAGCATTTCCTGCTTACATTGCCACTGATATGAATACAACGGACTGGATATGGCATACTGAGGGAACTAGTTGATTAAAAAAAACTTTTAAAATTTTAGATTTGAATCTACGTCACATTGACGAGAACGAGACAAAACGAAACTGATCGGGTGAACGGACTACAGTACATATATACACGTGTGACTGAAACAGAACAAATCTAATCCAGTGTATTGAGATCAGTGTCCGGCTTCACATTTCAAATCAGCCTGAGAGAGAGCGAGAGAAACGGGCAATGATACACAGACGATTTCAACACCGACATCCGCTCATGAGCACGAACGACACAGGTGTCCCTCTCTCAGGAAGATGAATCTGCATGGATCTCTGAGCATTTCACAGCCTTGCATAGTATCTCTGATTGCGGGGGACTCTGATGGCAGACAGACAGACAAACGTGATGACTGAATCGAGGCTGTTGAGGTGGATGAGGCTATTTGAAGGCTGACTTCAGCTCTTTGAAAGCGGCTTGTCTTTGTTTTCTCTCCTCCGCCTCACGCTTCTTCTCTTCCTGCTCCTGGCGGATTTCTGCCTCAAAGCGGTTTGATTCGTTAATGGCCTGCACCTGTCAGAGTCAAATATGTATTTTTAGGCAAACCTGAATTGAATTTCCTTATCAGAGGCATTCAATGCAATTTATCTAGACAGGAAATTACAGCTGTCATTGACTAAGAGGGGTTTAAAAATGTGAATGAATGAATCTGTTGATGGTTAAAACTGAGGATTTATTTCACTTGGTGGTGGGAAAAAGTATTAAATGTCATGATTCTTTACTTTTGCCTCAAAGAACGATTTGGCTCCCTTCACTCCCTCGGTTGACACGTCAATCTCTGACAAACGTGCCAAGACATGAAGCCCGCTGTCCTCCGCCAGCTCTCCTGCTGCTGCTTTTCTGAAGATAAGAAGAAACTATAGAGAAAAAGAGAAAGGATTTGAAGTGATTAATGAGAAGTAGTTTCCTGTAAGGTATGCAGCTCTTCATTACTTCATTGCTGTGAAATACAGCCAAATCTGCAAAATAATACTGAAGCATTTACCTCTCTAAAGCTGAGTTTGCCGTCCAAGTCCTCATCTACTTCTTTGATCATGTTCTTCAGGCCCAGGTGAGTCTGAGGTGCTCCGAGTTTCTCCATCATCAGCTTCAGCTCCATCAGATCGATGAAGTTATCTTTCTCTGAATCATACCTGTGCACACACAAGCAAAACAAGGTATTAAAACAGAAATATCATGGAAAACAGGACTCCTTCTCATCACTGGTGATATTGCTGCAATGTCTCCTGTGATCAACAGAGGGCACTGCAGGTAAACCAGCAGGAATATCTTATCAGGATTATTGGAACATCTTTCGCTTATTTTACCAACTATTCATAATTTGTCAGCTTATTTAAATTTCAATAAATAAAAGATAAAAAATAAATAAAAATTGGTTTCACAGACCAACAAGAACTCTCAAAACATTTTTAGTCATCAAATCATTAAAAATCATTATATATAATTTTATTTGAATGAAAACTCCTGTAAAGAGCAGATGTATTGACAAAAAGTGTATTTTTGCTTTATTATTTATTATTATGTACAAGGGTAATACAACTATTTTTAAATAATTTTAAAACTTATTGAGGAGCTCCTGGAAATTTGCTAAGAGAACCATTAATCTATACACCAATACAACTCATCTTGTTTTCATTTGTGTACAATAAAATATGGTGTCAATCCTGACTTATGAACATTATGCTCTGAAACATACAGGAATCCATTAAAGCATCGATATCATCAGTCAAGAGCTGAAGTGTTCATTAACAGCCACCCATTTATTATACCCGCTGCTGAGATCATCTCAATGTTCATCTCTCCTGCATTTTTAATAAACAGTTTATGAGCTGCTGGCAATTTATTGAGTTAACAGCAATCCAAGATACTTGTGTGTACATCCGAGAGCGTTAAAATGTGAAAACTTTAAACATAAAATCTACAGACTAAACATACGCCTGATGTTATATAAATGTTAAAGCATTTCAGTCATTTCTCTTAAATACAGGAAAGAAAAGAGTACATTGATCTTACATCTCTCTCACAAACACACTTCCTGTGGTTCAGCAGACGTAATCACTAATGGTTTTGACATTCACACAGTCCAGACAGATTATATCTGCCTCCTCTTCTTTTGCATCGATAACGAGGCGTTACATTAATCCACAGGTGCATATTTTTGGTGCAAAGGCCACAGAACTGTGTGGGCGAGTTACTGTGCAGAAATGAGTTGATGAGAAAGGAATAGTCACTTCCTTTTTCTCTCAATCAATATGTATGAGACCACTTCCCCTACACATCCACATACACACAAGCCAAAAAAAACACATATTGCCCAAAGACAAGGTTTTACGTTGCCATGGTACGAGGTTTTTTTTTTTTAAATGAAAACAGGCCAATGCATTTTGAATGAGACTCTTCTTTCTTCACTGCATTCTTACTTCCTTCTTGTCATTTTGTTCTTCCCTGAAATATATGTTGACCGATAGTTCTCAAAGAAAGCTTCAAATGTGTTCTGGACATCAAGCGATATTAATACAATAAAATTCAATTAAATAAAACAAAATAAGAGATATTTAAGTATAATAACATTAAAATAAAAGATACTGAATTGAAACAACAGTAATATAATGTCTCTAGTAAAATAAGTAAATTAAAATCAAATTTTAAAAATAAGAGATATTACAACTAAATGAAACAAGATATTAAAGTAAGAGTTTAAAATAAAACAATGAAAGCTGAAGAGATATTTAAATTTCATTCATTTTAAGACTAAATCTATATAAATATTCTGATGAGTTTTTATCTTCCTCGTTAACTCATTCTGTTCAATCCCATCATGCACCTTGCTCATGAATATGGAGTGTGTCTCCATCTGCCTCAGAGACACGGCTACTGTATTGCTGTCTACCGACACAAGACACTCTCACACGCACATAAAACTGCATCTCTTCTCATTAACCCTGTATCACTGACATCTTCTCATCACTAATTCAAAGGCCAAAAGAGTGTCCATGTTCAGGGGCACAAAATCTCTCAAATGAACTCTTCGTGTTGTGGCATCTGACATGTCAGCCTAACCTTGATCACAGCGCTCTGAAAAATGCTGTTTGATGAAGGATTGCCATTGTGGACCAACTTGTTTCTCTGTGGATGCTGCCATCCTGGGTTTGGTGGAAGATTACAGTACAGCAGCGGTTAATCAAACTAATGAGATTGAGCTGGCGGTTTATTTTTTGAAAGGCAAAATCAGTTCACTTGAGAAACCGAGCAACCGGTGTCCATAGTGGTTTCAAATCAATAATTAACGTCTGCATACGGCTAGTCTGTTTAACAAAAGAAAGGTCAAGCATGCTCAGTGCAATTAAAGGTCAGTTGTAATTTAAATCCAGCATGTTTAATTATGCAGTCAACTCCTAAATCACATATGCTTACTTCTGAAAGAGTCCTCGTGCTTTAGAATGACCCAAATTTGTGAAAGATTACTGCAACGATTAGACTTTAACTGGTCTTTGCATTTTATTGTCATGAGTCCGGCTGAATCACTTGGTGTCATTTCCTCTCAATCATGCTAAATGAATGTTTTAATCGGAATATGGTGAATCATGACTTATGGTCTCCTAGTTCAGCAAGTAATTTTATTTTATATAGAAATGTAAACGTGATCAGATGCCATAAAGTTACATTAACAAAACACTCACTGAAAAACCTCACAAAGCATTTTCTAGTGGCCTTGGTTAAGATACACTACAATCACTCAGAAGTTTCATTAGAATTTGTTTTAAAGAGAAATTTGTATTTTTATTCAGCTAGAATGCAATTACTTAAACATAAGATGAAAGTAAAATCAAGATCAGGTGGTATTTTCAGTTTCTGACTCCATTTACTTTAACTTACCTGTTTGAGACACTTCACAGATCATGAAAAGCTCCCAAGTGCTAAAACCCCAAACAGACAGAATGTAGTAACACTTCAGTTGGTTGCAACAATCTGGAAAGCTTCAGCTGTATTCTTACCAAACACAAGCTGACAAAATAATGTTTTACCATCTATATGGAAAAGCAAAGCAGTTGCTGCCCAAAAAGCTGAAATAAAAGAATTTGTCCCCTTTTGTGTCACTATGAGCACTTGAGGAAGATCACATTTTTGCCCAAATAAGTCTTCAAGCTCAACACTTCACACTACAGATGATTGAGGAAGCAAATGCAATCAGCACTTCCTCATAATAACCAAGAGAGGTAGAGTCACAGCCATGAGATACGGCCTTCCTTCTGCCTTAGCAAAAAGTTTTGACTCATCTGATTGGCTTTGCTGCATTGGAATTGAGTGAATTCACTTGCTGTTGCTGGAATGAAATCAAGCTAGTTGAGTATTTATACAGAAAATCAAAAGAATGAACAAGAAGCTAATGTGTAGCTATATTTGTGTATTTAAGAAGTCCTTTTGTTATCCAGTTATCTACTTTCAAGGACTCTCGCTAAATATTACCATGCAAGTCTGAACTTGAATAAAACATTTAGGAATGTTTCTTTTTCTTGCTCTTTAAAAGGTGTTTAGACATGCAACATTTTTCTGTACAGTCTCAGGTGACTGACTGCTCCTGACGATGGACACAGATGTGCTGAATCTATCCTGCTTAATTGTAGGACACATGACACACATGAAGGAAAACAAGACTCAGAAAGCGAGTGAGAAAGAATGGGGAACAGGAAATACTCAAATAGCCTTGTGAGAGCCTCAATCTGCTACTCTGTCACTGCGCTTGAGAAAGTGCTAGCTCCACTTCCAAATTCCTTCTTGAAATTAATTTACAAATGATTTGTTTGAAACGAGCACTTCAGCTGAGCCACACAAGAGCAGAAATCTGACTTTTACATAAGTTACTAAACACTTCAAACCACTGACATTATCATCCGTTCTTCAGCTAGCCAACAAAATAGCTATATTGGCTACACTGCACACAATATGGTGGAATAAGTCCCACCTTCTAAATAAAAGAACCAGTCATCAAACCAATCAGTTGTCATGTCATCAGAAGCTCTGGTTCCCTCTGCTTAATACTATGTGAGCATAGGAAACAAACTTATGTGACACTCTATATAATCCAAATACATTATTTAAATTTCAGTGTTGAAAGGTTCATGCTGTGGTCTGGCATGTCTGAAACAGCTGCCCAGAGGCGTTGCAAATATGGCCGCTGAATGAACGGACTTTCCTCGAAAGGGACTTTTTCCAAAGGGACAGCGATTGTTCTCTAAGCCACGCCCCCTCTGGTTAACCCAACTCAACACATCAAAGAACACTGAACAAGGGTGAACTGAGACTTCCACACACACACAATGATTTTTTTAGTATTGGTGTTAAAAATGGGATTGGTATTATTTTGCAATGAAGTGTAACATTGAAAAGCATTTTATCCGCCATTTTTTTCTCTTGAAAAATTAAAATTTGTGGAGACCACAAATCTGGGTTAAACCATAGAAAAGAGAAAATCCTCATTTCAAAGTGTTTACAAATGATTACAGTAATAGTGTACCAGAATTGTTCCTTATGTTTCTACAACACTACAGTACAATGAACAGCAATTAAACGGCAATGACATGAATCTGTTTGTGAACAAACATCACTCGTTATTTTTTATTTTTTTTTTTTACATGGTTTAGTCTACACAAACTAGGATTTGTTTATTTAAAATAAATTTTAAGTAAGAACTGTCTGATCTATAGTAGATGTCAACACAGATTTAAAGCAGGTTTCTTAACAAAGAGGAAATTCCTCAGAAGTTGCAGAGATTAATTTTCACTTAACATCGTAAAGTATAGGCTATATTTTGGCATCTTTAAAAACTTGTGCGTGTAATGACACTAAAACTCCAAAAACTTCTAGTGGAACTGAATGTAGCTGAGTTTAAATGGGGCTGAATTTAGAAGTGAAAAACATTTAGGCAAATTGTCGACGCTGATGCCTAAAATACCACCATTTCAACTCATGCAGACTGCTACCTAAACCAGTGACTGGCGCTAAATGGATTGTGCATTGTGGACTTTGAAAGCAAGTGTTTGTCAGAATGTGAGGCATGTAACAGGATTTGAGATTAAGCAATTGCCTGAATTTACAGAAATGCTGCCTGATGCCAGCCTAAATACACATGTCTGTCTGAACAGTCCCTCTTTAATGCATGCCTATAGCTGCTGTTGATTTAATTATGAAAATGGCCGATTAAATTCGAGTGGAATGATGCCTTGGAGCTAAAGAGAGACAGCAGTCCTGTTCAAGGTGGTCTGAAGGACAGTTGTTACATTTCAGCACAGCATTTTCTCATGATTTTTTTCCATGATGTGCTGATAAGCGAGAAACTTCATACTTTACTCCTACGTATGAGGAGTGACCAACCAACTCTTTTCCCTCCCTCCCTCCCTCCCTCCCTCCCTCCCTCCCTTTCCTATCTCTTCCTGCCAATCTCCTTAATCCCAGGTTGCCAAGCAACAGTTGACAGAAGTAGTCATGGGAAAACCCTCATAAACACGTGATCAGTTCCAAGCACATTCTTCACAACGGCTCGGCATAACAGGCGTGATCAATCAGGACCAAATGCACCAAAACTGTGTGTTCGAGCACTTCACTAGACATCTGTGCAGCGTGTGTGAGATGACTTCATTTACGCTCGATTTGATTTCATGGGATGGGATAGGATGAGGGAACAGAAGAGAGAGACACAAAAAACCAAACGTAAGCATAAGAATGAGAATGAAGGTCAATTAGATTCACAGATCACTGGAGAATTTCCCGCACTATCAGGCACAAATCTTGATAGGCAAATCTGAAACTAACAGCCTACACAAAACAATAAATCATTTCTAAAAGACTGTAACCTACGAAAGGGAAGCAACAAACACTTTTTTGTGAAGTGATCAGGTGGGTGGCCCATTGTCCTAAAGGTAGTCAAAACCATGCCAAGCATTTCCCGTTTTCATAATTTAGCAATAAAAAAATGAGAATTGTGTTACTCAAAAAACACAAAGATCATTGTCAGAGAATAAATGGCTTTTAAATGCACTTTTCATATTTCTTCACAACATGACATTATCATCCACATAAATCAGTTTTCCTCATGAATTAACTCCAATCAATAGATTTCAAGGCATTTTACACACTTGTAATTCTAGAACTAATGGTCAGTTTAAAACTCTTACAGTCAAGAATATTTTTTTTCAGATCATTTTTAGCTTCTTTACTTTTAAAGAATTTTAAGATGATCCAGGATCCTCAATCCAGATATTCAATCCAGCTCGCAGCACATATAAAGATGACAAGCTTAATGCATGAAGGTTTACATAACTGTTGAGATGGATCCATCATTATCCACCCACTCAATAGATGACTATTAACAAAAAGATGAAGCATTCTCAAAGAGATGAGTCACTGCAATGCACTACTGGCTAACATTCCTTACGAAACCTCAATCCACCGAAAATGGTAAACCATATTGCTTTTCATATTAATTTTGTATGCAAAGATTTTTGCCTGCTACAGTTCCTAGCTACAGATCACTTTACTGTTTTTACAAAAACGGCACATTTAATGCATTTTGATGATCAAGTGAGATGTTGTGTCCTTTTATTGTCCAATACTGCAATGAACAATAATACATTAGACCAGGTGGACTTTAATATATTAAAGTCTAATTCTAATCTAAATTAAAATTCTAAAAATAACATTAAATAATGATTAAAAACTGTTTAAATTGTTTCTTTTCATTTGTCCTAACTATTGTTTTAATTAAAGAATTTACAGTTCTGGAAAAGGCTAATAAATAAAATGTTAATATAAATTAAAATATCAATGTAAAATGTTTTATATTTTAATCTAATTAAATTTTAACCACACTAATTTAATAAATCATCATACAATTA
>JAUMHE010000055.1:7848165-7860632 GCA_032359235.1 Enteromius mattozi
TACATATATATATATATATACACACACACACACACACACACACACACACACACACACACATACATAGAGATTCACTGATTAACACACAGGCTTTTCACACTTCTAGGTCAATCTTAACCCTTTACAAAGGTGACTCTGGGTTACTGCCGTGCATGTTTTCACACTTCATCTCAGGGTTAACATTCTTATTTGCATATTTTTTTCTTTATCCTTCCAGTTAACACATTTACTGTTGCTGTTAAATACTTTTAACAATTTCTCTCAGATACCGAAATTAAAAGCACAATGATTCTGTGACTGTACAAAGCTTTTGAATATTTATTGAGGTAAACACTGGTGTAGTTTAGACACGACTGTATGCAGTGCGTATAATGCAGCAATAAACTGCATTCTCTGCCACTAGCCGATGATCGCAGGCAGCACTAACCTCGATCTGCTGGGATTATAGACCAGGTGACTAACCATTAGTCCTTAAGCAGAATCCTTCATGGATCAGCCAACGGCCACACAATCCCAGAAGGTATTTATAGTGAGCGGACAGTGCAAAACATGAACATGAAATGTCACAAACAGAAAAGAACAGGGAGCAATGGCCTGGTGATACGAAAACTAAAAGGGAAGAACTTCCTGAAGGAGTGCTGAGGTTACATATGGCCTTTCTGGAAACACAACAATCTAATAGACTTCCTACTGCATAAATGAGTCACTGAGCTTGTGACGACTCTGTGAGAATGCCGAATAAGGGTGTGCATCTAAATAAACCGCACACCTACACAACCATTGGCAGATTCTGAAAAAAAGACATCCCTTGTGCTTTAGGCATCAGTCTTTTATACTCCATATCGCTACTAAAATGTATTTTTAAAGGAAAGCAAAGCTACATAAAGCCAGTAAACCATTAGGGAACCAATAGGGAATCCAATTCAAGACTATCATGCATGATTTGAGTGATCACTTCCTATCATTCTCACATATATAGAAAGCAAGAAAGTGCAAGATCTCATTTGCTGAGACAGCGTGTATTGATTGGCTTTCTTTTTTCTCTTAACTTTGTCTTATCCTCTTAGGTCACTGTGTCAGTTAGATTTGGCAGAATGCAAACGCTTTTGTGGATAAAATCCTTGGCTGTATTTACTTTCATTGCATTTACATCATATTAGAAGCACAACATCCTGTCAGCCAAACCGAGCTGCGCTGAGGGGCTCTTTAAACATGCAGGATATTCAGAAATGAGGAAATGGGTGATTTATAGAATAATCACATCATTCTGCTTTCTGCAGGGAGAAAGGCATAACCATTTAAGTACTTGGCAAATATATACGTGAGAGAGAGTAATGCTCATTACATTCTGCTATAATACATTATACATTACCACAATGAATTTATGATGGCCGCCAATGAGAAACAAGCAATATTTTGCCTCCTGACAACTCACTAAAAACTCCTGCACCACAGTGGCCTGCATGCTTATGTTTGAACATTCCTTAATGTGTCCGATGTTTTCTTTTTTGAGAAATATGTCCCTGAGAAAAATGCACAAGAAAAAAGACGGCAGGCAGAAAGAGGAAGAGCGCAGAGTTTCTTCTGCTTCCCTCATTACTAGAGCGACTCCGCAGGAGTGCTCCTCACAAGACTAAAGCCCCTTGCTCATATGTAGGCACAGCATGGGACCTGTACACATAATCATTCAGCCAATTAGGCCACGCTGCCATTCACATTATCAGAGACCGTACCAGAGTATTATTGACGAGTGGGGGGGATAAGAGGGGTTGTTGTTTATCTGCTGGAAGGATCTTAGATAGCTGTCAGCCTGTCACATGATGCCACGAAGAACTAGATACTGCTGTTTATTTCAAGGATGCATCAATAGTAAAATTCTGGCTGATAAGATAATTATTTTCAATTTATTGCCATTAGCCAATAAATATATTGATATAAAAATTAAGACACTTTGTCTAAATATATTTAAAATAAGCTAAAGTTAAGCTACATCTGAATTTCCACATTATAACATACAAGATATATATATATATATCTTGTATGTATTATATGATTACATGACAGCAAAATGGGCAACTGAATATATAGCATTACCCTGTATATTTTTAGTATCAATTCATGCTAATACATTAAACAGGCCTAATGTGTAATGTAAACACATGGTTTAAGTGAACACTTCCTACGTCTTAAATAAAAATCCCTGATCAATAATCAATATTGTACAGTTTATTCTTATTGTTGTTGTTTTTTAACGATTGAATGACAGCAAAACAGCCAATTAGCATATACAATTTAATATTCTATTTTATTCTAGATATTTTTAATATTTACAAATGCTATTTTTTTTTTAAATGTCTAATATCAGCCAATAAATAATATAGTGCATCCATAGAAAACAGATTTTAAAAGGTTTCTTGGTTAGGTGCAAATACACAGGAAGTTCAAAAGACATGTTCTGACAGGAATTAATTCCTCTTATAATCCTTAAAATCTGCATCTGCTTACTTTAACTGCAGGCTAAAACAAAAACAAAATATTTGAAGAACCTCTCCGGTTACTCATGTAACCTCAGTTCCCTGAGAGGAGGGAACGAGACGTATGGGGAAACCCTTTTCCTCAAAATACTGAAGCCTGATTGAATCACTCTATTGGTTGGGTATTGGACCTGGTTGAAACACCCTTTGGCAGTGAGCCAGCATGGCGCCGCCGCATTCAGCGTCTCTCTACCACCATACAAGCAACACTGAGTTGGTAGCAAAACATGTTGGTGCTTGAAAACATAGCCGGCTTGAAAAAGCAGGCATAGAAAGGGGGGATACTATTTTATTCATTTAATTTTATCACTTGGTAATAGGGCTGGGCGATATATATCGAACGATATATTATGCGCATCTCGTCAGTAAAACCGGTTCTTTGATTAGCAGTAAATCTCCATCAGCTGTTTTCAAATGCAACTCATGGACATAACAGAACAAACATGTTGCCGAACCGTCTCGCTAGACAACCTAGTTGAAACCATGTGTTGAAGAATGCGCCAGGCTGGGGCGTGTCTTTAGGTGACTCGAACATCCAATGACTGCTCAGCCTACTCCTCATGCACTGACAGAACATGAGGTGCAAACGAGGGGATATCCAAGTTATAAAATTTTAAGTATTGTGAGATGACCAGCCTGCCGCGAATCAAATGTCTTGAATAGACATGCCCTTAGCCCAGGCCCATGAGGATGGGCGTGAATCTGACCATACAATCGTTTGGGCCAAATTGCATACACGCGCTATTAACTGATAGGGCATGCAAATCACCTACTCGTTTACCACATGCAAGCACGAGTAGCAGCGTTGTCTTACATGAGGGCACTTTGATGCTGCTAGACTCAGCCAGTTCGAACGGTGGGTTAGGCATTTGGCGAGGGTGGAAAGGATTCAGCCCGCCTAGCCCCCCGAAGAAAGCACGATATTAGGGGGTGCTTACCCATTGGGCGACCATCCAGCATGTTGTGAGAGGTAGTGGTAGCGGCCACATAAACTTTAAGCATAGATGGAGAACTGCCAGCATCTAGGCGTTCTTGTAAGAAGGTCAGAGTAGTGGGGATATCACAGCTTACCGGGTCTTCGTGCCTGCTAACGCACCAGTTCGCAAACACTCTCCATTTCAAACTATACAGGTGCCTCCTCAAGCCTCCGTTAACGAGTGTAAAACACACTGTGAGATGCATAACTGATTCACTCCATACTGACTTGCCATACATGCAGATCACATAATTCCGGCCTGGGGTGCCATATGGTGGCCCTCGCCTGGGATAATAAATCCCTTCTCAGCGGGAATCTGCCACGGAGGAGTTGGCGACAGGTTTACCAACTCCAGAAACACGGTTGATTGGGCCATTTCGGCGCTATAAATGTCACAGTATCCCTCTCCTCTCTGATTTTTTGTCAGCGAGAAGTACAGTGGACAGTGTCCACTGTCATGAGGAGCTGAGATCCTAGAGCATGGGCTCGGGCTGAGTGATGTTCATCAGTTCTGCATCCAGCCTCTGAGGGAACCTCTTCAGACCAGATATGGCATCGTCCTCCTCACCACCGAAGGAGACAATTTCCCACGCTTTTGTCGGAGGGCGGGAATTCTCATCAGCATTGCTGAGCAGAGGCTCAGGCATGGAAGGGCGACGAGGGCATTGGGTCGACGTGATCTGCAGTCTGCCGGCCCGCAGCTCGAGGGCAGGATCCAGCAAGATGCAGGATCCAGCAGGCCACCATTTCGCACAATGGCCAGCCTCACGCAAAGAATCATGATTGGCAAATCCTCGCAGACTCGGCAATCAGTTCCTTCCAATGCCGCCTCAGCATGGGTGCGACCCAAACACAACACACAATCCTTGTGTGCGTCTGGAAAGTCAATGGGCCCACCAAACGTGCGGCAAAAGAGACATTCCGAATTCTTGAACTCCGCTTGAATGCACGAGGGGATCGCTATCCACGTTGTCCACCCTGGTTGCGTATGTCAACGGCGAAAAACAAGCTACAGGTGAAGAAAAATAATTCTAAATACTTTGGCGCCCAACATCACTTATATAGCGGCTACGCCAGCCAATCAGGCAAATCCTCAGACGCCATTGGCTATTACAAAGCAATAGAGTGATTCAATCAGGCTTCATCATTTAGAGTAAAAGGGTTTCCCCCTGCGTAATGTTGAGAAACCGACTCGATAAGTATATATATTTCAAATATATAAAATAAATTTCAGGTTCAATTGCTTGTTCCTTGTAAAAGCAGTTGTCCACCACAAGACTGTTTGTATAAATATCATAGTGTACTAGCTAACTGTGAACAACACATTATCATTTACCACAAATATGCGAAATATCTGGGCTAGGGCCTTCTAATCTGATAAAAATAGAAAATATTCAAATCACTACTTATGACAACCATACCATTACAGATAAATAACTCAGTTAAATACCATAATTTCATTAACTGATATAATGTTAATGTACCAACCTATTAAAGTACTGAAATCTCTTTTGTAGCTACTGATAAGCACCAAATGCAGGTGGTGATGAGAAAGACACATGATGAACCAAAGCCCATCACAAGCAGCTTTTAAATATGAACATATATAGAAGGTGCTCAGTGTCATTCACACAAACACTAAACACCATCATGCTGAGACTCATTAAACTGAAAAATGCAATAAACATTAATTTTACAACATTACATAAAACATGCAACCCTAATAAATATAACTGACAAGAAAAAACTAAGAAGAAACAGTTATTTCAAAGAAAAAAAAATAAAATTAAAATAAAATAAGAATTGTAATGCAGGGAATTCTGGGAATGTCAGTTTGGAAGTTTTACAGGAATTTACCATTAACCATTTTTACCGTTAAAATCACAGTCATTTTTTACAGTGTAAAGTTTTGAATCCCCCTGAACAGTGAACAGTGGCCTGAGGGTAAGGCAAAGCCTGCATTCCTCTTATCAGCTGGACTCCAGCCAGATTGTAGCTGTTACGCAGTTTTCTTTCTCTCTCCCAGTGTTTTTCTGCCTCCCTCTGCACAAAAGCATTAAGACAGCAACATTTGCTGCAACTGAAACTTTTGAGTGTTTACTGGGTACTGAATGTGCCTAGGTAAAGCAAAGCTGTATTAGCTTTAGTTTGGAAGGTCATAGTTATCAGACAATCAATCAATGAGTTCTTATGATTGCACAACTCCATACAGGCACATAAAGCGTTCCTAACCTGCCTCCTCACCACCCTTGTCTCATCTGTGTTTCCTTATCTATATTCAGGGCTTCAGGCAAAAGCACAAACAGCCATTATAGAGCTGAAAAGTAATAAATCAATTGCAGTGCACAATTCTCTGTTGCTGAAAACCTGTACGGAGGTAAATGACATGGAGAAGCAACTTAACGGCATGTTGACTTACAAACCGCTTATCTTATAAATTCTTAACTGGGAATAGACCATGAAAAAAAACTAGCTAATGTTTAACTTGTGAAATAACCACAGAGGCTTTGTTTTCTCCATGACAAAGGGAGCTATACACACTTCACTCACTCCTAAAGACGAAATCACCTCACCTGTCTTATTCAGCCCATATAACGCCATGGGCAACACCATCAAAGAGACTGAATGAAACTAGTGCTATTTCTCACCCTGGGCGAGGTCTTGTGACTCCAGAGACCTCGAATGAACTGCACAAGGAACTAATTTACAGACAAAATAGAGAAGGTGATACTCTGAAACAATAGTCTACACACAAGAAATTAAAAGAAGAAAATTTAAAGCAAACAATTATCCACTTTTGTAACGCTCATGTGGTTATATAGGGGTAATGAAACTATTGTGACACACTGGTATCACATCTATTTTGCAGCCGAATATGATTAAAAGGTTGAACAGTCAGAACTAATTGTTCTCTTGTGCTGATGAATAACAATCAATTATTTAAAAGGGTAGTTCGCTACTTGCCCTTGTATTGTTTCAAAACAGTTTGACTTTTGAAAAAAAGCTTGAAAATATTAATAACTAATATAAAAGTAAATAGGGTTAATTCAAGATAATTTAGTAATTTTTCCTCTTCATTTCAATGGCAAAAACTTTACATGAATTCACCCCAAATAATAAAATTACAACAACAAGAATATGTAAAAAATACATTCTGATAAAATGAAATCTATTTGTGACATTCAAAAAAAATGCACAGGCCAACTCATCAAGATGCAAAGGGCTTCTCAGACAGATTTGGGCGGCCTGTTTTGGCTAATTCACAACAATGGTAGCTTTGTTTGATAGCAGAAATGGGGAGAGGAACCCATCACTTCCTCAGAGCGCTAGTTTCTCAACCAGCCCCCTTTCCCACATGGTTCAGGCCTGTGTGAAACCGACCCTGCAGTCACTGCCGCGGACCAACCGCTCGACCACAGAGCACAGGGGACACATTCCTGCAGCGACTCTCACGAAGATTCGGCTCCCCATACCTCCCACTCCCAGAGAGGTCTTTTTGTTTCTGTCAGTGAAATCAGCCCAACATAAAAGGCCCTGCATTTACAAAAGCTCAGAGAGCAGTTCTGGATGCCGAACGTGGGGAAAATGCTTAAACTGCCTTTTCATTCATCAACTGTACGAGAAAAGGGCAGTCTTACTAAGAATCTGGCAAAGGTGGCCACAGAATTGTATCATACTGGGCAGTCTAGACTACACGGCATGACTCTCGATTAGAGACACAACGAAACCTGAACATGACCTAAGGGACTTTTTCAACCCATAGTTCAAAGTCCTACATATATCAGTGTGAAAGCATGTGGAATAAATGATATAGACTTGGGTGTGGCTGAGCTTATGACCCTTTCTTAGACGTGTGAAAGAGTTTCAGCCAAAACATGAAGCACAATGAAGTTAAGACAACTTGTTCCTGTTTAAACATTCAGTTCAAAGAATTAACTTAGTATAGTAGTACTGTTAAACTAAACCAGAAGAACAGTCTCAGCATATTAGATAGATGATTATGTTAGAGGGCATGTTGATATCTCTTGAGGTTGAGATGACATGCACATGTCTCACATCTGCTGCAGAAGAGGATGACAGCTGGTATGAGCTACTTACTGTTTGAACATCTTCTCCATGTCTTTGATCTGCTTCCTCGAGAACTCCTTGAACTCGGTGTAGGGGTTGAACACCTTCATGCTGGGCTGATGGTGTTCGCCGATGCCCTCGTTCAGCTCGCCGCGCCGCTGCAGCTTGGCTCCCAGCTCTGAACCCGCGCTGGCCGTGGCCGCTTTCTCGTGCGCTCCGTTCTCGTGAGCCTCGTCCAGGGCCACCGGGTCGTGCTCGCCATCCTCAATCTGCAGCCTGCGGTTCAGCTTCGATGACAGCTCGTCCGTTGCCATTTCGCCTTATTCTGAAATCTGACTACTATCTACGGGGAAAATACAGTGGGGAAACACGCAGAATGCTGCAAAGAGCGCAGACCATATAAAGGTTCAGTGCGTTGAATCCAGATTCTGTTTAGTATTTGGTTAAACGCGTTTTCAAATGCAAATCATCCGACTTCTAGCGGTGTGTGAAGGATCCTCGACTGTAAACCCAGTGATTCAAACGGACAGCGCTCGTGCGTGTGACGACGCCTCCGTGAACGCTGACGGTCAAATAAGCTCGTGCGCGTGCAGTGAGATGGGCACAAAACCACTTCACGACGCCACGCCTTTTAAAGAGACGCGCCGGACACAAAAGATCACTTATGAATCCCTAGATGTGATACCTTTTGTTATTGCACAACAATAACTTCACCTCATAAGTGTTTTGTTTATAGTTTTTCATATATAGCCTAGCTATTTGGGAAATTACGTCATTTGTTTTCATTAATATATTTATAACCGAAGTCACAAGTGAACTAATTTGTCGTCCAGTTCCAAAGATTAGGCTATATTGAGCTGTCAAATAATTACATCAATTTTACAGTTATTATTCTCTCTTGTGACTAAATGGTGACAACTAATGAAGTACTAGTAGCCTATCTATTGAAATCTAGGCTAAGATATCTCTCTTGTTCTCAGTAGACCCGCATGTAAGTTGTGCCTGCATAACGCTCAGGAGATTTCCACTGAATTTTCACAAAATACTTATCATTCATTAAGTCTTAGTCATCCATCACCTCTTGCATGTACATTGTTTCACTTATTTATTATATTAATAATAAATTATTCGTATTTCTGCTAATCTGACTGACATTGGTGTAGCTCGAGCTCTATAGAATTATCATTATTATAAAATTATTTTCACGTAATTCATCAGATATTTCTTTAAAACTGAAAAACACCTAGCAGATTCTGTTTGTGTGATGTGAGAAACACATTTAGGTGTTAAAGATAAACACACACACACGTATATATATATATATATATATATATATTTTTTTTTTTTTTTTTTATCAAAAGCGTGAAATTGTTTTCATGGGGGTAAACAGGCCTGTGTGCTGCCAGTTACATGTGAAATATCTGCATAAGATCTGAAGCCATCAGCTGAGTGACTAAAGGCCGACTCATGAAACAGGAAGCCCCACACACTCACACACACTCTGTCTTTATCTGGTTAGAGGAGGGGCTGCACTCACTACCTGCATTCTCTCCTTATATGGAGAAAGAAAGAAATGTAGGATTTCACCGCTGAGAGAAGGAGTGTTTAGTTCATCACACCTCTCTGAGGAGCTAATGTGATCTGGCATGCTGTAATACCAGCACACACTGAAAATCTTTCCTTTGTGTTGTGTCCATGGTGAAAAAAACAGTCGGCATTAAAAGGGCCAGTAGGCTACCCGTGGTTCCAGATGGCTGCTTTATAAACACTTTTTTTCCCAGAGAAGATTCAGATACAATTATGAGAGCCATAATTCACCAGGGACTCCTCTTACTACTCTCTGTGATGGCCTTTTGCCTGGAGGAAATGTGAACTGTAATCATTCTTGCTTTCTGTACTTTTGTGGGATATATCTGGGTCAGACAAAATAAGCAAGCTGAAGAGAGTAACACAAACACACACAAAGGAATCTCCCTTTCCATCATGTCTCTTTCCATCATTCATCTCATTTCATCACCCTGTTGTGTTTTTAAGCATCACATTTTCTTTCCTTCTCAGACCAATGTGTACAAACAAATAAAAATGTAATAAAAGAAGATGAATAAAAAAAGAAGATTAATAGAAGCATGAAGTCACTTGTCAGCGATGCAAATCCCAAATCCTTTTGTGCCTAAAATCCAAAAAGCTCATAGTAGTTTCTGAGACTAGAGCGTGAACTCATTAGAAAGTGACGTTAGTTTTTGACTATGACCTAGAAAAACAAGATTTCACAGTATATCTATAAGCTACTGAGGAGTGTGGGTAAGTGTGTGTTAGACAGACTGTAGCCCTCAGCTATGTAGAGCTAGCAGTAAATGAGCATCATGCTAGTCTGTGTGATCTGTTTGAATCTGGTCCTTGGATAGACGCCCAATCTCATAACAGGCCGTTTTCTTTGTGCGACCAGAAACAGGAAATCATGCAGATAAAGAAAGGTTGACTTTGAATAAAAAGGGAAATACAGGCAATTATCCAACACAAATATGTATTGTTATAAAGTATATCATAATATTACGTTTAAGTAGCGCAGGTTATGTCGAATCTCTTGGTCAAAATATCTAGATTTTAAATATATTGGGTGAATATTGAAATATTTATGAAATATTATTATATCATTAAAACAGACTATCAGCGTGTTCCTCTATCTTTGACTCAATCGCAGTACCCTGATTTCAGTGTGTGTTTGTGGTGATTTGGTCAGAGTGAAGCCGTGTTTGTGTCCGTGTTGTGAGCTGGGTGCTCTCCAGCGTTTGAGACAGACTGTCCAACTCAAGCCAGTTTTACGGTTCTGTTGCTCTTTCTATTCAAACTCTTTCTTCAAGGCCTCCAGTTCATGCTCTCTCCTTCATCGTCTCCTGCCAGGTCTTTGTTTGCCCCACTGAGTCCATTATAAGCACACACAGACACACCCACTCAGAAAGCAATAGGAAATTCAGATTTGGAGTCTGTAATAAAACAGCTTCAAGGGAACATGAAAAGAGGTTTAGGCACCATTTAGAGCAGTGGGTTAACGAGTTTTAAAACACATTAGACTAAAAACGAATTAGCTGGTGCAGCTGGGGTTGTAAAATCTATTGATGACACAGTGTGCCTTTACTGTGGTAATCCTGTGGTATTTTAGCAGTACAACATAAATTTACCACCCAACAAATGAGCAGAGCTAAATATGACAGGATTACAGCAGAACTTCCTGTTGTACAGTATCACAAGAATTTACCATTAGACGTTGCATGTGGTTTGTCTGTTGTTTTTTGTGTGGTAATACCAACACAAGCTAATATGATAGGATTACAACAGCACCTTCTGTTGTACGGTATCACAACAATTTACCATTAGATGTCGTATGTGGTTTTTCTGTTATTTTTCTGTAGTAATTCCAACACAAGCTGAATTTGACAGGATTACCGTGAACTTACTACAGAAAATACAATGTGTGGTATTTGTATGGTATTTGTATTGTTTTTGTGTGCTATTTCCAAAAACAATTAAATCTGAAATATAATACAGGTGGTTGCAGTATGTCAAATACAGAAATGTGACATTTTTAAGGCTGCTAAATTAATATAAGATCTGAATTCATATTAAAAAATACCAGTTGTTATATTGGTTTTACATTTAAAAGAATATTGAGTAAAAAAAATCTCAGCTACTAAGTTCAATAAGCTGGCAGCCATACTGTTGACATGTTTTTATATTACAGTCAGGCCTGGATGAAAACCTGCTCAAAGAGAGAGACAGATTAAATGGGAAGATAAAGCCTGTTGCTGAGAAACATAGACTAGACAACATTTAATGCAGCAACTACTTAAACATAAATCCACAATAAAACAGGAGAAAGTAGTAGACTAAATACTATAAAACTACTGTCACTATTAATTCCAGTTTTTCAAAACTTTTTTTAGTCTTGCACATGCTCCTGGACCTGATGAGGCAAGGATTTACCCTGGAGGAGACGGCTGTGCATTCTTTGACAGGGAAGAAATCAAATGCCAATGGACCATAATTTATATTGAATCTTTATAATAATATTTATATTTCTCAGCAGTTTTCATGACTATATGAATGATTATCCAAGATTAACTATAATGATATAAAACGTTAAATGCCTTTTAAGAGATGTTGGTTGTTTCCTATGTTTGTCATTTATTTATTTACGTTTATGTACATTTTTTGATTTTGCAGAAAAAGTGACCCACGTGGAAACACTTCAGGAGTTTCAAAGTTTTCATCTGATTGGATGAATTTCATCAGCAGGATTTCTGGGAGATGTGTGTGTTGCATTCATTAACATTTTGCCTGGAAACAAAGATGCTGTGGTGCCAATCCCCCTCACAAAGGAGGAAATCCATCATGTTTACAACTGTGACGACGTGCGCTTCTCAGGATCAACTGGATGCTGGATTTTCAAAAGTATGTGAAATATTTAAAGTTTGTGGAATAGAATCTTCAAAATACATTTGAGAGTTTTACACACCGGTCTGTTATTGTGGCGACATTTCCATGCCCCAAAACGTGACACTGAATAAAACAAACTGTGATCGGTTGTTTGACATGTCGGTTAAACGGCCTCAGGGGCAGGCTTTGGCCACTGAAAGCTGCCATGGCTTCCAGACCTTCAGTGTCAGATTGGCTACGCAAGACTATACTTTCCTTAATGTGGACATAAGATCACTGAGAGAGGCTGTGCACTACAGATTATCACATGAGCGAAAGCTTAGTTGTAAGATGTTAATGTTTGAATACTGTGAATTTGGATCTTCATGCTTTGTTTATTTGTGCCTTATATTGTTTTATTGTGTCATATACCCTAGTTTGTAGGGTACACAGATTTTGTTACACATGGTGAATAA
>JAUMHE010000055.1:7865409-7883615 GCA_032359235.1 Enteromius mattozi
TTAAATACAAATTACATTAGATTTTTCCCAAAGGCTTTAAAATACAAAATAGTATTTTGTATTTCAAATACGTATTTGAAATACATTTATCTAAAATACTGCCCATCCCTGACTGCAGTCCTCTAAAGAGGTCGAGAGAGTAAGTAAGGGTCAAGACTGACTCACGGCTTTACACTGGCTCTACTTCAGAGGGCTTTATTACAGGGGGAGGTTTTTTGGATAATAACAGGATCTTAGAGGTTTTGGTCATGGTCAGGGTTTTGTGACAGGGTCAAAGCTGACCTACTTTTTTGCTGATGTGGTTGACAATTCCTTTTATTCCAGCCTATAAAAAGAGAGCAGGGTAAAAATACACACACATATCCCACTGCACAGGACGTGGGAGAGAGCAGCGCCAATACCCGCCGAATCAATCCGCGGCCTCTACCGCCCCTTGTGGTGAAATCTGTATATTACATGTCTGTCTGGACAGGCTGTCTAGACATCTCTCTTTGTGCAAATAAATGAATAATTAACCACAGGTTTATTATTTATATAACACCGTCCTCTGATAAACTACATTAAGGTATGGGTATATAAAAACACAAAATGCGTTTACATGCAATTTTACGCGTTTCTTCTATGTCATGAGATTGCATGTTATGCGGAACTATAACGTCAACGTTGTGTTTCAGTACGACAAATATTTAGTGCGGACTCAGTTGGCAACCTTCATCCTAGGCGAAGAGCTGCAGGTAAGTATTTAACTTCATAAATACACCATTGCATTACATGCATCTGAAACATGACAAAACAACCCAAACTCAAGCAGTAATAGTCATAAGGCTGTGGGTTTTCGCTGATATGTCGCAGAATAACTGCGATTTCAGAGGCCTCCATCACAGCTAAAGCTTATCTTAAAGCTAACGTCAGGTGACCATTGTCGCTTCCTTGATCCGTTTATTAACATATTTATTGTTCGCCTGATCAGAGTCTGGTTTGTCGGGTTGTGATGCCAAATGTTTGATTATATCAATGTTTGATCTTAAAGACCCGCAAATCGTTGTTGCTGGCGATTTCAGCGTCATATGAGTTCAGTTTCTTTGTCATTATAGAGTCTGTATCATTAGATAAAATCTTTTAGGTTTTACTTTGATTGCTTGTGTCAATAAGTAAATTTTCCAATTAATTAATTGGCAGCGAGTAAACTGACAGCTGTCAAAAAACAGACTCAGAAAACTGTTCGAGGCACTTCATAATGCCTGTGTTTACATATGTTAAGTGATACTCGAGATCGTTCAAATAAGGTTTTGTGTTCAATTGCACAGCCGTAATATATAAAGTATAAACGAATAACTTATTTAAAATATTTTTGATGCTTAAATTGTTAACTGAAATAAAATATGAAACACATACACTTATTTCAGAAATTTCTCATTGTTCGTTAGTTTAATTTCAAAATAATTAAAATTAAAAATTAAATAAAAATAAAAATAAAAATTAGAAAAATGAGAAACAAAAAAATTACTAAAACTTTAACATTTATGGATAACATAATAATTCAACTATAAACTATATTATTAAAAAAATATATATATATATGATACTAAAATAATGCAGTCTTACATGAATTGCATATGCAGTGCTGTCTAATATTATTTCCCCCATTGTGTAGTTGGAGAAGATACATTTCATGATGCTGTTATAGATAATAAGCAGTGCCATATTTAATATTTGTTCTTCTGTCTGGTGGAATAAAGATTCATTATAATAATAAGATTTTATAATATGCAATGTTCAAATTATGCACTCTTTGTATGGTGAATTTTACCATACAGTACCATGCTAACTCAGGCATGAAATATAAATTCATAATAATCTTGTATAACTTATAATTTTTATAAAATGAGTATAAAATATAAAACAAGCATAACATTATTTTAATAAGAATTTCTGATGTATTTATGTTGCATCACTCACATTTAACTTTAGCTTTACATTACTAATGATAATGATGACTATAAATAAGATGAATTGTTTTGTTGCAGCGGGTGGAGGGATGAGCCGCTCTTCTGTGACCGGTCAGGATGCGCAAGAAGCAAGTAATGGCGTGGACACCGCTGACTCTCCCAAGGCCTCAGATTTGTCAGGACCTCATGCATTTGCCACCCAGGGGTTAAAGTTCAGGGAAGGGGCTGATTTTGAGCCTCACGAGGGGTCGCCTGCCCTGTCAGAAACTCTCAAGCACACACTCCACCACATGGACTCATGTAGAGACAAACACTCACGCCAGTCGCACACAGATCACTCAGAGTCACTAGTTCAACACAACCAATGTGCACATAGTCCAACTGAAGACAGCTCCCACGAGGACACACACTCCTGTGAGACCGAGCTAATTCACGGCCGCTCTAAAAAAGAACTGGAAGAATGGAGGGGGGAGGAGGATGAGACAAGTGACGAAGAGTTGAACAATCTCAACAAGGGAGAGATCAAGCAAAAGAATGAGACTCTTATTTCTGTAAAGGTGAGTGGTTAGATCAAGAATGTGCGCTTGTGTATATTGTATAATAAACTTGATTGCAAAGGGGTCATTCATTTGTAAATTTTAAGAAACCTTTGGAAAGTTTCCAGATATTTAGTGGAAATGTTCCACCCCTTTGCAACCCTAAATAATAATAATAATAATAATTACATTTAGCATAATAACAATAACAATAATAAAATAATGAATAACAAATAAGTCATACGAAATATTACATTTAAAGAGCTAAATCTAATCATTACTTTGGTTCTCCGTTTAATTAAATTATAGTAATTATGTATACATAACAAAAAAAAATTGTATGTATGTATTTGTATATATAATATTATAAATACTATTAGTAATAATAAATACAACATTATTTCCACAGATTACATAATAATAATTGTAGTAATAATTTCCATAAATGAACTTTATGCTTTTGTACTCATTTGAAGTACTAATTTGTATATAATCTAACAAATATTAACGTCATGTAAAAAATGTAATAATACAATTTTAAGTCTTTAATTTGTAACAGTACTAATTTGTAATTAGTACTTTGAATTCAGTTAATTTAGAAATTAATATTGAAGTAATTCAACTTTATGTCCAAATTGTGTTACTCCAATATCTGTTTGCTGTTTATCTTGAACATTTTAATTAATAACTGATCTGCACAAATTACAGCCCGTTGGTTTGCTCTCAGCCGAACTCACTCACTCGGAACCTGATGAATGGGCCAGTCCTGACTCTTCGGATGAAGTCCAGCCAAACGCTTCAACTTCTCCTGATGAGGCTCCTCCCCTTGTTCCAGCCCCTCCTCCTGACCAGGCCACACCCCCTCTGCTGCCAGACCTGGATGATTCTCCGTGCCCAGCACATGTGATGGCGGAGGTGCGTGTGCGGTCAGTGCCAGAGCGAGATCGAGTCGTGCGTGGCATGCAGGACAGTAAGAGCCTGGATGAGATCAGTGGGGCGTGTGGGGGTGGGGCACGAGGAGGCGGGGTTAGAGGCGGACAGGTGGAAGGACGCAGAGCTACCATATCCAGTGCCCTTGAATTGGAGGGAACCGTCAGCCATGATGGAGATCTCACTCATTTCATCACCAAAAATCTTGAACAGAAGATTAAAATGAGCTCACGGCTGAGTCTGGACACAGATTGTGAGTATCAAAGGGTGTCAAAAAAAATTGGTTTTGGCTTATGTCATGAATCCGTAATGCTTGATCTGTGTGTGGCTACTTCAGCGGACTGTTCTGGGCCTGTGGTACGTGGGCGTGGCTCTTTGCGTCGGCCAGCTGATATTCCGCCCATTGACCCGTCAGTGCTGGTAGACCTGCACAAACACACACAGGATGTGGCTCAGAGTGTAGAACTGATGCTGCGAAGCCTCAGTGGAATTATACAGAATGTGAGTATTACCCTGGATCATATACAGACACCCAAAAAATATTTGGACACTTAATCTGCATTTCAAAATACAGTACTGTCTGCAAACAAATGGTACTGTTGCTTTTTTTCAAAACCAGTTTTGAACTGGTTTTTAGCCACATGGTCTCAAGGTGATTTTTGACTATATAAAGTTCAAGTTTCACCTTTTTCCACTGATGTTATTCTTGTGCTGGTTCCTGGCCAATTCACACACTGTCTCACAGATGTCTACTACAGAAAAGACAGTTCTGAGGCATTTATTTCTGTGATGGCAAAGGTGAATTTTTAGCAATAATACAGTTTCCACATGATCCTTCAAAAATCATTCTAATGTGCATTTCTTAGTGCTCAAGAAACATTTCTTAGTGTCATGCTGCTTAATGCATTTGTGGAAACCATGATATATATATATATATATAAGTCATCTATATTTTGTTACAGAAAGATCAAATGACAATGTAGGTTTAATGTGTGCAGAAAATAGGGTTTTAAGGGTTTTAAAGCAGCACTATGTAGCTTTTCTGTATTCAAAATTTGCCAAATGTATATAATGAGCGAGTACATCATGAATTCATCATCCAAACCGGCTTGTTTTTGTCCCATCCTGAATCACTATGGTACACTTATTATAAGTGTTTATATTCTGACTATTGTAGCCTGGTCGGGTCGTCACTGCTGAGGAGTAACCATAGACATAAACTTAAAGAGAAGTAGCTCTGGTTAGAATGTTCTTACACAGTTCTGCTTATTAACCATTAGAGAACCAAAAATTTTAAAGCTTTTTTTTAGTGTCCAAATAATTTTGGGGATTTACTTTTTATGTATGTAACCCTCATTTTAACTCACTTATGCATTTATGCACATATTTCTTTGAATATTCATTAAAACATTGTGTCTATCCAGATGACTGCTTTAAGTGTAGGTTATATCCAGACCTACAGAGATTCTGTGGATAGTTTGGGAGAGTCAGTGGACATGAGTATAAAGGTGAGAGTGACTTTATCCAGTCATGCGGTTTGTAATTTTCAGTTTATTTTGTGTTTTGATCTGTGTGTGCTTGTGTATGTGTTTCCAGGGAATGTACACGCTCATGGCGCGCTGTGAGGAGCTAGATCGCTCCATGCAACCTATACATGCTCTAGCTGCTCAGATCAGAGACATCAAACGAACCCTTGATGCCCTAGAAACCATCTGCAAGTAACTGTGGCAGCAAACCACACCCCTTGTTCGAGTGGGGACTCCACGCCTTGGAGAAAAGCAGTGGCTCCGCCTTCTGCAGTCATTCTGCTAAACACCGTGCAGTGGATCCATTTTGCTAATTATAATGTTTACTAGCAATGCTCTGCAAGTGTTCGTCCCCTTACAGACAGCTTGATTCTCACCTTTCCCTTTTGGAGGCCACATCTTTAACCACCTTCTTTTGTCATGGCTCCTCCCCTCTAGAATGTTTGCACGACAAAATAGACTCCTCCCTGTGATTCATGCCGTCCAACATCCACAGGAAGCACTCTCTGTTGTTGGTGGCTTTTGGGCAACTGATTGGTGTTACCGTTGCCCCTGTTTATGAAGTCAGTGTGTTTGTATGGAATTAATGGTGGGTATATTGACAGATTGCATAATTGGTGTTAAATGCACCATCTGTAATGGCCTCAAATTTAAGACATAGAGTAGAAGTTTAACAACAAAAGCCATGCTCTGTGTATACTTGTTCCTCCCGGACGTCTGTGATTCTGCAGGATGGATGCTATGCATCCCATATCAGTTAGTTCATCTGAAACTAAATTCTGATATCATTTACTGGCCCTGTTTTTTTTTTCGTTAAACCTGTATGACCTTTTCTTCCATGGAGTGCAAAAGAGGACTCACCCTAAGTCATGAGTAAAAACTTACTTTTCACTCCGTTTCTCACAAAAAGATGTATGACTTTGAAAGAATTATGCACACATCATATGGATTACTTTTATGATGCACCTATGTCTTTTTAAAGCTTGATAGCATTAGTCTACCTTAAGAGGAAGATAGTGGCCAGGACATTCTTCAAAATATCTTCTTTTGTGTTCTTCAGAGGAAAGAAAGTCATACAGGTTTGAAACGACATGAGGGTGAGTAAATAATGGCAGAAATGTAATTTTTGTTTGGATGAACTATTCTTAACACAAGCACTGTAAAGGCCCACCTACAAATATTGGACACTTGATTACTGTGTTGAGAGTAATGACAAATGTCCTGTCGTTTGTTTAACTGTTCTGTTTTATGCAAGTGTTTGTCACAGGAAAAATTCAAAGGAAGGTGAGGAGAGATTGGAGGCGCGTTTAAAAAAAAAAAAAAAAAAGCAAGATGGATGAAAGTTTATTTTTGCAAATGATCTTTACATTTCTCTGTCTATTCCTGTTTAATCCGTCTCTTTATTGCTGTCTTGCTAACTATAACCCTGATTTGTTCAACAATCTGTCATCGATGTATATTTTAAATTATTATATAAACCAAAATAAATTTGCTAGAATGAGACTTGATTTTTGTGACTCTCACTTAATTTTTAAGATGAAAATGTTAATTGCTTTTTGACATACAGTTGTTTTATTTAGAGAGTCTTCTGTGTTGAGTTCAGGTACAGCTACATCCTGATTTGCACTATTTATCAGGGAAAGGGCATGTTGTGTGTGTGTGTGTGTGTGTGTGTGTGTGGGTAAGAGAGTGTCCTCAGATGGCCCTGGATTAAATTATACTGGCGGATAAAAGGTTTCGCTCTGTCACCTCTTATAATCTCTGATGAATTCACAGATACGTAAACACACAGATGCACACATTTATATATATTTTTTCTTCTAGTTAATTTGTATTTGTTAATTTAACAAACCATCAGATTTTCCTAGTGCTCATTTATATCTGTCACTGAATGTTTGAAAAGGCTTTACATTTTTATCATGGAGGATGGCTTTTTTGGCACAGGCTGCTCAGATAAAGCGTAAACTTAGCTGACTTCTTTTTTTTTTCACTAATGTCAAAGATAAATGAGAGACTAAACATTTGATTAGATTTTAGTTTAGACAGATAGGGGCCTGTTACACTCTGGCCCAGCTGCTTTCAGGACATTTTATGATTGTGCTATCACTGTCCTGTCACAAGTCTTACGCAGGTTTGATGTTGTGTATATATACAAAGTCATGCAAGTTTATTTTCAGTGATTTTGAAAAATGTCTCTTAGGCTCACTAAGGCTGCATTTATCTATGAAATGTTGATTCGGTGCCCAAGAAACATTTCCTATTATTTTCTATTTTGGCAGCAGTTTTGCTGCTTAATATTTTGACAAACCATAATACATTTGATTCAGGTTTCTCTGGTTAATATAAAGGTCAAAAGAACAGTAGGCATATATATTTGAAATATCAGATTTTTTTGTAACAATGTCAAATTTTGATCAATATTTGATCTTATTTGCTGAATATAAACATTATAAGTATATAAGCATAAGTATCAGTTTCTTAAAAAAAAACCCAAAATATTTTAATGGTAATATATGATATTAAGGGTTAATGAGACCTATTTGTGAAATAATCTGTTTTCATGATTGAAAAAGATGCAATATTAACAATCACAATTATTTTTGCAGAAACAAAATCTTAATTTATTTGTATAAAAAAATGATTCCATACATAGTTAGTCTGTTTAGAGTCTATTATTGTAATTTTTTACATTATAGAAGGTAGCTAGTTTTTAAAAACAGGGTCAATTTGTATGTAGATTAAATGGATGTAAAAAAACAAAAAAACTTCATTTGTTCCAAACCTGTATGTTGATGGTAGCTATTGACTCCCACAGAGTATTCTTTTTCATCTTTAGTTACCAACATTCTTTAAAATATCTTCTTGGAGGGTCATTGGTGGAACTATCCCTTTAAAAATGATATTTAAAATATGTTTTGTAGTTAATATTAAAGTGCAGGTGATGCAGAACAGATTTGTTTATACAATCATGTTCAGATTGTGAATTTAAATCCATCTTTGAAATTGTCTTTCACAGAAGCTATTCTCTTAACAGAGTTACCCCTTTAGGTATTTATATTAAAACTAATTTTGCAATTAGCAATCAAAGTCAAGGCCAACAGAGGTTCACAAAAGTTCCTACACACTCCAGCTGTCTTCTCCTCAGACATAATGAAGAATCAGTGAGGAGAGAAGGATGATGGGTGTATTAAGTGCAGTATTTCCGCAGTCCACTGGCTGCTTGGTAGGCACTACTGTGACTGGAATCACTGGAACCGCTGTACTCTGACTCTGGCTCATCCCAACCACTGTTTTTACTGTTGCTGATGTTATTTTCCTTCGGTTTTCCAGCACCACGCCTGATTCTTGATCCGCTGCTGCCCCCTCCAAGGCTTCGAACCACTGGCAGCGGAAGTCCTTCCTCCAGAGGTCTATGTAAGCAGTGGGAAGCTCTCCTGTGGCCCGGACACCTTCTGCCCCGTTTGGGAGAAGCATAAAGTGTGCTGAAGGAAGATGCAGGTATGTGGGGTCCTCAGGTTTCTTACGCACACAGCGTCCACGGCCTTGACACAATGAGACTCCACAGAGACGTGCTGCAGTCGTCACATTGACAGCATATGGACCAAGAACCTGGCGAACGTACGAGCCGAACTCTGAGCAGGATTTCTGTAGGACACACACAGGTGTAAATAATACCAGTCTTACAGGAATCTGTAACGACTAATGAAAAGTATTATAATGAATAAACCAAATTCGACCAATTTAATACACCCTTGCTGAGTAAAAGTGTCTTTTGAAAGTGTGTAGACAAATGATTGCATGATTACCTGTGTTTTAACTGCTAAGGATTTTTCCCATATTATGACTCCAGATGCTCCCATAGCAGCACTCTCTCCAATTGTGTTCACTAGATCATTCTGATACAATATAGACATAATTATGAGGTTGTACTGATTGACAACAAAGTCCTTCCACTGTTACACTAATTTTACATTCAATTATATTATATTGGCTCACTTAGCTCAGATTTCAGCCTACTATTCATTACCTCTGAGAGAAAGGAGTTAGAAGAGATGTACACAATCTTGATCAGTGGAAACACAGGTAGATCAAAGGTAGTCCCTGCGAGAGCTGCCACTCGTAAAGCCTCTCTGATCTGATTGGTTGCGTAAAGCCACGTCCCTTTAGTTCCCTCTGGCAGCTTTTCCAGCGATAGGGCTGGATAAAGAGCACCGCTTCGCTTCCAAAGCCACATCAGCTCATCATTAAGGGCCATTTCTGCGGCAGGGCACCGTCCCGTGTAATTGGCTAATGCTATCTGGGTGGAGTCATAGTTATAGCAGTTAGAAAATGGGGCCATGCCCCATAATCTCTGTGGGCGGAGTCTCTTCACCTCTCGCAGGGTTTCCATTATAATGGACTGTGCTGCTGCTTCAAAGTCAACCTGAGAAGAATTTAAATCGTGATCAATTTAGACAACATATTACAAAATGATAGTCTCTAAAATAATTCATCATAATATGTTGTGACTGTCATCACCTGTGACCATTTCTCCACCTCCTCTGTGCTCCAGTCTGGAAAAAATCCCCGGAGAAGTGCCCTTGACTCCATAAGATACTTTGTTTTAGTTCCCCTGTTCCTGTTCCACTGAGGCGCCCACTCCTGCCAGTGCAGCACCCCTAAACCAGGTGCTCCTGCTTGGGGTAATGAGGCCGTCAGGTCGCCTTCCACCCTCTGGAGGTGAAGGTCAAGGCTGGTGTGTTGTGGTAGGCCACCATTGACAGAACGGTCCTGTGCAGTGAAATATGGGTAAAGTCCTAGTGTGTCCTCATAAAATATTGCCACACGGCCTTCCCACTCCATCCCAAATGCAGCTGGGTCAGGCCGACCCAAACAGTCTTTATCTGGAACCCCCCATAACACCAGGAAAGGCTGGCCGGCGAGAAGAGGGGCCCGGGCAGGACCGCAGACACATGGATGGGTGAAGAGACAGAGGAGGAATAGAGGAGAAAGGGAGAGGAGGACGAACGTGTGTTTTCTTCCAGCCATGGAGCTGAGCAGGAGGTTTCAGGGCCCCTCACCCCAAAACTCACACAAAAGCCTCCTTGGAGAGAGATAATGTCTAGAGATAAAGACATAGCAACATCTTTGGTAAGGTATTTATTTGTTTGTGTCCATGACAATGGCTTCAGTTGCATATTGTTTCATTCATTTTAAATAAACAAGAAGCTTTCAGGTTAAACAAATGAAATTAAGGAGAACTTGTAGACAGAAAAATTCCACCCCACACTCTCTGAGGAGCCCAGGGCTAGTTATCACCGAATCTCATTAATTATAATTGAATGTATAGATTTTAATCCAAATCGTTGAACTGTTTTCTTGTGATAAGCATGCAACAAAAGGTCAATTCATGTGTAGGCCTGTCTATATATTTCCTAAGGATATTTTATATATTCTTGATACAGTTTTTTGTGTCAGACATTGACAGTAATAATAATAATAATAAAAAAAGCGTGAAGTCTGAAGTGATCACAAGTCCCTGTTTACCAATTGAAAAGATAGAGCTGCGACGCTACGTCAGAGGAACAAAGGGAGACGCTTTAAGATAATTAATCGCTAAAAGGATTAATTAGTGCTGCCCAAATTCAGCGCTAAACACTCTTTAAAGTGTACGAGTCTGCAGTTCACAGGCTTTTCAACAGAGGGCGCCAGAGAGCCAAGCATCACATGCGTCTCGTGAAACCTATTTATCGATCTCTTTGCCGATGTTCTTTGAAAAAATACTGCAGCAACATACTAATTTTCAGTTCGTTATTCGGTATTTACTACTATTTTTAATGGTTAAATAAGTTTAGCAGCTGTTCTGTTCGTGTATTCCTTGAAAACACAGTCCACTGCTGTAACCATCCTAAAATAGTCTAAAATGTAAACCATCCTTTTCAGCATGGATAAAGGAAACCATTTACACAGAAACTGTGTATGTAGTTTATACCACAATTAGTACAGAAACAAGCTGTACTTATTCAGGGAAGACAAATTTATGGCTCTCCACACATTGCTAAATGTAAGATGAACTCATTTTACGCTGGAGGGCTAACTCTGAAGTGATTTTGGCCACTCACCCGTGCCAGATGATAGCCGCAACACATACAGTTATACTTGTGTAATGAACTGAATGCAAAGTCAGATGAATGCCTTTCTCTCTGAAATTGAAATTGAAACTGAAGGACCTGAAAGCTGTTACTGTTCTTACACATTTAGAAGCTGTGTTGTTTTCATCTGGTTAAAAGCGGCTATGTCAAAGTAAGCTTTTGCTGTTGAGCGTGATAGTTTTAGGCCAGTTCCTGCTTTTGAGGAAGCGGCTGGAAATCGACTTAGCGTTTATAATGCCAATTTCCATCTCATCTATTTATCATTTGGAGCAAAACACAGTTGTTTAACCGATAGTTTGGTTTCCCTCAGGTGCTTGAGGAGATGGGATCGGAGTGCTGGGTTGTGTTACTCACCTCTGCATTGGCAGATCAGGTGTGTGTGCCTGGATCTCCAGGTCAAAGAATCCAGAAGATAAGGTCAAGATGACTCCTCTGAATAGGGAATAATAAGAAATTAGTGTTTCTTTGCAGGTTCGAGTGTTCGGGTCTCCTGGCTCGTTACAGGAAGCCACAGAAGGTAGAGACTTCAGCCCAATCATGAGTGATGAGATGACAAGCTGTCCTGACAAAAGGATGGATGAAGTGACAGAAGGAGGAAATAGAAAGAAGAGGAGGCTACCTCACCTTCACCAGGGTAATCTGTTAGTAAGTAGGGTCACCACAGACCATGACAATCACATGATCAGACTCACCATAATCCCTTAATCCGCCACTCCTTCCTAGCAAACACACCTAATTCAAAAACATGCACACACACACATCCATCAATCCAAGCACACATATACACAAAACTGTCACAGTGACACAAATTTACCCAAAAGACAAGTGCAGTCAACGTTTTTCTTCCCGTTTTCTTTTTCATTTTCCATACACATCATACCTGTCATGAAACAGAACATTTAGGTTTAATGAATGACCCTCATCAAACGATAACTTTCATACCTTTTCATATTATAACTTTCATACCTTTTAAATCTCTTCCCTTTTCCTGTGGTGTGTGCCTTTCTTCCATTCCTCTCTTTCTCATTCCTCTGTCAATTTTCTGAAGTCTAATCCCATTTCCTGAAAAGAATCACTAGCAAGATTATTCACAATTATATCATCCAGACATAATCTGGCATAATCCTGATCTTTTCTATAGTCTCTGTTGGTATTACAGATAAGATAAAAGAAGGATTTGGTTTTTGTGACTGGTGTCATTCCTTTCTTATGTCCATATTGAAATGTATAGACATAAATGTGAATCTTTTATGATTATTTTTGGAAAGTTAACGAGTTTTTTTGTCAGGCTTGAAAGTGAAATAAAAACCTTTACAATGTTACAAAATATTTCTATTTTAAATAAACGTTGTTATATTAATTAAAGAATCCTGAGAAGAAGAACAACAGTGCCGTTTCCACAAAAATATTAAGCAGCACACCTGTTTTCAACATGTATAATATTAATTAGTGTTTCTTGAACATCAAATCAGCATATTAGAGTGATTTCTGCAGGATTATGTATAAATATATTAAAATATAAAACAGTTAGGCTATTTAAATTTTGTAATAATAATTATTAAATGTCTATATATTACTACATATAACCTTACTATAATATCAATAGAAATAGCAATAATAATAATTGTACTGTGTTCTTATTAAATTTTAATTTTACTGTATTTTTATCTGTTTTTATTAGTCTTGGTGAGCACAAATTCTTAAATTCTTACCGACCCCACAGTTCTGAATAGTAGTATTGTAAAAAAAAAATAGACTGATATTATTTACATTTTAAATACTGTCTATATATATATATATATATATATATATATACATGATAATATATTGCAAGTTATAATTTCAATACTTATTAAAAATATAGAAATACATTTGTAAAGCAAAGTTGTGTTTAACAAAATGTATTAACATAAAATAAAAATGTAAATGTACGTGTGTGTGGATGTCTTACCTGGTCAAGGTTATGTGTGTTTGTGTGTGCATATGTTTAGTTGACATTATCTGTTTGAGGTATCTAAGGTGATGCCTGCTCTCCAGGTCCGTCACCATGGCAACGGCTTAGATGAGTCCGGCCCAGCCAGCGGATGGGGGTTAGGGATGTGTGTGTGTGTGTGTGTTCATGGTTTGTACATGGACATCCAGTTTTGTTGAAGCAAGTTTGACAGATCTATCTGTGTGTGTGTGTGTAGTTGGTTTTGGTAAAACTGACCTTTATGTCATCATGCTTGATGTGCAGTTAGACTGATGATATGAAAAGTGATTTAGCGAACACAGATTATCAGAACATAGACTCATCTTAATGTACAATAATAAAATTGTACTCAAGAAGTCACGGTATGAGATGACGTCAAACATGTAGCTCTGTTATTTCTTCTGCTTCTGTATATGCAGATGGAAACAGGTGTGTAGGCTTGGATTTGACCTCGGTCACCCCACTGAGCCACTGTAACACCTCTAACTCCAGTTTATTCCCTTAGTCCTGCTTTTCACACAATCCTCATGTGTTTTTGCTGTTTAGTTTAAAGCTATTTTTACTTGTATTTTGCATTAATTTGTTATGTGGTCAGTGGGCATTTAAAAATGAGTGTAGATAGAAAAAATGCCCGTTTGTTGTATCACGTTTCTCAGTATTAGCCAGTATTTTGATACTGGGGTTGCTTTCCATGAAATGTTTTTCATGTGGATGTTTGTGTCATACCAGGAAAATGTGTGAGGGGCATGACATATAAAAAATATGGTTAGCTACTAGAATTTTGTGTCCACAATGTGAGCATTAGAGCTTCTGTGAGTGGAATTGAATAAAAAAATAATTATTTCTTACTTCTTACTTTTTTTTTTTTTTTTAAATAGGTTCATATATAGGTTCATATATATTTGATTAAAATGTCAGCTGGATCACCAGGTCAATCATCTTAAATTAGCAGATGGACCAGATAAGTGTGTGTGTGTGTGTGATGTGAGAGAGAGAGCGTACAGGTTTGGCTGTACTTGTGAAGGCCGTCTCCTGGTAAAACCTGTCTAACTTTTGAGAACATTTGAAGTGTTCCTTTTGGTTTGAAAGGCTCATAAATCATGTTTTTCAAGTGGAAGTTGACAGGTTTCTGTGTTGGTAAGAGGTGAGATATGATAAATTTACCAATAAATGCTTTTTGAAACACTTTTCAATGTTATTTTAAAGTTAACGTTTATCACATGGTTTACTTCAAAAGGAAGAGCAAAGGGAGAAAATTATTTCCTGTGGTCATTGACATAAATGCTGCTGACAGAGCTTAACTTATATTGAACCTATTGAACATTCCTTAACTAACTTAAGACTGAATCCTCCCAACTTCAAAACTTCAACCTCAAACCAACAAAGCCTGTAAAATGTAAACTGTAATGTAAATGTAATTTTACATGAGGAAATTACATTTTTAAATATATTTAATTAGAAAACTGTTATTCTACATTATTTCAGAATATTACTGTTTTACTGTAGTTTTGATGGCAGTGTACTTTATTTGAATTAGCATGTGTTTAATGTTTTATCTGTCAGTCTAGTTTGCAGTTGTCTTTACTGTTATTTTCCTGCTATCTGAGCCTTGACACAAGCATTCAGTGCCTAGTGAATCAGGTGTAAACTGTGCAAATGACAAAAACAAACTTGACTTAAAACAAACCTCAGCCTTAATTTAAACCTCAACCTCAAACCCCTTTTAGGTTCTGGGTTCCTAAGTTACTTGTTTACTGTAATATACTATCAGTGCAAGTTTAAGGAGCAAGAGTTCTGGAATGAAGTTAAAAGCTATTCACTGACCATCATTAATATCAGTTTATATCAGTTTCATGATTGCTTATGTGTCAGTTCTAAGATTGATGTGTGTTTCTTTTAATTGCATGGATCCATAATTACTTTTGTGTTCCACAGGAAAAAAAACAGTCGTGTGCAATTGATGAAAGTTTAACATTGTGCAGCACTGCCCTCTTGTGATAATTTGAGTTGTAAGGAAATGACAGACTCTGAGAGCATTGTTTGACAGTGATCCACTATGTTGTATATTTTTGTGTGTGAGTTTAGCTGTATTTCTATAGTTTACTAGTCATGTGATATATGATTATCGCTTGTGCTTCAGATAAAAAAAAAAAAAAAAATCATATTTCAGATCATGAAACTCAAGTTTTTTTTGTGTGAGTGTATGAGCCTAAACAGTGAACTTTCCTCAGGACCCCTAAGGTCCAAAATCCCCCCAGACTTTGAAAATCCCTCTGTCTCCTCAGGTGGTTTATCCCTGTTGTGTGTGACTGTGTGTATCTGTGTGTCCGTGTGTGTAAATGTATTTCAGACCCAGATGACAAAAGGAGAGTTTGAACGTGGCATGAAACCGGAAAACGGTCCACAAAGAGCGAGTGACAGAAAGATGGGGACAAAACCTTCTGGAGGAGAGAGGAGGGGCCGAGCCTTTGATCTGTCTGCTTTCTGAAAGAGGAGGAACAGAATCACAGGAGCAGGACGAAAAGAAAGAGAGAAAGAGAATGAGAGAGAGAGACAGTGAGGGAGATGGAGCGAAACAGGGAGAGAGACGGGAGCAGATTGTAATTCCTCCACGGGTGGAGTAGATTGGGGGGGGGGTATATTCAGGAGCTACAGAAGTGGCTGTAAGTGCTGGAGGAGGAGGGGGAAGGTCGGAAAGAGAGAGAACTGGGAAAATAGAGGGAGAAGGATGAGGGTGGGAGAGAAAGGGGGAATCTGAGGAATTTCCAAATGAAAGGAGAAGGTTTTTCTTTTAATGCGATTAAAGTTTTCCATCTCACTGCATCTCCTGCAGACAGTTCGACTCTGGGAGCAACATCCCTCAAGAGTGTGGAACAGAGTTTGTGTGTTTCTATGTGTTTGACTCAGTGAACCTGATGGCTTTGAGTAAGATAAGTGTGGGCGGAGTTTGGAAAGTATTTGAGCAGTGAGTTAAATGCACTTTTTTTGTTGTTGTAGTTAAATTTAATCAGCATTAGTTGTGGATTCATGCTGAAGAACACAAAATTCATTACAACTTGTCCCTGCTATTCTAGGTCACACCGAGACACTTACAATGGAAGAGAATTGGGCCAAATGTACATTGAAGTTTTCACTTTTTCAAGATGGAAATAGCATGTGTTATACAGTGAAAAAATAATTCTAACCGTCTGTGTAAAGTTATATGCAATTTTGCTACTTAATATAAACCCGGTGAAATTCCCCCAAACCCCAATAGCTCAAATAATTATAACAGAAGAATTAATGTGCTTTTATAAAAAAAAAAAAAAGTCAAAAATTGTCATTGCAAAAAAATAGTCATCACATACAGTAGAATTCAATAATTTGTGCTTGATACAATTTTTTTATGTTTTTGAAAGACATTTCTTACGCTGAAAAAAAAAAAATGGTGTAGGGTTTACATTGAAATAAGTTTTACTCTGAAATCGAAAGTCCATTTCGCAAATAATTGCAAAAAAATTCAAATAACTGAATTAGACATTCATTTTTATGTAAGGCTGAAAAAATATAGTAATTTATTTATTTATTTTATTATTATTTATTTATTATTTTTGAATGTGCTCATTAAGGCTGGATTTATTTATTAAAAGTTGAAATAACTGTTTTCTGTTTTAATATATTTTTAGAATGTCATTTATTCCTATTTTGGCTGAATATATCATGACACATGATCAGAATTCCTTTTAATATGCTAATTTTAAAACATTGTATTAATTTTGCAAACCATGGCACATATTGTTTAATATCTTTACTGTTTTGGTCAATTTAATGCATTCTTTGCTGAATTAAAGTATTAATTTCTTTTAAAAAGATAGTTGACTCAGTAGCGTAATAAATTTTGAACGGTAGTGTAAATCCTCCAAAAATTGGTCTCCCTCAAGTGCCTTGCATGATTTGTACTTTTTCATTTTAAAAGAAAAAGAGGGGTGAGTCTGAATTTATATTTGTCACAGGCAACATCATGACACAAATGCTGTGGGTTGTTCGGAACTACACCACATTCTGTTCCACTCTGTTGAACTCTAAATGTACTAAATGTATTCATCTGAACCAGTATTCTTCCATCCACAGAAATCAAGAAACCTTCATCCGTGAATTCATCCATGTGTGCTGGCTTGCTGACATCTCTCTGTGACTCATGAACTTCAGTTTAGGTTTGTGTGGGTACAGAAATGGCCTTTCGATTTAAGGGTCTCTATATGTTCTCTGCATCTGCATATGTGGAGTGGGAATGTGTGGAGATTCTTGTCTCAGTCAGGAAGATCAATTTTACTATGTCCTTGTGTTTACTGGGGTCATGTACGTGTATATTTGTCATATGTAACAGATTTTGGATTTAAACTGAATATTCTGAGCTATTTTAGTGTGATACCTCATGAACAGCCTCATACACAACCATGCCTGCCATTTCATCGAACAAATTATTTCATCTAGCACCTCAAAAGAACTTCACAAAATGCCTCAACAATTACCTCACAGCCCCAAACTAATTTCTCCTCTTTGTTATGGCAACACAGGGGTTTTCAGCTCTGAAGGGACCACTAAGAACGTTCTCTCTCTCTTTCAAACTCACTCACTTAAACACACACCCAGCAGGATTCTCCTCCCAGCATGCACTTCTGTGTGCAAACACATTCCCTTAGCCGCTGACCCCCGGCCCAGCTGTTACCATGGCAACCGGAGCCCCTCTCCATGACGACTGCTACCACCTCCCCATGGCTTAGCCCAGGCCAAGGATCTTCAGGTGACCAGTCCTGCTTCTTATTTTTTGCTTTCCTTTTCATTTATTTTTACTTTTTTGGTTTTTGTTTCAAAGTTTTTCCCCACCTTGCTCGTTTTCTGTCCTCCTTTCATATGTTTCTCTCTTGCTCTTTTTTTCTTTTCACATTTAATTAAAAGTTACAAGATTTTGGTGGCATGATTACAGGTAGTAAATACTTTTTGCCAACTTTTCAGATTAGAAGAATTAATAATAGCTAAATAAGCAAAGTAACCATAAACAAACATTATTAAAACTCTTAAGAGCTGGCTCATCTGTATTACAGTCTCTTTTGCTTATTTGCTAAAAGAAAAAAAACAAAACAAAAAAGAAAACAGTAAAATTGTTAAAAACAATATATATA
>JAUMHE010000055.1:7885983-7897482 GCA_032359235.1 Enteromius mattozi
GCGGAGAGGCTGAAGTGCGCTGAGCAGGACGCGGAGGCAAAAGCGCAATCACTTTCATTTTTTCAGAAACAAAATAGTCTACGCCAACCTGATCTCACGGCAATTCATACGTATTTTACGAGGTGGCTAATTCGTACAAATTCGTACGACCTCATACGATTTGTTCTAAATCGTACAAATTTTACAAGTTGCCAATTCGTGTGAATTTGTACGAATTACCTAAACCTAACCCTGCCCCTAAACCTACCCGTCACAGGGTTTTAGACAAATCGTAGGAATTAGTACGAATTAGCACGAATTTGGCACCTCGTACGAAAATGTACAAATTGGTCATGAGACTGTGTTGTCTACGCCGTCAATTTAAATGTACATCATTAAATACATCATTCGGAACTGTAAAGAGTCTACTTTTATTTGTGCTTAGTGACAATATCAACAAAACATTGTGATTTTATAGGCTAAATTTAAAAGAAAACTAACATGATGCGATTTTTGCCTTCTCATCTTGAACAGGAGGTGCTTAACAAAAATGAACCGAAACTCAGCGAAAAAGACGTGATAATCTTTCATTATAGCCTAGGGGAGAACCGGGGCGAAAGTAATGCTTGTTACTTTTGTCCCACTGTAGTGACTTTCTGTGTGCTGCAGCATTCAAAAAAAAAAAAAAGAAATTAAAAATGTTAATATTGTTCATACTGTTCATTTTTTTTTATATATAAAATGGATTGACATTGCCAGTAAAAATATATATTCCAAACAATTTAAGTTTGTACTGTTGGGTTACTTTTGAAATATATGGTAACATTAAAAATGTTTTTTTTTCTTTTACAAAGATAAAGAACAAAATATGTTTGCTGTTACATATTAACAAGGTCATAGTCAGATGTATTTAATAAATCAAGAGTAAAATTTATCTCTGTCCAAAACATTATCTTTTAAAATGAAGTTTTTCTGAAAAAGTTTTTCTACTTTCGTCCCTGCTCTCCGCTGATATTAATCCGTAAAATTGATTTCTCTCTATGAGGAGATGGCGAGTCAGGGAATTCATCTCTACAATATGGACTCAAAAAACACTTTTTTTAAAATTATTAAATAATTCAAATATCTTCCTACTATTTACCCCCGACACATTCATGGTATTGCTGGGTTTTTGCGGCAAGTCTTTTGTATGAAGATTCGTTGCAACACTCAATCTTGAGGAGACATATGCCGCGACGCTCCAGCAGAGTGAAGAAGAGCTGGACTTTGTGGAGTGTCCAGTGGAGTTACGAGATTTGCGTTCAAGTTATTTTCAGCACTTTAGATTGGTTAATCATTTATGACAATAACAGACCCATGTCCAATAGCACGGATTTGTGAAAAAATATGAAATTGACAAAATTTGGACTTAGAAGGTTTCCGACCGACAGCGACATTGTAGTTGTAGATTTCAGCCCCCAAGCAGTCATTAGCGACTAATAACATGCACACACTGGCAAACAAAGCTGCTTAATTGTACAGGACCTGCTAACATCACCCACAACGGTTAGGAAGTACAGATAGATTTTGTCCAATCAGTAACTTTCTAGTGCCTGGACACCCGAGCTTAGACTAAACTTAAATACTTTACCTACAGTGTGTAAGATTTAATGGCTCATTTCAATAAATTTGAATTAGAAAAATGTTTGGAATTTATGTTTTTGAGTGTCTCTGCTTTTCTCAGTGCACTATTTTTTGTTGTTGTTAGTTTGACTTCATAATTTGATTTTTTTTTTTAATAAGCGCCTTAGGTACTAGCAGACTTGTTCCAGTAGTTCTTCCAGCGAGCATCAGAGCTGGCTGAAGGTTAGGTGCTGAGGTTTATTATGTTTTCAGCCAAAACTACAGTTTTCTGTTATTAAAATTTCAAGCTTCATTTAAGTTCTTAGAACTTGTGTAGATTCAGTGTGTTTGAATGAACGAAAAAAAAGAAACAAACAAAAAAAAAACGTTTAACGTAGACCACTGTCACACTTACTGCCTACTCTCTGCCTTTTCCTGTCTCCTGGCATGTTCTGACCTTTCTCCCAAAAGACCAAGAGTATGTGTGTGCGTATGTGTGTTCATGTGTGTTTTTGAGTGTGGTTGATTGGGAAATTGAGATATTTACCGCATTCCATCTCCCTGCTGTAGCCATGACAACCACTCAGCGGGAAGAGCTGCCTGTCTCACACAAAAACACACTGACTAACACACACACCGCTACCCCATAACCTGGACACAGAGAGTGGGAGAGAGATGCACATGGCTGACAGTAGCCTAGGGCCTCAAATGATATTGATTACCTCTCACCGTTCAACTGTTATTTTTACAGCTGCATAACGATCACTGTGTCATCATAACTAGCAGTATACTGATTGTTGCATTAAGCCCCTGTTAATGTTATTAACGGTTTCTATGGACACTTTAACAGATTGCTGCTGTTGTGGAAAGCTTTGGCAACTCTTTATCCAGTAGGTGAGTTGGCAATGAAGCTTCCTTTAATTGAGGAGTGAGACAGAAGGAGAGCGAGAGAAAGAAGGAAATTATCCTGGAGGGGATCGTTAAAGACTACTAATGTAAGTCCAGAATGAAGAGACTCCTCAGAGACACATCCTGGACATTTTCAGAGCTCCAAGTGTGGGGGAAAAGTCACATTGCATTGTGTAGAAAACAAGAAGTAATGAAAGTAGCGACAGATCTGCACATACTGTATGACTTACATTAATGTAAAGCAAGTTATTGAAAAAGTTGATTATGAAGGTGAAGGGTTTTATGCGAGTACAGCATACAGCGCCAGAGAGAAATCTGCCCTTTCCTTAGAAAATCGACTTGTGAGATTTTACAAGTTATAAAATTTATTATCATTTCATTCTGACTTTAAAGATACATAGTACCTGAGGCACTCATATTAAAAGGACAAATTTAGTATACACTTTATTGATGATACATACTTTATACAGGAAAAAAGAACATACTTAGAATATCAACTCAATGCACAAAGTTTCACATTCAATATTTTTTCCACTTTAGAAAACTAAAGTAAACATTTAACTATTCAGTGCATTGCATTCATATCCCAGGCTCATCTGCTAGCTAGCATATATGCATCATCAATAAGGTGTGTACTAAATTTGATCATTAAATAATACTGTTTGAGTAAATCAAGACACATTAAATGTTTTCAACATTAAATGTTTTAGAATGTGCTGCTGTTTTTAATGATTGAAATATGGCAGGTGCTTTATATGGTTTTATAAATGGCCAAAACTTGCATTTGTTCACATTGTTTTATTCATTTGAGTAGTGATGTAAATATTTGTGGATCGGAATCGGGTGGAAAATTGACAGGCTTGTGCTGCAGTTCTATGGATGTTTTGCCCTCCAGGTCTTCGTGCCAGTCTCATGGCTGAAAACTGTCAATTTGTGGCAAAGTTGTATAATTATACATTTACAAAAATATTTATATACAATTTAACTAAAATGAGAGAACAACTTTACAGTTTGGTAAAGACTGAAATAATATGAAAGAACAAATTAGTACAGTTCAATCACATTTTAACAAAAACAGAATGAACTAGTATAATGTGGATTCTTTTTATTTAAAAAAATATTTATTTATCTATTTTTATTTTATTTATATCTATTTTTTTCTTCTATTTTTGTTTTTAGTAATAGTGCAGGGTTGTTGGCCAGTTCATGGCCTCAATATCTGGTTTTCTTCTCTCTGTTATATATGGAGCTTCGTAGATTTGCAACTGGATCGAAATCTTACCCTACTGAGCTCACCACTAACTTGAACAGGAATTGCAATATCTACTGCTTCTACAGGGTCCGAGTAGACACAGCTTTCCCAATGTTTCTGGATAAAAAGATAAGAAACAGAGATTTCACCCTTGAGTGAATAAGGGGAAGGTCTTAAAGGAACTCAACCCTGACAGAAAACCTCTGACAGAAATCTACAGCAGACGCTACAAAAAATCATGCTCCTCTCGCTCAAAAAAAAATGCATGTTGATGGTTACTTTCATCCATGTAGTACTGTGTGGAGTGGGAGTGATTACTAAAACATAAAATGGCTGATATAAAATTGAAAGTACAGAAAATCGTGTTTAGATGTGTGTGTGTAAGTGTGGGGGGTGGGAGGGTTGCAGAGCTCTGTCAGAACTTCTCTTCCGCAGGCTGTCATGATCAAAGAGCTGTTGGACCCCCTATCAGACTCACACCTCATGCTCACATATACACACAACTCAACCAGCCGTTCGCATCACACACACACACACACACACACTCAGTTCTCAATATACCCAGCCAACCATACCACAAGTATACACAGAGCTCTACACCTGCAATTACCCATAGAAATCACATCCCAGTCACTAATTAAAGCGTGTGAGTGTGTTGTATAGACGCGTGCAGTTGTGTTCTCATTTACTACTGGCACTGGTCTAGCTGCTGATTCAGTGGTTCTAAAACTGTGCTTATTTCAGCTGTGCCTGTGTGTTTGTGTGTTTGAGCGAGTGTGTTTCAGGTGCCATGCGTGTCTGTTCCCTGGTGTGTGCGTGTATGTGTGCCCATGTGTGGAGGCTGTTCTTTGTTAGGTAAATCCCAGTTGATTATGCAGTTCATTGTGTGGTTGTGCTGGTGCGGCGTCCAGAGAGCTGAGCGTGGAATTCTGACGGGGAGCCTCGCTGCAGACCAGATGACTCTCATGATTTTCCTGTCCCTCTTTTTGTTCCAACGGCCGACGCTGCTGTTCGCACAATCCCTCAGTCTAATCGCACATACAGGTGCGCCCAACTTTCAGCTGCGAAACTCAGGTAGTGTTTTCCACAACCACGCTCCTCTGCCTGGTAAACCGACAGATACCAAATTACTGATCAGCACTCTGTAAAGACGGCTATTACAGAGGCTTGTCCTTCCCAGCAATTGCTTCCACTTGCATTTCCTCGGATTTGTTTGAATACTTGTTTGAAATGTTTCAAACACCTGCATTCTTTGGCAGAATGATTTCGGAGGCATTCAAGCATGAAGGCTCTTAAACTATTCTCACTATTATCCTCAAAGAGATGCACAATTGTGTCTGGGCTCTTTTATCCTGTAGGCTTTATGGCAGAGTGTGCCTCCGTGTGTGATATTTCACATAGATATGTCACAGAGATAAAGTTTTTTGTTTTTTTTTACAATTTAAAAATATAAAATAAAACAAAATTGGGTTATACTCTATTTTAAGGTGTCATTGTTACAGGGTAATTATACATATAAGTACTGAGTAGTATTAATTAACTACATGTACTTACTATATAGTTAGGGTTACTTGCATATTGTAACATCCACACCAGGCTCCACCCTCATGTCCTCACAGAGATCACAGTCACCTGAATACTGATTCATGCCACCTGNNNNATCATCAGCGATCGTCTGAATTTCAGTTACTCACCTTTTGATATTGTCAAACTCAACCTGCAAATAAACTCTGTGTTTTTTCACTCACCACCTTGTCAGTCCGCTTCGTTACACATATAATTATGCATAATTAATTGTTTATAGTACATGTAACATAATTGTTATCAATAATTGCTTCATAATTGTTATAGTAATATCTCCTAATTGTGATTGTTTTTAATCACACAATTAGAATTTGTTTGCTTTATTTCCAATTTTGTAATTTTAATTACCTGTTTTAATTTTTAGGCTTCTTTACCAAATTAAATGTTCATATATGTCTAATATAAGCACAAATTACATCTTAGTATGTGCTGTCTACTTCTTTAAAATAATCATAAATATTAAGATTTGTGTTACTGGCATCAGGATAAGAAGGAATCATATTTATCCACATTACAGAACTTCTAGCAGATAATAATGAATGACTTTGAATCAGACCAACAGTATTCACCCAAATGTTGATCCAACTGGCCTAACAGAGTTGTTTGCACAAACAGTTTCTTATTGGAGAATGTTGATTTGTTTAGCTTGCTAGCTCCCAGAATGCATTGCAGTATGAATCAATTATGCAGTTAGTGTTATAGGATTTTTTCAGTTTCCAGGCCGTATTTATGCTGTTATTTCTGAAACCACCATTTAGTGTGTTTTTTATTTATTTATTTATTTTTGGTGTTTTACTTTCAGAGATCACCATAAAATATTATCATAACTTACTCACTGTTATTGCAGACCTGTATGACTTTCTTTCTTCTGAGGAACATAAAAGATATTCTGAGAGATATTCTTTTTTTGTTTGTTTTTTTGTTTTTGTCGTCTGTAGAAGTCAGTAGGCACAAACACTGTTTGATTGCCAAGATTATTCAAAATTTTTATTTTTTGTGATCCGCAGAAGAAAGAAAGTCATTCAGGTATGGAATGGCATGAAAGGTGAGAATGATAGAATGTTTCAGTGAACTATCCCTTTAAAGATGTTTGTGTTTATGCTTTCTTCTTCAGAGGCACAATTTGCAGAGTTTAAACAAAAGGCTTATAAATGTCATATAAAACATTAAGCTGTTACAAAAAATGTGGTGCTAAATAATCATTTATTGACCTAAATTCTCTCTTTTCTTCTTTCTCTTTTTTTTCTTTCCTTCTTTTTTTTGCCTTCTAAGACCCCAAGACCACTCACTTCAAAAAAGCATCAGGTTTATCCCAATTGGCAGTGGAAACACAAGGCAGCCTCTTCCTGCCTCTGTGCCAACATAATTATTTTTTTCTGAGGGCACAATGCAAAACAACAAAAACAACAGTGGATAGAAGAAGAGTGACATCATTTGACATTTGCCTCGAATGGCTAAGCTATCGCCCGAAGAAAAGAAACCCTCAGCCTCCAAAAAATGCCTTCGACCCCATCTCTCCCTCCCTCTTTGCTCCACGGTGATGTGCCCCGCTCGGCTCAGGGGAGACAGCAGTGGAGGGGCAAGGGGAGAGAGGGCGCGAGGAAACGCTGTGGAATGTGCTGGAGAAGAGAAGGGGGGCAGTGAACCCTCCAAATGGCAGTGGAAGGGTTTCCCCCCCTTCTTCTTCTCTCAGTAGACACTTGGAGCTGTCTTTTGTCTCAAGGGCCTGAGTCTACAGTGTGTTGTTAGGACAACCAACAGGAACGGACGCCTGACAAAGTACAAAAAGGGGAACCACACACACACACACAAATTTGAGAAAGCAAAGAGGGAAGGAGGGACAGAGCAAGTGCAGGATGTCCTGGTGAGGTGTTCATTAGAATGAAGGGGTAAGAAGAAGGAATAGTAGCCACACACACACACACACACGCATATTTTACGGCTCTCCCACTCCCAATGCCTCTCCTGTACTATTAGAAGCAGAAAGAAACTGCTTTCTGGCGGTATTTGAAAGGAGGGTTAAAAAAGGCCCTATTCAGCGGCCGCAGCCCTTTATTAACACGCGCGCTTCTGTAACAGATGAGGGGGGAAAAATCCCCCGCGAGCACGGAGGTTGGTCTCGTGCTCAGGTATGATGTCCTTTCTGTTGTCGCTACTCGCCTGCCATTGGTCGTCCCGGCTCCGGGGGTGGGGGCCTGTCCGCTCCCCACCCCTCCTTGCGGTGGCCCCCTCGCCTCTGTCTGCGAGAGAGTGAATGGAGGAGCACACAGCTGCACAACGCTGCTCAAACTCTGACCGGCTGACTGACTGACTGGCGCTGCCGTGCCCCGTGAAAGCGGCGCTCTGATTGGGCGAGGCGACATCCACCTGCTGGCTCACAGTCGCTACTACCGATACCTATTCATGATCATCCGAACTGAGGCACTGGAGCTGGAAACACGGGCATTTGGGTCGGGATGACGTGTTCCGAGCCATGCTTTGGAATGAGGAATGCCGTTCCGCTAACTTTTCTCTTCCGCAGCTTTTGCATCGCAGACTTCTCCCCTCCGGAGTCTGGAGCAGCCGGACAGACACTTTCACCGTTTATCATCTCTCTCCTGTCAGACTGCTGCGCCATGGCTCCTCTCATCCGGTCACTGATATTATCGATCAAGGGCTCCTCTGTCTATCTCTGTCTGACTCACTTATCTTTTACAGGGCAAACTCGAGAAAAATGAGGCTACGTCAAACTGTTAAAAGAGAAAAGCAGGTACTAGTATGGCACGCAGTTTTAACATGTATGCCGTAAAATTAGTATTTGTAGCAATTAGTATTTATTACCTATTATATTGCTAATAGATATTTTTAAATTAGCCAACTAGGAATGTATTTAATACTGCCTTTAAAAGTGCTTTATTCTACATTTGATCAATACTGTTCATTTGAAGGGTTCTGCTGGAACATAGGCTATTCCAATAGCCTACTAATTGTAATTTATTAAACTAGTCACTAATAATTACTCTTTTTGTATTCATCACTGTCCCGAGTGACTTATACTAATCTATTGTCATTGGTATCGAATTACATACTTTTTGTAATTGAAACCTATGAAGATTTGTGGTTCAGATATATCAGCTGTTTTTTCTAATTACTTTCAATTGATGATGGTAACGATTTGACTTTTACTAGTTTTACTTGTTCATTATATGGTAGGTATTTTTTTTTGTTGTAGCAACTATCCGTATGTATTCTAGTTTGACTAGAACCTATGATACTAGTAGCCTACCTATGAGACAGTAGCTTACTGGTAGCATTTTTTAATCTTGCTAGTAGTATGTTTATTGCGAGATTAATATTATATTTAAAGTGAATTAGTTCCAGTAACCTAGTAGTCTAATAATTGCAATATTAAAAAGGAATTGTAACTAGCCAGATCTCATGAAATAAATGTTAATACAGCTTGCCATAGTAGCCTACCAGTGTGTAGAGAACAGAAATGTTGCAGGAATGTCACACGGACGTTTCCAGTCGTTTCATCATCATGCGTTGGTCATTCTAATGTCATGTATGACACGGTGACGACTTGCGCTGCTAGTTTTTACGCACCGAACTGCACGTCAGCAGCCGAAGAACACAGCTCGACCTTCATCGCGATTTATAGTTTTCCTTTTAAACCATGTACCTTGTATTTAATCTATTTTACAAGTTTTTTTTCTATGTGGAGTGGCTTGTCGGTTTGTGGCTACTCCTCCTGTTGCGCGTTTAGGTTGGATTGAAAAGACCAGCGTTTTCCCGTTTTACTCTCAGACATCGCAATGGCTGGACAACAGGTGCATGTGCCAGAGCTCCGTATTATAAATGTATTGACTGTTGCCATCAACCTCAAAATGCATCGGTTTGGCTATAATAACGGAAATGTTAAATATTTCATTCACAAAAACTGTGGTTTCTTCTCACACTTTGGAGGGGACATTTTAGCCCTGCGGGGGAAATCTAGCGCTATTTTTTTTAAGTTTAGGGATGTGACGTTATTTTTGTCGATGTTGTATCGGAAAGATTGTCCTGTAATGGTCACAACGGTAGTGGTGACGACTATTGCGGCGCGATATAAGAGCACGGCAGACTTGTAGTACCATACGCGTCCACTAGTTACACCATAAAACGGAGGAATTGCGTTTTCTGTGTTTAGGCAAAAAAAGATTAGGCTGTGTTATTGTGTGTAAATGCTTGAACGAGATGCCGCTCGTTGCTCTTTGCCCCGTATGGCTTTTTATTCCTATCTGAGAATGCTCAGGACTCATATAGGGATGGAAGCCATGCAGGGCTGGGGGACTGTGTCGTCATGGAGACTTGGTGCCAACAGCGCTCTTCATATGCCAATCGTGTGACACACATACACCTGTCCTGGCATCGGTCTGGGCACAGATGCCCATTGAGTCTGGCTGGCTGCAGGGAGAATATCTGGTTCTGCTCTGCCAATCAAGTCCACAGACGGTTCTCTGAAGTCTCACACTCGCACACACACACACACACACACACTAGCTGGACATCTGCCGCCAAGTGACGCTAAAACAGCTGTTCATTTGCATCAGCACCACCAGGTACACACACACACACAAAGTCAGGCCCAAATGTTAATGAACTTGACTGAATGAGGTTAATGTCCTAGATAATACAAACTGCATCAGTTTTGGATATAAAGAAACACAGATTTTATATTATCATTTCTTGCTTTTGCTATAGATTACAATTGTCACAACACATCATTATGATCATATGTATATATTTAAAATAGCCCACACTAATTATCTCTGTCCCCTCATGTTTTCATCACTGCTCAAACACTAACAAACTTAATGGGAAACCTTCAACTAATAAAATAATAACTGTACAGTTGTGTACGTGTGTTCATTGATTGTCCCTAGAACATAAAATGGGTTTGTATTAAGAGAACAATTTATCGTAGTATGAAATGTGTAAAAAACAAACACCTTTTCATAGTATGAAAGGTAAAATATAATAATAATAATTAAAAGATTTCACAGGAAAAGAAAGAAATTATGTTTAAAATAAAAAGAAAATATATTTTAAGAAACTAAAACCATTAAGATTTTCCCCAAAAATAACTACTGTAATATGCCCAAATGATTTGCTTTAAATTATTCTCAAAAGTCAACAAGCTTTTTATTAAAATTAGCATAAAGTAGTTTTTTAGTTTAGTTATTTTTAGTTATTATTTTTTTAAGTTAGTATTGCAAATTGCTACATGATAATGAGTTGTTTTGCATGATCCACTTGTACATACATATGTGTTTAAATATAAATGATACTATTACCCAAATATTAGTTCCAGCAAATCCTAATTAACAATAATAAAAAAATATAGGCCTATAATATTTATCTGAACTATTGGGGTAGTCAGAACTAGGATATATGTTATTATCGTTCTCAACCTAAATATATAATATAATATAATATAAAACTATAATTATCACCTTGCTAATGGCAAAAGAAGCTTGTGCGACATCGCCTCCTCGCGTTTAAATAATCACATTACCCAGTCAAATGAATAGTACAGGCGGATGTGACGTATGTTCACGTCTCCTGCAGGCGAAGTGCACGTTTTCGGTGTTATGAAAGGTGGGAAGTGATTGTGTTGGGTAACGGTGGTCTTTAGGTTACATTACATAAGTTGACGTGTAATGTAGGTCTTTCTGATTCTCTGAATACACCAGAGTTAATTTATCCTGAAACTATCCGCGATCTCTCAGCAACAACAGAATGGCAAAGAGAAAAGAGACACGGCAGAAAACCGACACAAAGACAGCGAAGCAGATTGCAAAGAACAAACCAGCCTCCAAAACACGAAAAACCAAAGGTATCTATGCTGCAAAAGTCTACTTTGTCTGGCTAAACCTCAAAACTAGTCGCTGAGTTAAAATGCAGCTTTGCAGTTAAATGAATGAACTGTGATAGTTTGAATGTAGTGCACGGCTGATGCAGACAGCTGCGGTGTGCAGGTGTGCAGAGACTCTCGCTTGAGCTCTCTTGTGTAGTTTGTTATTAACTGGTGCACTTAAATAAAAACAGCCCCTCTTGTTAGTTTATTGTATGTATCCCGGGCGCCGCAGCGATAGCGATATGGCTGCCCACTGCTCCGGGTGTGTGTTCACTGTGTGTGTGCGTGTTTGATC
>JAUMHE010000055.1:7900187-7927194 GCA_032359235.1 Enteromius mattozi
TCATCAATGTATGACATGAGTGTGGGCGTGTCCAGCGTACATATTTAAGATCATACTTACATTATTTACATATTTACATTGGGGTGGATTTGAGTACTCTGACCCAGAGGTCTTTAAACCTCCCAAAAATGATGTTCCTATGGTGACAGACCCTTTCCTAAAATATAGGCTATTTGTCATTATTGGACAGCCAAAGCAAACAATTAAAATGACATAGTTTATATATCATATAAATTGTATAGCAGTGTTATTTTAGTATCATGAGATCCAATTAAAATTTTTCTTAATATTTTCAAAACCAGTTTGTAATTTTAAACATCCATTTTTATTGTAATTTTATATATCTTTCAGTCATTTTGTTGTCTTTTTAGGTAGTTGTAGTGGTTAGTAGTTTTGCTTTTCGTTTCCATTTTAGTTATTTTAGTACATCAAGTTAAACAAGCTTTTCAATTTATTAAGTCAATGATTATATTATTTCAGGTAAATGTTTTGTTTTATGGTTTAGTTTTAGTTAACTATACCACTGATACAAATAATTATAAATAAATACTAACTGATAAATAATTATGTATGCATATATAATAATTATTTTTACTTTTTTACATATTTTATATAAACATATATGTACTAATGTTATTTAATATTTATGCTAATTATTTGCAAGCAAAACGTGCCAACACATGATGCAACATACGTATAAATTATCTTGACGTTTTTCCATAAATCTATATAGATATACTGTTGAAAACTGCCATTTAAAAAATATTTAGTTTACTTTAATAATGAAATAGTAATTACTCTACATAAGTGAAGGATCTTCTGTCTGCACTCTAGTGCGTCTTTGTTATGCTGTTATCCTTGACCTGTTTGTTTGTTTCAGAAAATAGTATGGTGGACAAAAACAACCGCAAAAACTCCAGGGTGGCATCTCGTGCGTCCAGAAAGGTCAGAGATGAGAGAACAAGCAAGTACTTCCAGGACAGTGAAGTGAAAACCGAAGAGCCAGAGGACATGAGTGACCACAGTGAAGAGATGAGCCCCATCCTCAGAGAACACTCATCACCATCAAAACAAGTCAAAGAGGATGAGGAAGAGAGTGAGGATGAGGAGGACTGGGAGGAAGTAGAAGGTACATAGTGTTTTTAGTGAATCGTTAGTGTATACGTTTATCACAAGTAACTATCCTCTATGCTGTCATGTCTTTCATACTGGCGGTGTGACTGTTTTAAACTCTACCCTACATTCACAGAAATGGCAGAACCTCTGGGTCCTGTGGACTCGACTGAACTAGCAGTTGTGTCAAAACCTGTGGAGATTGAGATAGAGACACCAGACATGGTTCGCAAAAGGCAGAGGAAGTGAGTGTTTGTGATTTGAGAGTTTAACGAGCGGCAGATTGCCAAGTGATGAAATTCTTTAGTGTGGTAAATGCCCACAAGGTAGTTGCAGTCATGAGAGAAGCGGTGATGGTCAGACAGATTAAAGAGAAAATTTTAACACCATGACAACTGTTTCCAGGGAGAAAAGGAAAGAAGAGTTTGAAACTTACCTTCGTCGAATGATGAAACGATTTAACAAGGAACTGCTGGTGGACACCCACAAGGTATGTGTGTGTGTGTGTTTTTCTGTTGTTTTTAATACCAGCCTGTCTGTATTGGGGTCTGTATGTTAGAAGTATTTTATACTCACCAATGATTCATTTATTTAATATATATATATATAAAAATAACCTTTTTTTCATCATAAAATATAATTTCCTCCTGTGATGGCAAAGCTGAATTTCCAGCATCACAAGTGTCACATGATTCTTCAGAAATCATTCTAATATGCAGATTTGAGACACAAGAAGCATTCCTTATTATTATATTAAAAACAGCTGTGCTGGTTAATATTTTTGTGAAAACACTGATACGTAGTGTGGATTCCTTTATGAATATAATTTTTTTTTTTGCTGTGTAAAGTCTTTACTGATGATTTTTTTAAATTACCAATTTTCATGAATAAAAATATTATTTTCTATAAAAAGGTCTCACTGATCCTAAACATTTAAAAAATATATTAGAACAATATTATTGCAATGTGTTTATTGCAATAATATACATTGGTCTTTGATTTCAGTTTCCTATTTTTTATTGCTGCATTGTACTGGTGTTTGATTTCTTATTTACGTCAAACAGGTCCATCTTCTTTGCTTGCTGGCCGGCGGTTTGTTCCGAAACAGACTTTGCTGTGAACCTGACCTGTTGGCTGTTGCTTTGTCAATACTGCCTGTCCACTTTACCACAGTTGCCACAAAACGCATAAACAATGGCTTCCTGGAGGGGCTTCTCAAATGGTAAGCCTGATTTGATGTATTAGATGATTTCCGCTTATTCAGTTATAAGAGATCTTCCACCCAAAAATAAAAGTTCTTTCAATATTTACTTATCCTCGTGTTGTTCAAAAAGTATGATTTTTTTTTTTTTTTTTTTTTTTTGTTCTGTGGAAAATAAAAGAAGATATTATGAGAAATGTCTCATTATAAGTCAATGACATGGACGTCAGTGGGCTTCAGTGTTGTTTGGTTCAAAATATCTTCTTTTGTGTTACAAATAAAAAAGCATTATACAGGTTTGGAACCATATTTGGAGTATCATGAGGTTCACAATTTACACACCACAAAAATATGTCTCAACAAAAGTCAGCTGTTCAGTAAACTATTCTTGTGCTATATGCAAATAGTGTGTTGTTAATATCTTGGTTGTGTGTAAGTTAAGAATTTTTTTTGGCCCAGGTTTCAAATGACATTCACATTAAACCCTGCCTTACCTGAGGAGAAGGGGGTGGAGTTGAGGACGGTGCTGGAAAACCGAATCGGTTGTTTATCAGCAAGGGACCATGAGGAAATGACCTACGTGAGGGAGATTTCACTTACTTTGACCTCGTTTTCTTTTTTATTATACAGTAGTCAGTATTTGAAGTGAATCAAAAAAGTTAATTAAATCGATGCATTTCATCAACATCTACGCATTTTGGTTTTAGGTTTGGAATGGAAGTTTAACGTTTTTCAACTGTGTTTGGTTCTAATCTGTGATGTCACTTCCTGTAGCTGTTCTTATTGGTGTTGCGGTCATTGCGGCTTTTCTGTCGTTTGGTTCTGTCATTGCAACCCATCCCTCTGAAACCACCACCTGCCAGCAAGGTGACTTTGAATTAATATTATTTTACTTTTTCTTGTGTACCAATTCTTGTTTTGTATTTTTGATGAACTTTGTTTTGTAGTTTTGATATTTTTGCTTTATTACTTTTAGAACAAGGCCACACCCACCAAGAGCTCTCCAGGAAAAGATCAGCCTGAGAAACCCTCTCCGGAGCCGAAGGTATCTCCTGGAACCAAGCGCCCATCGTCAGCCCGTAATGCTGCAGTAAAAGAGGAAAGAGGTGGAAAGAGAAAGAAAAAGAAAGAGGAAGGGGGAGAGAAAGAGACAGCAGGGGGACAGAAACCCAAAAACAGCAGAAGAAGAAGTGTAGCTTCAAAAGTGTCATACAAAGAAGTCAGCAGCGAAGAGGAAGAGGAGCAGAGTGAGGAAGAGTTTCAACCAAACAACGAGGAGGACAGTGAAGACTCTGACGGCGCCATGAAAGTATGCAGAAAGTTAAAGGTGAAAGGAAAAGGTCGGGCTCCTCATAGGTCGAGTGAGGTCAAACAGGAAGAGGAAAGCGAAGAAGAGGAGGAGGAGGAGGAGGAAGAGGAAGAGAAACAGGTGAAGAAACAACGGCGTAAAAGAAAGGAGGGGAAAGGGGCAGATGAGTGGTTGGAGGTTTATTTGGAAAGTACGGGGAAGTGGCTGTGTGTTGATGTGGATCAAGGTGTTGGCCAGCCGCATCTGTGCTCCGATCAGGCCACTCAACCAATCACTTACGTAGTGGGTGTTGATGACGAAGGGTACCTGAAAGATCTTAGCAGCAGGTATGACCCCACGTGGCTGACATCATCACGCAGACGTCGGGTCGACTCAGAATGGTGGGAGGAGACTATGGAGCTCTACAAGCCTACAGATACTGAAAGAGGACAGAAGGAGGATCAGGAGGTATATGTGCACTTCTGAAGATTGAAGTCAAATTAGTCCCAAAGTTAGAAAAATAATTTTCTAAAAGATAAGACCAGATTGTTTCAACCCACTGTAGAGTTACTCAAGTTTTAATACAAGTTTTAGCAAAAATAAATGATAAAAAGTAAAAACTTTTAATCAGTAAGGACACATTAAATTGATGAGAAATGAAAAATAAAATTATGTCAGTGTCATAAAATAAATGATGGTGAATCATTTCAGAACCAAATCAGTCATTGGCAGTCATGGCTGTTGAAAATTCAACTTTGTCTTACATTGTAATTTTGATCAAAAATGAAGTGACCATAAAAGACGTCTTTCATAAAATCTTACTGACACTACACTTTTGAACGGTAGTGTACACACTAACATATTTTCATCACATGTGATGTGCTTTAAGACTCACCTGTGCTCCTCATCTACAGATGCAGGCAAAGTTATTGGACAAGCCATTGCCAACATCCATCTCAGAATACAAGAACCATCCGCTGTATGCACTAAAGAGGCACCTGCTAAAATACGAGGCCATCTACCCCTCTACAGCCGCTGTCCTGGGATACTGCAGAGGAGAGCCAGTTTATTCACGGTAAACTCTATATAGTTTGTATGCTACACGTGAATAAATGGCATCACGACATTATAATGTACAGCATGAAAGATGGATGAATATTCCTGTGTAAATCTGCTTTAGAAGAACATAATGTTTGAGTTAGAAAATATATTATTGCAGATAAATCATTCATTATTTCTGTTATGATCAAAAACCAGTAAATGGCTGATAATAAACTCAATTCTGTTTTGTTTAAATAAAGAAAAATTTAAACATTCAGTTCTAAAACTAAACCATTTTAAATGGTTTAAGTAAGTTTAGGCATCACAATGCTATAATGCATGTATAAAAATGAAAATTGAGTTTGAGATTTACTAAAGCTTATATTTAACAGTTGTTATTTTTAAAGATTACTAAGTCAGTGTTATTTTAGTATTTTTTTGATATACTATCATATTATTTAAAACATTTTTGAGTTATATTTTATTTCTTTTAACATTTTATATTTTGAGTTTCATTAAATTTATTTTAATTATTTGTTTTTATTTTGATCTTTATTTAATTTGTTAGTTAGTGGTATTTTAATATTAAACTTAGTTCTTACTTTTAACTTATTACAGTTAGTTGAAAAGGCAACATTTCTAAAATTCATTTTCCTTTTTTTACTTGTATGTATGTGTATAATAATATTTCAGCTTTATTTAAATTACAGAAAACAAATATTTCCAATACAAAAAAAAACCAGAACAGATATAAATACAGGCCATTTGTGTTCATGATGTTCCAGAGACTGTATACACACACTCCATTCTAGAGATACCTGGCTGAAGGAAGCAAGAACCGTTCGGTTAGGAGAGGAGCCATACAAGGTTGGTTCTGGCCATAATGTTACATGGTTTTTTTTCTTATGTGTTTTTTCAGGCCTTCTTACAATAATTGGCATGACTTTTCTATAAAGCTAATTTTTTAAAGCTAATGTCTGTCAGATGGTGCTTGGTTTTTCCAACCGTTCTCGTAAAGCCAGGATGATGTCCGAACAGAAAAATGTCAAAGATCTGGCTCTTTTTGGAGTCTGGCAAACTGAAGAATACCAGCCTCCGATTGCCGTTGATGGCAAAGTGAGTTCAAATTATTTGAATAAAGTTAGTTAAAGTTAATAAACATATTTGCATATTTCCCTGTGTGCTGATCTGAATTTATGCGTATGTTTCAGGTACCACGTAATGAGTTTGGGAACGTGTACATGTTTAAGCCATGCATGTTACCAGTAGGATGTGTTCACCTGCATTTGCCAAATCTGCACAGAGTGGCTCGAAAACTGAACATAGACTGTGCTGCAGCCGTGACGGGTTTTGATTACCATTGTGGATTTGCACATGCAGTGTAAGTTTGACTGCCTTTATGTGTTTGTAATAATGTGTCCTAACCTGGTGGAATACAATGAAAGCTATCTTTTTCCACATACATTTTGTCCATCCATGAATGTCAAGTTCCAAGGCAGTTTCACATTCAGTGTTTCTCATTCTGTTCATTTATTTCATACATGGAAAAAAAACAGGAGTATATTGTGCATATAAATGTATGTTGGTGTTTTCTGTAGAATCTGTAATTTAATTGTCATATATTTCAGTAACGATGGCTATATTGTCTGTGAAGAACACCAAGAAATCCTGAAAGCAGCCTGGGAAAATGAGCAAGATATCCAGCAAAAGAAAGAACAAGAGGTGTGTGGATTTCTTTCTTTGTAAATAATGCCATCTTTCACAACAGCATCACCATCTAAAACTAAATATGTCAACTTTACCTAACACTGAAGAAATATTTTGTCTAGGAAATAGTACTTTTGATTTTGAGATGAATAATTTGTGTTTTGTAAATATTATGGTTGAATCTTTTAACAGAAACGTGAGAAGCGTGTGGTGGCTAACTGGACACTACTAGTCAAAGGCCTGTTGATAAAAGAGAGGCTGAAGCGTCGCTATGGGCAGCAGGGGCTGGCATCAGGGGCGGGGCTTAAGCAAGAAAAAGAAGGACTGTCCTCAGATGAGGAGGAAGGCGGCGAGGCTCAGACAGCTCCTCCTTCTCTGACTAGTTCATGGCCGCAGAACAGGCAAGAGGAGCAAGAGGAAAAGATCGTAAGGCGTGTAACTAAACGAGAGAAACGTGGAGAAGAGAAACAACTCTTCCCTTTTGAAAAAGTTTGACTAAATCATCCCTTTAATATTTCCTTTCCCTTATCCTCCTTTTAAATGTTTTTCTGCATTGATAAGCACGTTTGATCTGTAACTGAGCTCTAAATCACCATCGCCAACCTTTTATAACTGCAATAGCTGCATATGCAGGGAATTTTGAAAATGTCAAGAATTGTCTTTTCAGAATGTACATTCATTTTTGTATCAAAATACATATTTTTATAGAACATACTATCAAAGGAAAAAAACATGCAAATAAACAACTGGTATGCTGGAGTTTTTGTGTCTGAATGATGAGTTACAAATAGTCTTTCACTGTTTGTGAGTGCCTCCTGGAGATCTGGTCGTGCACAGAAAATAACCTTCGGCTATTAATTGAAAAAAGCAGCACACTATTTACAATTTTTTTTAATTGTCCAGACATTTCGCACAAATTTAGTGAATACTATTAAAGTTGCAATGAAGGATTAAGAGCGATAGATCTGCTCATCCAAATTGTGATGTACATCAGGGTGTAATTGGGATTGTAGATGTGCACAAAACAGAAAAGTGTGATAAGTTTGTATGAACTCCTATAATGAGTACCCACTACTGAATCAGAACATCAGCCTCCCCCTTGACTCCTCTCTGTCCCCCACATGTCCATCTCCAAACATGCAGCTCCCATAAACATTTTTTTTTTCCTCAACAGATAACCTAACATAAACCAAAGAAGATGGCGCAGCATTCATATAAATATATGTATGTGCTACAGGGATCTATCCAGCAATTGTTGATTGTATTTTGAATAACTGACAGATGTAAAACATGCATTTACAAAACATAAAAAACTGGTTTTAAAATGCTAGCAAAGCATTAAATACCCAAGCAGATTATTTCCTGCATTGACATTTCCTATTGAAACAGGAAGTTGGAGTAAATTCATTGTAGCAGACATACTTTTTCTGACATGAAGATATTACAGAAAGAGCACTGTTTTGAATTTAATCTTTGAGCATAACTTATTAAAGGGTGCATCCCTTTTTGTATAATGAAAAGCTTAATTCCATTCTTGCAAAAAAAAAAAATCTCCATATTTAAATATACGAGTAGTGCACATCCAATAGGCTCTATATTTAAGTACACTAAATTACACATTTTAGTTTTTACATTATATTCCGGTTTTGTTTGATCATCATTAACAAAGCAGGCAGGTATTTAGAGTGTGAACTTGTAATGTGGGACCTTTTCTCCGTTTGTTTTTGTAACTACCCACGTTGCACATCGTCCGTAAATTTGGTTTCTTGTTTTGTTGACCTACATTTGCAAGAGCGTGCGCGCATGACTGTGTTGACTACAAGTATGTCAGTTTTGAGTATATGTGAGCGTTAGTGTTTGTGTGGCCCCTCCTCAAAAACAGAAGTCAGCTCACCGCTGAAAACAGCCTCGCGCACGGACACGGAAGTGACGCCGCTCTAGAATCCCCCCGTACTTCCGATCCTCAGTTCTGCTCCGACTCATCTAAGCGAACGGATCAGATCTCTGTCCCAAGATCTCTATTGAGCCAGCGTCGAGTGGCGGCCCGACGCAGTCCGGCAGGTGAGTAAAGTCAGTATGTTGGGTACGACGGGGGGCTTTAAACGATCAGATTAGCGGCTTTGGCGAGCGAACCTAAACGGCCTTGTTTACATACGAATCCCCGAGCTGGAGTGCGCGCTGACGGATGATTGCAAATAAAGCCCTTAAAGCGACTTCAAACCACCCGTTCCTTCACTTAAATGAGTTTAATTAGACTGTGTGTACTTTAAAGAGTGGGGTATGCGTAGTGAAACTATAGATGTTCCGAGGGATAAAGCGGGAGAGAGGGACTCTGCGCATCGATCGCGCTGCTGGATATATTTGCTGATCTAGAGAGGAGCAACAGCTGGTGCGGCCCGATTCATACGGAGTAAACAAAGCAGAACCAGCACTGTCAGTACCGTGAGTTTGCAGTCCTTGTTCAACCCCTACGCACTTAAACCACGATCCGTAAACCAGCTGAGCGTGATATTATGCATGGCACCCAGCGTTGCGCTCTATTTATAGCCCCGGCTGGAATGCTAGGGATAGACAGTGCGCGAACGCTTTGGACGGACCTTCAGGTCGTCCCGTGACTGTGGGGGGCCAAAGTGGACGGGACGGTTGCTCACGTTGAATTAAACGTGCACTGATTGTTTATTCGATTAAATCGTTGACTGTCATCGCTTCAGCAGGAGCTCTGATCTCTGTGATCATCGGGCGCGCGGTCACGCGGCCTCCCCTGCTCCTGCTGTCCCGTTTGGACTGTCAGTACACCGTGTAATCCGTTAAAACGGAACGCTAAGCCGCTCTGCATGTGAGGTTATGATTGTCTTACCCTCAAAGAGATGCTTGGCTGCTGGTAATACTGAGACAAACGTCTACAAGTACAACCTTCAGAGAGTTTCCAAGGTGTGTTGATCAGTAAATACTGGACTGGAGCAGCTCCTTGAACAGTGGGTCAAGCTCAGCGAGCGTCATTGAAGTTTAGTACACTAGCAAGGCCGCTTTCACCGTGTATGTGCTGTCTGGAAATAAACTACCAGTATAGAGTTTGAACACAGCTACCCACTTCTTATTATAGAGTGCAACAGACCTGAAATAAAATCCCATTAAGTTTCTCCACAAGAGAGTTAATTTTGAACAAAAATTTCTAATTCTTTAAAGACAGACCTACTGTGAACCGCGAGGTTGTTGGTTTGTTGAAGCCATCAGAGTGCATTATTTAAGTAAATGTTTTAAAGTCATTCTAACAATATAATTACTGATTTAAAAACTAAATTACCTATGATTCTTTGAAGAATCTCCATCAATCAGACTCCAAAAGAACATTTACCCACAAACACATTTCTATAAACTATTTATTTAAAATTATTAGATTTATGTATCTTTGTTGTTGTTGATTGTTTTGCAGTGTTTCATTGAATTGTAGATCTTTCATTAAATCCATTAGGTACACAGTTTAGTACCTTTGTCTTTCTGTCCCATTTTTAAATGCTTTTTTTGTCTAACAAGTTTGCAATGTAGTTATCTCTTTAAAGGCACAATATGTAAGTTTCCGACACTAGAGGTCACATTTTCAAAACAATAACAGAGGTGAAGTTCGATGACACAATGACGGAGCGTTGAACTTTGGGATATGTTGTTTTCACAAATCATGCTCATGGATGAAAAGCTCATTTATATCCGTTTTATCACCTAACCACCTGACTATTACTTGCACAATGAATAATATATAGAGTCTCTGTCCAGTCCGAGGTTTTCGCGATGCTCTCTCCATTTCGGAAACGCCACGGCGAAATTTGTTCTCGCTTTATTTTGTTGACTGTTCCAACATCATCTTGCCTCGGTTTGTATACATCTATGTTTTTTGGGATTGTGGAGAGTGTAATCATGATCCATGATATCGAAATGCGCAGGATAGCGCAGATATCGCGTCATTGATAGGCGACAAGGAACAGGGGCGGTTCATTATTTAAATCTGGAATTTCTTTGAATTTACAAATCCTACAGAACTTTTGAGATAACGTAAGTACACAACTGCATGAAATGTATAACACTGTGCAAGTGGTTTTTGGATATTTTATTACAAATAATTTACATATTGTGCCTTTAATGAAGACTTCTAATGAAAAAATTAGAAATATTACTTTAGGATCTTTGAAAAAGTGGTCTCTCTGTCTCACAGCTTAAGTAAACTATTAAAATAGCTCTAATCTATATTTCATGTTTGTGTATTTAAGTAGTTGTATATGATTCTACAGATTAAATTATGATGTTATTATCACACAGATAATGTGGAAATCAGATGGTTACTATTGCATAATAAATTTCAGTAATACCAGGACTTATGTTGGAGATTGAGTGTTCCTGGGCGCTCTGCGGTCTCTTTCTTCACACATAATGAAATCATTTCAACTCAAATCAATATTTTATGTCTATTCATGTATTTATTAAGGAGCTGCTTAATAAATAGGGAAAGATAGAGTCAGATAGTCATCATCACAAAATAAATCCCTTCATGATGGTGCGGTTTAAATCTATTTAAAAACAGAACCTCATTTTGAGCATTAGCTTTTAGGTTAAGTGTCTTTTTAAGATGCAGTCTGACCACGTCTAATTGACAAATACCAAATCGTGTGTTTTTCTTCTTTCTTTCAGTATTTTTCTCTGTCTGAGCTCATCCCTTGCTCCGGTTCCTCATGAGTGACGGGGAGTGTGATTTCTTCTGCTTTTTTCGGTGCTGCTAAAAGCCACAGGGCCCCCTGGGATTCTCAGTCCAGTCGGGGGCGGAGAGAAGCAGCTCAGTAGCTGCTGATAAGTGGAGAGCAGCTGTCAGTCAGGGAAAGGTCGGCCCAGAGGGCTATGTCTGTGGATATGAGTAGCCAAGCCTCAGACAGTAACGAGGAATTCGACGAAGATGATGAAGACGTCGTAGAGGGCGACATCCCTGATTATTATGATGGACTTGATGATGACGTGGCGGTAGAAGAACCGTTTGACCCGGAAGAATACCAGTTCAATTGCTTGACATACTGGGAGAGCCAGAGGGTACTAACTGAGGAAGTCGGCAATGTAGCCAGTGCCCTAAAGGTGAGGGAAAAATGTGTTTAGCAGATTTATTGTTGCCTGACAATATTTAGCTGTTTATTTATGTCTTTCCAAGCTATAAATTGTTCTGACAGTTCATGGAGTTTAGTCTGTCAGTACAGAGATATTTCTTTCTCTCTTCAGGTGTCACCAGCTGTAGCCAAACTGGTCCTTGTACATTTTCACTGGCAATTGTCACAAATACTCGAAAGGTAATTAAATACAGTGAAGCACGCACACACAAAATATGTACACGTTATGGGTAGTAATGTGATTTGCTATTTTTCATCTAAAATGATTTAAACAACTGTTTTTGTAATTCTTGTGTAGTTACTCATAAAATCTAAGAGACTACTGTTTGGGGTCAGTAAGAGCTTTTTTGTTTGTTTTTTTAAGAAATGGTGCTTTCATAAAGATCAAAAGTGACAGCAACGATTTTTTTATTTATAATGCAAATAAATTATTTTCTTTTCAACTCTGTTCATCAAAGAATACTGAAAAAAGTATCCGAGTTGGCTCAAAAGCTTTCATTATGATCTTTTTCTTGTGTAGCAAATCAGCATGTTAGAATGATCTCAGAAGGATCATGTGACACTGAAGACTGGAGTAATGGCTGCTGGAAATTCAGCTTTGCTTTTGTTATTTTAATGTTGTATTTAACTATTATTGAAAGAATATTTCACAATATTCCTATTTGTACTGGTTTTGATCAAATAAATGCAGCTGTTATGAGCATAAAAGATTTCTTTAAAAACATTTTACTGATTCCAAACTTTTGAACACTTGTTATTTGTCACTGCAGGATTTCTTAAGTTAACTGAAAAGTCTAAAAGAAAAAAAGAATGAAAATACACTAAATACAGCACCTATATTATTCATTACATTCAAATAATGTTTCACCTAAAATCCTGATGTTACTTCTGTTTTAATCATATTTTTTCTGTGTTTAAAGGTGTAAATCCAATTCCTCTCAGTTGCTGTGTGAAGCCCATGCTCAGCCCACAACCATCTGCAGATCTCTCACTGTGAGTTCCTGTAGTTTTGTGACGTATTATAATGTAGTCTTTTAAATAAGTATTTGATGTAAAATTAAATACATTTTCTCAAAATTAAAAACCCCTACTTGAATTCTAAGACATTCTCAGTTTAAAAAAATGCAATGTTGAGGCAATTAAAAATGGCCGTCATGAAATCTGCTCTTTGACTAATTGCAGATGGCACTGGGTATGGTCTACATGCAGTGTACAGTCAATAAATAGGTTATTATATGATATGACAAGTAGACTGCACTTGCATCTTACACAGCTATTTGTCACATCAATAATGGACATGAAATATTGATTCAAGTTGAATAATTTTATTATGTGACAAAGTGAAACAGTTGCCTGGGACAACAGCTAATTATTCTGGTAATGATTATTACTGCACGTCCTTCTCTTGACGTACGAGTGTGTGTGTGTCTTCAGGCCGGGACATCGCAGCAGTGTGGGGTGTGTCTGCAGCTGGTCCGGAGAGACGCTCTCCTCTCTCTACCCTGTCAGCACTCCTTCTGCAAGGCATGCTGGGAGCAGCACTGCACTGTACTTGTCAAAGATGGCGTGGGAGTAGGTGAGTGTACACGCACACACACACACATTGAGCGCATAAAGACTGTGTGCAGTACAGTATGTATTGCTGATTAGAGTGAGCTTGTTATCTGATCTCCTCTGTGGATTGTGTTTGTCTATAGAGATCTCCTGCATGGCGCAGGACTGCTCTCTTCGCATGCCAGATGATTTTGTTCTTCCTCTGCTGCCCAGCGAGGAACTGAAAGACAAATACAGACGCTACCTCTTCAGGGACTATGTTGAGGTGTGTATCCGTCTAGGAATGCACAATATGTCTTTTCCATATAAATTACCTGCCAGTATAACAGCTATTGGTGCTCATTTCACCTTTTATTATGTTTATTATCCAACCAACTGCATTATTAATAACTTCTTATGATTAAGCATAAATCAGCATATTAGAATGATTTCTGAAGGATCATGTGACACTGAAGATTGAAGTAATATCTGCTGAAAGTTATTTATTGCCATTTATTGTTTTTGGCCCTAACATATGTATCTGGCGGAAATCTGATATCGGTACATCTGTAGTCTTATCACATTATAGAACAGGCACGTCTCACTAGTTGCTCTTAACCTGCTCATGTTTCTGTGTGTCTGCAGAGTCATTTCCAGCTGCAGTTGTGTCCTGGTGCTGACTGTCCGATAGTTATACAGGTGCAGAAACCTCGAGCTCGTAGAGTCCAGTGCAGCCGCTGCGAAGAAGTCTTCTGGTATTACACACAACTACACTTGTACACATTACTCTGTTCAAGGCGCGATACATGTGATTGCATGTGCTGGATTGAACGTGTCTGTCTGTCTGTCTGTCTTCAGTTTTAAGTGCAGACAGATGTACCACGCACCCACAGACTGTGCCACCATCCGCAAATGGCTGACCAAATGTGCAGATGACTCTGAGACAGCCAACTACATCAGTGCACACACTAAAGACGTAAGGAAGCACACACCGATACATTTAAGATGATCACATTGATGAGTGTAAGATATATTTGACAGTGAAGATGTTTTTAATATTTATGTTTTGATTTTGTGCCCACAGTGCCCTAAGTGCAATATCTGCATTGAGAAGAATGGAGGGTGCAACCACATGGTGAGTAGTATACACATCCTTTTTCATTATCTGCACATTTATGCTTCTATTCAAAAGTTTAAGCCCAGTAAGATTTTTTTTTTGTAATGTTTTATTTTATAAACTAAAAAAATCATTCTTGCTTTAAACATTTCTAATTAGTTTTTTTATTGCCACCGTTAAGCTGCTTAATGTTTTTGATTATTTGAAGTTCGTTCAAATTGATTTGTAAATATAAATTTATCGTACTATTATAAATGTCTTTACTGTCACTTTTGATCTATTTCAAGGGTTTTCAAAGGGTGGTGCGCGCCTCCCCTGGGGGCGCCAGAACGTATCAGGGGAGGCGCAGCGGAATTTTTTTTTATCAATTAAAAATATAATTATTGAGTTTAATATATATACATTTAAATGGTTTTATTTAAATAATGCTAAAAGTTAATAAGTCAAAAATATGAGAATCATTTTTCACCTACAAGGCCATAGCTGTGAATTCGCTGCTGTTCGGCAAGCCTGGAAATATAGGTATAATGAGCACTTTATGACTGAACCAGCCATGCCATTAATTATGAATTTATCGGCCTTTTGCACGCCAAAGTCAATAAATAGGCTATTACGCCAAATAGAAACAGAAAATCGTTCTATCCGCACTTTCTTGAGGTAGAAACTATAACAATTAATTTGTTCAGTTAATTTTGTTTTAAAGTAGTAATTTAAAATTTTCTATAGATATATTTAGTAATATCTCTGAGTCGGCAGAAACTCTCTGTTTTCCTAGTTATTTTATAAGCAAAATATTTAGTTGTTATTGTGAATGTAGTCATATAAAAGTAGACCCTTTACAGTTCCTACTTTTACCTTTTACGAGCAAAAATTACGGCGTATTTAAGTTAAAAAATAATATGCAAGTGATGACACTGGAGCCTCCATGTCCTGCTGAGCACGTTTCAGCTTCAGTTTCTGTTGGATATGCGTCTAACATTTATGTAGGTTAAACATTTAAGCTAATGTGATATGCATTTATATCTATAGATTTTTTTTAGGCAAGTCGTGATGATTTGAGAAGGCTAAATTATTTAAACATTGGCTATGATCAACTTGCTGCCTCTGGCCTCAAAAAAAAATAATTTAACAAATAAATCCCTCTGAAGAAACCCTCCAGATGCAGGTGTATTAAGTTAACGTTACGGCTCCGAAGGTTTTGTTCCGTCCTCTGTGCCAAATCACTCCAGGAGTGAAGCAACTGGATTCGTGATGAGATTTACATTGTTTCGAATTGTTGCTTGGTGCCGCAGACAGACGTCGAATGGAGCCGCCGGTGTGTGTACACTCATAGAAAACAACGTGTTCGAATTTTAAAGATGTGGCGCGGCGCGGGGCTGCACTTCTTGTTCGGTGTGTGACCAGCTTTAGACAGAATCAGACACAGCCCATTTCCACCGATTTGTTTCATTATTCTTATTTTAACCTACTTGTTGTTACTCTGGCACTTTTCACATTAGCACAAATAATAAAAAGTAGTTCACAGTCTGACATTGTTCTGTGCGTTTATCTTTGTCCGTGCGTGTGTGTGTTTGTTTTGGGGGGGCGCCATTGGGTAAGTTGTATCAAAGGGAGGCCTACTGTCTTAGACTTTGAAAACCCCTGATCTATTTCATCCTGGCTGCATTAATTTCTTCTAGAGCAAAAAAATAAATAAAATATGAACAGTTTTTATTGAACATGTTTGTTTCCCCTCTCTTTCTCTCTTTGCAGCAATGCTCAAAGTGTAAACATGGTATGTTTTTCTCAGTGATTTTTAGTTTCTTAGTACTTTTTAAGTGGTGAAGTGGTCTTGATTGTAATGAAATTGTGTGTAGATTTCTGCTGGATGTGTCTTGGAGATTGGAAGACTCATGGCAGTGAGTACTACGAGTGCAGTCGCTACAAAGAGAACCCAGACATCGTGAATCAGAGCCAGCAGGCCCAGGCCAGAGAGGCCCTCAAAAAGTACCTGTTCTACTTTGAGCGGGTGAGACAAAAATGATGAGTTAATAATAAATGAATCACTTTTGAAAAATAAAGACCAAAACCTAGTTAGCTTAGTAGTGGTCCTGACAAGTAGGTTGTTGTAGTAGCCATTATAGTTAACTCATTACAGAGAAGTATCAATAAAAACATCTAGTTCCATTTGTATGGTATCGTATTGTATTTGTTGTCCAGTTGCTGCCTATGTGGGTTTTTTCTCAGTTAAGATGCTGCCTTTATGATGACAATACAGGTAGATTTGAAACTAAGCTGTTATCTCATTTTATTTATTAGTTTGTGTGAATTACATCGGCATGGTTCAAATCACATGTATGACCGTCATCAGTTCATAGCAATGAGTGAAGAGTTATCATATTGATCACAAGTGCAGCATGGAGTACCACAAGGCTCTGTACTAAGGCCGCATTGCTTTTCACGCTTTACATGTAACTTTTTGTAGACATCATTAGGAAATATGTTGGCTTTTATTGTTATGCTGATTATACTAATTTCTATATTTTTTTTCCCAGCATGACGAAACATACCAATTTGCAGTTGCAGGTTTCATGTTAATAACAGCATTGGCACGTAATTGCTTTGATAACCTACCTAATCTGTACATTATGTGTTTGTTCAGTGGGAGAACCACAATAAGAGTTTGCAGCTGGAGGCACAGACATACCAGCGGATCCAGGAGAAGATTCAGGAGCGAGTCATGAATAACCTGGGCACCTGGATTGACTGGCAGTACCTCCTGAATGCTGCCAAGCTACTGGCCAAGGTACAGGCTGAATCTAGCTGTATTCAACAGTAGGACTGCGTGATTTGTGGATAATTGTTTTGGTTTTTTTTTCCCCTGAAAATTGAGGTTCACTTTTTAAGGTTGGCTGATTTGTCAAGGCTACACATTTTAGCCCCAAAATTTGTAATTTATATATCAGTATGGCTTTACAATAGAAATAATATTTTAATAATGTTAAAATTAAATTTTTATTTTACAGTAAAACCATATGAACTTGCAGTACTGATATGAATGGTTGTCTTTTTTTTCACACATTAAACCCACAAGCTTTTATTTTGTTGGGGAAAAGGGGGAGGGGGATCTTAAAGCTTCTCTTTTTTTTGTGGCAGCCAGTTTATAAGCACATCTCATCAGTTTGGGAAGATTTTTGGTGGATGTTGCATTCCCAAATGTATGTTAATCGACCCAAACTTAGCATGCATTTACTAGGAAAACAAACTGAAAACACTGCTCACAAGTCAAATGACAGGGCCAAGCTTCACTCTGAAACAATATATATTTAAAGAAATTGTAACCTTTGTAATTTGATCATTTACATAAGACAATGTAATTCCATTTCTTCTTTTCATCTTGCAGCCGTGTTCTGCTGGCACAAGTGTTGACACATAAGTGTCTGTGTTTCCACATGCTTACGCTGTCTGTTTGCTCTCTCCGTAGTGTCGTTACACACTGCAGTACACTTATCCTTATGCCTACTACATGGAGTCTGGACCCCGCAAAAAACTGGTAAACTATTGCATTAAATATGTAAATCTTTCATTGAAGGTCAAATATCTCTTTGAGATCAGTCTTTGGTAATGGGAAATCAATTTTATTTTTCCCATGTAGTTTGAGTATCAGCAAGCGCAGCTGGAGGCGGAGATTGAGAACTTGTCATGGAAAGTGGAGAGAGCAGACAGTTATGAGAGAGGAGAGCCGAGTGCTAATGATAGAGGGGTGAGAGATGGAACAAAAACCAGAGGAAGTTGAAGAAAATGAACACTGGAATTTAAAAAAAACAACTAAATCTCTCTCTCTCTCTCTCTGCAGGATCTGGAGAATCAGATGCACATGGCTGAGCAGAAGAGACGGACGCTGCTGAAGGATTTCCATGACACCTGAACATCCGTCCATCAAATCCACATAGAAGTTCACTCTTCTCTCAACTGTCTTGGTCCCTCTCCAAAGATACCCCTCCACTTTTTTTTGTCAAAATTCTACTCTGCATCTCATAACGTTTTGTCCATCTCCTTTCTGTTTTTCACATTTATAGTATCTCTTTTCAAAGCATTTTTCCCTTTTGTTCATTCCTTCCTTCATCTGCCCCTTTTTTTTCGCTTTATAACCTTTACTCGGCTGCAGGGTTTGAGAATAGCATGATTATGTTCAAGTATTCTCATACGCAAACATTGCATTCTCACATACCCACGTCAGCTGACATTACACACACACTCTCTCTCACTCTCACACACACACAAACACACTCACACTCTCAAAACACTCCACCGAAACAGTCTAACTCTCTTCTTCCTCCATCATTGCTCCTGACATAACTTTTGCCTTTCCTTCTCACTCTTGCTTTCTTCTCATGTTTTTTTTTTTCTTCCTTGAAAATGGCTGTTGATAGTTAGATCATTTAAAAAAAAAAACTGAAAACTGAAAAAAAAAAAAGAAAAACAAATGCTGTAATTTTCAACGGTTGTACATTAATACAGAAATAGAGTTACTGAGAGAAAGTTTTTAAACCAGACAGAGACTCTGTGTTTTTTTTTTTGTGCGCACAAATTAAAGATTTGCACTACACTACCAATCAGAATATTGCGGTCAGTAATATTTGTATGTTTTTTGAAAGACGTGCTCACCACAGCAGCATTTTTGAGTTAAAAAAACCGTAAAACAGTAAGGTTGTGAAAAATTAAAATAACTTTTTTTTAGTTTAGTTTTGTTTAATATATCTTAAATGTATTTTTTTTTTTCCTGTGATGGCAAAGCTGAATTTTCAGCAGCCTTTACTACAGTCTTCCGTGTCACAGGATCTTTCATAAATCCTTATAATATACTAGTTTGGTATTTTAAAAATTAATTTTAATAAGGTAAGGATCATTATTTTAGTATTCATGTTATTTTATTATTCAATCCTATCACAATTAAAAATGTTTGTGCTGCTAAATATAGTGTGGAAATGGAATGTTTGTTTTTAAGTTCCAAGTTAGAAAGAATATTTAAACACTTATTTTAAAATATAAATATTTTATTACATTTCTTATGATTTTGATCAGTTGAATGCATTCTTTAATAAACCTTTTTTTTTTTTTTTCAAGGAAAAAAAAATCTAATTATACCCAAAATTTGAATGGTAGTTTAGATGTCCATTTGAAGTGGCATATATTTATCTTCCACATAACCTTTAAACAAGTAACCTCTGACACCAGAATGTTAGAGGTGCCATATATTAATGCAGCTCATATTTGCCATTTTCTGTTTACATAGAACTGAAGGTATCACTAACAGGATTCTTACACTGTTCTTACATCAGGATAATTATGGTTACTATAGGCCGTCCACCACCATAAAAGAATGCATTTGAACTTTATAGAAAAATAATACACACAATATTACATATGAACCACTTTTCCTTTTGTTTGTTACAGAAAGGATTTAGTAGTTGTTTTTTTCTCTTCAGAAATAAAACGCATACAGAAGCAACATCAAAGTCAATATTTCTAGTAAAGAACAAAATCTATTACAATTTTATACAAAATAATTGCTATTACGCAGTTAAGTTTAACTGTTTGACTAGATAATGTAAAATGTATATTTATTACTGTATTTTTATTGCGGTCATTATAGAGTAAATATTACGAAATTATTTCACAGTACAAGTAGTCTTCAAATGGTCGTTGCGCGCACTAGAAGGGCATTAGGTGACCTCGCGCGCTCCCGGGCCTGCATATTCAGGTCGGTTCATAAGAGCCAAATAAAGTCAGCGGCTGAGCGCACGAGATAAATTTAAATCGAAGAATTTACCCTCGTGCTGAACACGTGTACGAGCGAGATAACAAGAACGGCGTCACAAACAAACACCCCACCCTTCCACTGCACCCCAGGGTAAAGAGATGATCCTCAATCTCCTGTACTCAGGAAAATTAAATAAAACCATTTTAGCAAAAAACGCCAGCCTACTACAGCCCGGAAATGACGTACGAAGACACCTTATTTATATCTGCGGAAGACGAGGTCGTCCTACAGACAGACACGTGTGATGCTTGTGGGCACTACGGGTCAGCACCAGTTCCAAAAACAAGAGCGTGTTGGGTTTTCTTTGATCCAGAGCCGTTTCTTCACAGAAACCTGAGCTTTTTGCAACATTTAATGTTATTAGGTGTCGTAAAGACGGTTAGATTGAGGCTCCTGGGAGGACATCACTCACCGGACTGTGTGCGGCTCACCGTCTCGAAAAACACTCATTATTTGGACTTTTACGCTTTTAAAGCGTTATGGCGGACTATTTAATCAGCGGACAGACGGGTTACGTGCCTGACGACGGTCTAACCGGACAGCAGCTCTTCAACTGCGGAGACGGCCTTACCTATAAGTAAATACTTTAACTTGTGTCTCATTGCATTCTTCATATACTTGCTATTTGTTAAACATTAAACACTCTTGCCTGTCAACAATGCAGATGTGCTCACACGGTATGCAGCTTCATTTTAAACAGCTTAACATGAGGTGTCGTTGTTGGTCCACATTTGTCTGGTTTGACATCCAGCATGATTATATGTGACTGACAGCACACTGTTTTGTTTTTTAATCTATTATGCAGCTGTTTCACGTGGGTCAGAACTGCGTAGACGGATGATTCTGGGGGGCGCATGTGGGTTCACAAGGTTAAGTCTGGTCGGAAGGGCATCTTGGATTGACTGATAAACTGTGGATGAGACATTATCGTTTAATTATGCCAAGTACAGAGAACGAAGCATTTACCACGGTCTTTTCTTATACCACCCCAAGCAGCTTTTCTTGTACCAAAACTAATCGCTGTCTTCCACGCCGGGCTCTCCAAACGTGCTATAAATAGGGTGAGCTTTGTGAAGTATGTTGTGGTTGCTTTCTCTTTACAAATTCTCTGTTGCCGTGTAAAGCATGTACTGTCCCCGAATGAAAGTCTATCCGTGGCAGGTGCAAGGTCTTTTCTAGAAACGCCTTTCTGTTAACCATCTAACACTAGAGTTGCACTCTAATAGACTTTACATTAGACGTGATGAGGCTGCAGCATTGAAGTACTCGGTTTTTATAATAAACAGGGAGTTGCTTGACACACTCATAAACAACATGATATGTGACATAATAGATAAAATGTATGTCTTTGGAACATAATCAGCGTGGTTTGTGTTAGTGTCGCTGTGGACGAGATAAGAGAGTTGAAAGAGTTGAATGGTGGCGAATCTGTACTCGTCAACAACTCACTGAATCATAGCGATTCTGCAAAATTGCAACAGTTTTTAATGTGTACAGGGGCCTGTTTCATAAAACAAGTTTAACAAATAAGCCAGGCTTGTTTCAGTTAGTCTGGTTTATTTTAAACCAAACCACCTGACAATGACAATAAGTCATACTCACTGAAATGAGCCTGACTTATTTGGTAAACTTGTTTTATGAAACAGGCCCCTGTTAATGTTTCTAAACACATGGATACATAGTTTTCCAAACACTCGACTCATTGGTTGGTCGAATATTGGTGAGAGCCACCTGTAGAAATTTCTAATTGGCTAATCCAAGTGTTATTTCTCAGGACACCTTTTCCAGTTACATCTGTCAAGTAATAGAGATGTGTTTAAAAATGACTTGCAGCAGCTGTAGATGAATTTGTCTGCCTCACTCACATTTAGCCCCCTTTTCTTCATTCTCTTTCAGTGATTTCCTGATTCTGCCTGGGTACATTGACTTCACAGCTGACCAAGTGGTAAGTGAAACACTCTACATTTGTACAGTAGTCAATCTTTTTACTCTGTTGTTGGATGGATGATTTTTCTTTTAAATCATCAGTGGTTTAATGTGGCTCTCTCTGTAGGACTTGACATCAGCACTGACCAAACAAATCACAATGAAAACTCCACTGGTCTCGTCACCCATGGATACGGTCACAGAGTCTGGCATGGCCATTGCTATGGCGGTAAGAGAATGACTGACACAAGATTCCAACATAGAAAGTTTTCTTACTGTTATAGGCATTCGAATGAGCACAATAATCTGTATGTATGCATATTACTACGGAAACTTTTTTTTCCAAACATGCTGCCTCATATTTGAACATCAATGAAATCATTAAAATCTCCATGGGTCAAGATATGAGTTTGAAAATTTCCATTAGCTTTTAGACCATCTTTGTAATTAGTATACTTCTAAAAGTTGACAAAATAAAAATCTTATCAGACATACACATCTAAAAATTTCAATCTTACTCTTTCAGGTAAGTGGAGCTAAGTCTTTAAACCTAAATGTAGTCGTTAAACCTAAATATACAAGTATTGATCATCAGTACATGTTGTGTTTTGTTCTCAAGTCTATTGTGATGATGTGTTTCACAGCTGACTGGTGGGATTGGCTTCATTCATCATAACTGCACACCAGAGTTCCAGGCTAATGAAGTCCGCAAGGTCAAGGTGAGTCTCTTCATTGTCTCTTTGTGTTTGTACCAGTTTTCTTCTCTCATTCGTAACATCTGTTTTTCTTCTGACCCTTACCCTGTAGTTGCAACAGCATCCTTGTAAATGAGAAATCCACACCTCGTTTTGTATGAAGTAATATGTGTTGAAGTGACTCCCAAGTAGAAATGCCTAATAGAACCACACTTGACTTTTCTCCCTCCCTTTTCCTCCGCTTTCAATCAACCCCTGTTTAGAGGTACGAACAGGGTTTCATTACGGATCCGGTGGTGATGAGTCCTAACGAGCGGGTAAGAGACGTATTTCAGGCAAAAGCTCGGCATGGATTCTGTGGGATTCCGATCACTGACAACGGACAGATGGGTGGACGTCTGGTCGGCATCATTTCATCACGGGATATCGACTTTCTCAAAGAGTCGGAGCATGACCTGCCCCTCAGCGAGGTGGGTGGGGCTTAACAGAGGATGAGGGCTAAGCAGTTTTTACAGAACTCAGCTCACCTTAACTCTCTCTCTCTCAGGTGATGACTAAAAAAGAGGACCTGGTTGTAGCTCCAGCAGGAGTGACACTGAAAGAGGCCAATGAAATCCTCCAGAGGAGCAAAAAAGGTGGGGTAGACTTTAAAGGTTTATGAGAGCTCTTTACCCTTTTGAAAGTTTTCGATTAATCCTTGAACCAAATAAAACATTTATATGAATGTTAATTATTCATTAACCTATATAACAGTGTTTCATGCATCACTTCTTAGCAGTGGTATGCCACAAAATATTAGCAAGACAGCAAACTTAATCTTAAATATTTGCTGATTGTATCTAGTATACACTTTTGTTCACAAAAGTGAACTTCTACATTTAAATTTGTTTTTTGGCACAAGTGCATACGTTTCTGAAATATTCATATTTTATCATTTTTTTGTAAATTATTTATTCTGTATATCACTTCCATATCTATGGAATCAATTTCCGCCAAAAGTATACAAAAAAAAAAGTCAAACCAAAATGTTAAAATTCAATTAAAATTATTGCACAAAATGTAAAAAAGAAAGCAAAGTTTCAGAAAAGCAAACAATGGTCATGAATCATGTGTTTAGATTCATGCTTATCATTTCTTAAAAGATTTTATAAAATTTTTCATCTACACTTATTATTTTTCAATCTGTGACCATTGTTTGCTATTCTGAAAACTTTGCTTTCATGTTTACATTTTGTGCAGTGTATTTTAACTTGATTTTTTTTTTTTTTTCGTGACCGAAATACTTTAGATTGAAAAGTGATCCCATATATCTCTTTCTAAAGGTTCTTTACTTTATTTGCATATGTAAGTGAGTTTAGCCATAAATAAAGCTGCTGACATGGTATAAAACAACAAAATAAATAAGTGAAAACACAGTTTCTCTCAAAGTCTCACAACGTCATGAGCTAACTCAATGAATCAGTCTGATAAAACCAAGTATGAAATGAATGCTGTCAAGAGATAAATCCCCCATTCAAAGTTCTCACACTTAGTGTTTGTTTGCCATAGGTAAGCTTCCTATAGTAAACGAGGAGGGCTGTTTGGTGGCCATTATCGCTCGGACAGATCTGAAGAAGAACCGAGATTTCCCATTGGCCTCAAAGGATTCTCGTAAACAGCTGCTTTGTGGCGCGGCCATTGGAACACACAATGATGACAAATACAGACTCGACCTGCTGGTGCAGGCTGGTGTAGATGTGGTTGTCCTGGTGAGGCCTGCTTTGGACTTAATGTCTTTAAGTGAATGAGTTCTTGAAGATAGTTTTTTTTTTTTTTTTGGTCCTTTTTGGTTACCTATTGTATCTCTGCTCACTTTAGGACTCTTCCCAAGGAAATTCCATCTTTCAGATTAATATGATTAAGTACATAAAAGAGAAATATCCTAATCTACAAGTCATCGGCGGCAATGGTTAGTTTTATATACAAACTTTTTGAACATAACATCTGGAAACACACAGTTAACAAGGGTTCTCTTTCTGTTGTAGTGGTGACTGCGGCTCAGGCAAAGAATTTGATTGATGCCGGAGCAGATGCTCTCAGAGTGGGAATGGGCAGCGGCTCCATCTGCATAACACAAGAAGGTCAGTCCACCAATCCCACGCCAGACTGCCTGCCCCTCAGCCAATCACAGGCTGTATTTCTACGTCCAGTCGTTCCAGGGAGCGTAGCTAATGTCCAGTGCCTCCTCTGGTTTCTTTTAACATTGTTAGAGCAGTCCAAATTATCTGTCATTTCCCAAATATCCCAGCAGTTTTGGTCTGCAAGGTAATTGTGAAAACTGATTGGCAGACAACTTGCACTGCCCTGTTTCCTCTTTTCCAGCATTTTTCTGGGGTTTTAGTATCTGTGGAGATAAGTTTTCAGATTTTTGTTTGTGTGGTGTAGGTATTATTCCATTTTATGTGGGTTATGTCTAAGAATTAATATGCTTGTGTCTGTCTATCAGTTTGTATAGTTCTCTGTGCCAGGTGTCATTCTCTACCACTCTGAATGATGGGAGTATGGTAGTGGAGGCTCTTCTCTTTTCTGTCATGCTTTTTATTTATTTATTTTTTCTCAGTTTTCCCTTCTTTTATGTTTTCTTTGACTGTCTCTATGGCATATTTTCCTTCTTTTGACCAGTTGTTTTTGTTACTTGCATTAGTTCCCTTTTCTATATCAGCTCTGTTCCAAAACCTAGCAAAGTCTGATCCAGAAGGTAGGCATAATTATACTGCCTTCTGAGATACTGTACCCTTTCTTTATTTTAATTTTTTAAGCAATTCATATTTTTAATTCAGCAAGGACACATTAAATTTATCAAAAGTCAGAGTAAAACATAATAAGTACAAGAATAATTTGTGAAGGATCATGTCACGCTAAATATTGAAAATTCGAAATAGATAAAAAAATATATATATATATATATATATTAAATTGTATGTTATTCACGAATATCACAGTTCCATAATGCATTGCAAATAAATCCAGGATGGCTGACAAGGCAAGCAAATTTTTGATTATAAATTTAAAACGGAATAAAATGTTTTATAAAAAATAGGTAAGTATTATTTTACCCAGCATTTATGTAACATTTCCATGCTTATTAGAGTATCATGCTGTTAGTTTAGCAGCATTCTAACATCAAACAGCCTTTGTACTGCATTCCAAATCCATTCCTTACGAGATTCCATAACAGTTATACTTCCTTGGAAGAAAGCCACTTATGTAGGCAGCATGGCAGGGTTTTAGAACAGAGCTACCGTGTGCTCTTTCTCAGTCTCTATTTCCCTTTCTATAATTGTGTCTCTCTAGCGCCTCTCAGTATTCCTCCTGGTTTAAAGCTCCACAGCCCCAAAACCCCAACTACTGTTACGGGATACTCCAGTAAGTCCCTCCCCCTGATCCCCATACAGATCCCATTGGCTCACTATCTCACTCTGCCTGCTGCATTGACTGGTTAATGGCTCTGCATCATTAGAAGTAGTTGCTGGTTTTTGGGGTTTTGGATGCTTGTCATTGTCTGACTAACCTGTCAGTAATGGCGTTTGGCACTTCCTCTGATTCAAGTCTGTTACCCAGAACCCCTCACTAACATAGTTTGTGCGGTGGCCAGAAAAGTATTTGGACACTGGAGTCACACTTCATTGTATCATGAAATATAAAACTAAATGGCATTTATTTTAAGAAAAAATAAAACATGCTGTTAAAATAGCAGTAGTGTACATTAATGTATCTTAGTTGATGCAATGAACTTGAGGGGAAACAACTTAATACATTTAAGTTGCTGATTAAAATTCAATGCCAAGTGAAATAAAGTGAAATTATACAAGCTCTAGTTTAGTTTCTATATGTTATTTGCATTGATATTTTATCTGTACAATGAAAATGTTAGAAATTTGGCTTTAGTGTCCAAATAGGTTTTAGAGCTGCTGTAAGATCACTGGAGCATATGAGGTGCACTTTTTAACAAACCAGAAATAGCTGAGGGTTTCACAACTATTGGTCTCACTTCAGAAGGTCTTTGTTTTACAATTCAGTGCAGTTTGTGTTCATTTAACTCTCACCATTTTTTTTCATTTTACTGTATGCAGAGTGTAGATGGTGTGACACTAGAAGTTACAGATAGAGGTTTGGGGTAAAAAGCTGACACTTGTCATTTCTCAATGCTGCTGCCCCATGTTCATTTCTCGTCTACTCTAATTCGTCGTCTTAAACAAAACAACAACAATTCCAAAAACCATGACAGCATAGATTTGCATGCATCTTGCGTATGCTAATTAATATAATGTTTAATTAGTTAGATTGATTAAATAAATTAGGATAATTTAGTAGCTTTCTCAAAGTAAGTAGCTTCATATTTTTGGATCCCACTCTGTCAATATTTGGAACAGATAACAAGTGGGTTTGACAGGCATGTGTGC
>JAUMHE010000055.1:7927294-7988177 GCA_032359235.1 Enteromius mattozi
AAGTAGCTTCATATTTTTGGATCCCACTCTGTCAATATTTGGAACAGATAACAAGTGGGTTTGACAGGCATGTGTGCGCGTATCACATACGCAAGTCTTTCAGTTTTTCCTTTTTATTGTGATGGTCTTGTGAAAGGTCACAAACAATTGATGATTCAAATCATTTTGAAACTTTCTCGCTTGTCCTTGTTTGTCAAGACTTGCAGAGGGTTTGCTGATGGGCTCCTCTTCATCTCCTCTCATGTTACCGTACCATTTATAGAAAATCTCACATCTAAAATTTCACTTTTATAAATCCACATATTTCGTATTATCCTAACTTTCTGTCTTTGAAGTTTAAAGTAGTGCTATGATTTAGATTCCTTTGATTCATTTTGGTTTGGGCTTATTTTGAATTGACATGCAATACTGTCTATATAACGTTTACTGGTTGGTTGATTGTCACTGACTGAAGTCAAATGACTGCATGAGCAAAGAATACACTCATAGTTATTGATGTGTTCACATGTCTGTCTGTGAGAGAGTATGGATGTGTCTATGTTTGTATGAACAACAGTTAGTGGAGAATATTTGTTTATCAATCCATATGATTGTCCTCATCTACACAATTAATATTTGTAGAATATGCAAGTTTAGGTTGATAGTAAGGGCCTTTATTTGTCATTGTTCTCACAGTGCTAGCATGCGGGAGGCCACAGGCAACAGCTGTGTATAAGGTATCAGAATATGCTCGGCGGTTTGGCGTGCCTGTCATCGCTGATGGGGGGATTCAGACAGTTGGTCACATTGCTAAGGCACTAGCCTTAGGAGCATCTACAGGTGAGTTAGGCCCGATTATATATTCACAAGAGACAGACTAACGTCATACCTGAAGCTAATTTCCCTTTTACTTTTGATTTCTCTCAGTGATGATGGGGTCATTGCTCGCTGCCACTTCTGAGGCTCCTGGTGAATATTTCTTTTCGGATGGGATCCGTCTGAAGAAGTACAGAGGGATGGGCTCACTAGATGCCATGGACAAGAACTTGGGTTCACAGAGCAGATACTTCAGGTGTTACACACAAACAAACCCTTTGCCAAATACAATACTTGTTGCTCTTAGTTCCTAATACTAATTACAGGTTCCCATGTTTTTTTTTGTTTTTTTTAACAGCTTTGCTATATGCTAGCTATTTCACAGCTGCTTATATAGACTCATGGTTGATGATAATTAAATATATTTATGGAATAGTAGTTTAATAAAACATGAATAAAAGCTAACATTTTAGACTTAGAAAGTTTTACAGAATATAAATTGAAACCATGTTAACTCATCTCTCTCTGTCTCTTTTTCAGTGAGAGTGATAAGATTAAAGTAGCTCAGGGAGTTTCAGGGGCTGTTCAGGATAAAGGCTCCATCCATAAGTTTGTTCCATATCTCGTCATTGGCATACAGCATTCCTGCCAAGACATCGGTGCAAAGAGCCTCACACAGCTGAGGTACAAGCAATCGTGCTATTTACTCGCATACCTGCAATTAAATGCATTCAAAGGCGCAGTGTAGCATTTCTATGCCACTAGTGACGGCAAACAAAATGGTAAAAAAGTATGATTTTTTGCAGTTCTGTTTGATTCCTTTAGTGGCACTGAAATTATACACTGCACATTTAACCCAATAATGCACTGCTAAAACAGCCACAAACCCAAATATTTGTATATTTCAGGTTAATGAGAGACCGTTTGTCATTTTCCCGTTTTTTTCTTCATCTATCTCAGAGCAATGATGTATTCTGGTGAACTAAGGTTTGAAAAGAGGACAATGTCGGCTCAGATGGAGGGTGGAGTACACAGCCTACACAGGTAGCTGAACATTTGTACATTCGTGTCTGAAGATATTGTACACTACCGATCAAAAATGTAGGGTCAGTAAGATTGCCTTAAAAATGGCATAATAGTGACACTTTAAAAATGATCTAAAGTGACATTTATGTTGGTGCCAGCGTTCTTGTGGGCAGCGTGCTGACATATAGTGCTGTTGCACATTGGGTGTCCTGGGTTCGAGTCCCTGCCTGTGGCCCTTTCCCGATCCCTTCCCCCCTCCTCTCTCCCACCTTGATTCCTGTCTGAAATACAGTCCTATCCAAATAAAGGCAAAATGTTGAAAATAAATCTTTTTTTTTTTTTAAGTGACATTTATATTACAAAAAGATTCCTTTTTTTTTCTTTGATCAAATAAATGCAGCATTCTTTTAAAAAGAAAATGTATAATCTTTGTGTATAAATGTATAAAAAAATTGTAAAATTAACTGATCTTTTTTTTTTTGTTCTTTCAGCTATGAGAAGCGCCTGTTTTAAAGAAGACACTACAGATGCCAGTACATGCATAGCCAAACGCACATAAACCCAAATTAATGGACTTCCACACGTGCTTTTGCACATACAGACACCCAAACACACTGAGAACCTCAGCTTCCTCTTTCTCGTCTTCCCAGCCGCCTTTCCTCTTAGCGAGGAGAGAAACCGTGTGTGAATGTCTGCAAGCATATGCTAGTTTTGCGTGAATGTGTACGTTTGTGTGGTTGTGGGGAACGCGTACCGTCTGCTGTTTGTATCAGATGCCTTATGTGTGAAAAAATGATTTTGATTGTAGTCATTTGTTGGAAAATATACATTTTTTTTGCCACAGATATTTGTGTTGTCTTGATTAATAAAATATACCTGGATATGCATCATTATAAGCAATAAACACTCAACATTTTCTGTTTGGAGAAGAAAACCGGTTGATTGAGTACAGTTGATCTATGTGAAACAGGAAGTGTTGTATTTTAATGGGATTTCTGTCAAGTTTGTTATAAAATGAGAACTGACAGTTCAAGTTAGGTGCATGTAAGTACCTTCATAAAAATGTGCCTGTGTCATGTAAATTACAACATTTTGCACTTGCATGTGTTTTTTCATCATAAATTGGTTTTCAAATCCTGAATCTGGGTGTGTGGGTAGATAGCTGCTCAACATTGACATTGGTACGTTATTCCTCATTTTGCAAGCGTGTCTCAAGGGAACCAGCCTTCACCTCCAAAACTACCGGACTTTCCAAACAAGCGTTCACACATGCTTACTAATGGACCCACACCTGGACAGGTTGGGCTGAGAGCTCCAGGTGGCTCCTCATAAATGAAATATGATATTAGACCGTTAGTGAGCTCAGCCCAGCTGGGCCCAGATATCTTAACGCTGTTATACACAGCAAAAATGAAATGACTGACAGATGTATATTAATGTGTGCAGCAATATTATCTTTCCTGCAGTCTGAGAAGACTAGAACTTTTTTGACAAAAAAAAAAAAAAGAATATGGATGTGTATAATTCTCATATTAACGTCAAAATGAATAAATATAAAAATGTAATGCTATATAAAGATATGCAGTATATAAATAATAATACAAATTAATAAGCAACGTATGTATCTACAATCACATGACTCAACCAATTTTTTTGATGTAATAGACAAAGGAATATAAATTATAAGAAAGAGATGACAGCAATCATAAAAAGAGAAGGGAAAGACATTGAGATGTTTGGAGGGGGAGGTTGAGGGCAGTCTAGTGAAGAAGTGAAAGTGAAAATGTTCCTCAGATTTCTGAGGAGGAAGTCAGTAGGCATAAATACGCGAACGCTCTATGACAAACTCGCACAAGCCAGGAGCAGAGAGAGGGAGAGCGCGCAAGAAAGAGGAGGAATGACTGAAGCAGGTAACAGAATTATTCATCTCATCTATTTCATACCTGTCAGTTTGTAGCTGTCATGTTTAGTGTGTCTCTTCTCATGTCGTTTATCACTCTGACAAGCAGTTTTCTTTCATTTCTCTTTACCTTTGTTCCACTTGTTTCTTTCATTTGTTAACTTGTCTTCTCTTTTGCAAGTAGAAGTAGTTTCCAAGCACTGTATGGAAAAAAAATACGGAAATAGGGTTTTATACAAACCGTTTCTCCTTCATTTGTCTCGTTCTGCTCATCTTTTTCTCATTCATTTGACTGTGTGTGGCAAAATCTTCAGAAAAATGTAGGAAAGACAGTGAGAGAAGAGATCACTTCAACCATTCTCTAAAATCTTTACAATGTGCCACCAGGCTTGTTGGTTTTAAAATGAAAGCTTCATATTCAGGCTAGTTCCTCCTTTCATTTTACTTCATGTGACTTTCTTTGGTCAATTTTATATCCTGTTTAATCTCTCTTGTCATTTTGTCTTCATTTACCTTGCATAACCCCCCTTCTCCTTCACTCTCCCTCCCTCTCTCTGCCCACTCTTCACTGATAGGGAACAGGTTTTTCAAGACACAAGTCTACAGATGAAACAAGATAAATAAACAAGTTTGATTCTTTTGCAGAGGCACCAAACTTGTCTGTTGTAAAAGCTGTTTGAATGTCATTTCTTTTTTCTTAATTAAAAAAAGTGCACTTGCTAAATGTAATTTTCACACGGAAAAATGTTAAATAACGAAGTGTTGCCGGATATGTTTGTTCATGGAGTGTCTGTGAAAATGGCCACAGCAGTTTGGATGGTAACGGAACCCATAATGCAGCTGTTTGGTTGATTGACAGCTGGCTATGGATTCTGTGTCCTTCCTTTCTTGCAGGAGCTTAAAGATGAAAATTGTATGTGTTGGAGGATTTCAGGAGCTGGCCTCATTCAGATATGATATTGGATGTGAATTTTACATCTGTATTACTTGAAATGTACTTGAATATATCTACAATGTTATAGCGAAGTCATAAATGTGTATGTGAGTATATGAGTTCTGATGTTGCTCTGGAATGACACGTTTTCTCCCGGATGGCCAGAAATATGTTTCGCCACCGGGAACTTCGTGTCAGCCAAGATTGGCATCACTTCCTGACAACTGCAAATCTTTAGAATCTTTAGTATTTAGTAAATCGCAGAATCTATTACTAAAATGCTTTGTCAGGCATTTAAATTTTGTTTCTGTATTTTTACATTTCATAATAAATTAAGAACATTTGTCAATCACTACTTGTTGACTTTTTTTGTTTTGGGCTTTTATCATCAAAGAATGTTTCAGTAGATGATGATATAGAGAGGAATGATAGAGGTTTGTGTTTTCAATAGATCACTGATCTGGAGCGGGTTTTGGATGATTTGTTTTGTAGATTTTACTCTGACTAGATGATATAAAGTGAAATCTGTGAGCCAGTGTTGCTGTTTTAGTTTTTTTGGGAAGAGATCTAGATCTTACTGTAAACCACAACATGTGACCTGTAATCTGGCCCAAGTTCAGCTCTCATATACAACTGTTACCTGCAACAAACAAAGCGGAAGTACTCAAATAAGCAACTGAACAACCAGCATTCAAATATGCTTCAGCATGAAGTGTGACCAGATCTCACTTTGATAAACATTTCTAAAGACTCATGTAAAACTTTTTATGGATGCATGGTGTCTTATTACTGTTCCATAAGGTAATATTTTAGTATAAGAAGTCAAACGTTAAAAACTTGTAACTTTTTAAACCTTGAAACAGTATTCCTGATGCAATAGAATAAAAGGCTGGCTTATATATTTATAATATATATATATATATAAATCTAGTCTAAAAATGAAGTTAAAAGAATTTTTCACATTTAGTCTCCTAAAAAATAAAGTATAAAGTTTAAATTAAATCAAATGAATGAAAACAGTTTACAGCTAACAGATTTGTAGTGAATACTTTAACCATGATAAATACTCTTTTCCTCACCCGAGGCTATCATGTGATTCTGTCATACGGCGCAATAAATAAAGTAATGTGGCAAGCAGAGAGTGAAAAAGATGACATAACATGCGTTTTGGGTGCACATTAATGTTAAACATTAGTGATAAGAAATAAAGTAATTAATAGATTATTTAAAAAATAGTCTTTATCCTTTTAAATGAAACGGCAGCTTCTGAACAAAACATATTTGATCAGAAAAGCACTTTTGCTTTCTGTTCTGTCATTGACTGAACTGATTTTGCCACACCCAAAATGGTGTCCTTTAACAGGACGCAACCGGGAACTGGTGTTACATGAAAATATGCCCCCTCCGATCAGTGACATTTCTTAACGTTCCGGTCCCCATGCATCTGTTTTGATTGGTGATCAATCCGAGCACAGCACCGCAGTGCTGCTACAGTCAATATCAGTCAGATCCCTCGAGTCCGGGCACTAATAACAATGTCAACATACTGAGTCTAATCATGGAGGAAGCCGTGCCATTTAGCATCGTGTCCACCGTCAAAGCGTTGAGCGTCGCGTTGCGGAGAGATGCTGAGCATGAAGCCGAGATCAGCCGCGAGCGAGAGAAGCTCTGGTTCAAGGAGAGCAGCGCCAAAAACCTGAGAAATCGTGACTTCTTGTCACCCAACACGGTTCTGACGACGCTGTACGCCGGTGGAGAGGTCAGTCTGAAATATGTGTTTACATGTAACTTACGGTTTTTATTTTCTGTGTTATGATCTCTTCCTGGCCTGCACCACCAGTGACAGATGCGCTCTCGCGTTTCTCCGCATGCCGATTTTACGCATGGCTTGAAGCGCCGTGTTCAAACGTTTGCTTGGACGTCTGGTTATGAATCACAGAGCCAGTGACACAGAATTGTCAGAATATAAGCCCGAGCTCTGCCCAGACACGCAGGGCGCCAGCTAGACTGTTGACATTGGCGGCATCGACCAAACATTTGAACCCTGCGGCAGAAATGATTTAACTCCTCACTGCCCGTTAGATCTAGGTCAGACTATACCAATACTGAAACTACATGTTGGTTATTAGGAGAACCACAATGTCATAATCACGGCCTGATTTATTACCGTTTCCCCCCAACAACAGAAAAGTATTGTTTTTTTGTAGTTTCTCGCGGTTTGGTTTTGTTTGAGATAAATCTCGGGTAACTGAATTGACTTTTCGCGCCCCTGGAAAACAAAGTATAAATGACATTTTAAACAAAACGTTGTGAAACGAAAAATAAAGGCAGTATGTAACAAACTTACCTTTTATGTTTTGTCGATAATAGGGGATCTCAACGAAAACCGCCAGAGTAGCAAACTGTTGCCGTGGTTACCAAAAAAAATTTTTTGCGTGGCGGGCTTTAATTTAATTTTAAAATCACCCCTGCTGAAAACACAGCTAAAACCAGCCTAGGGTGGTAGTCTGGTTGTTCCAGTTGGTCTCCCAGCTAAGACCAGCCTGGCAGGCTGAAAATGTGGCCAAAACCCCTTTAAAGCCAGCTTGCTAACCAGCTTAAACCAGGCTGGTCTCCCAGCTAAAACCAGCCAACCAGCCTAGGCTGTTTTTCTTCTTCTGCAGGGACTTTTTAAGTAAAATCTTAAACTGATTTATTGTTTATGCTCCCTCGATTTTGTTGGTAGGTAACATGTATATTCATAGAATATAAAAAGCATTTTGGTGAAATTTCATTGGCAAAAAGCGATACGCAGACTCAAAAGAACAGCACATTTGTTAGACCAACTTGAAATATGCACTCATTGACATATAAACACCGGATCTTTCAAAAATTTCATAGATCGTCAGTGAATCTGACCTCACCTTAAGTTCTTAAAGTTGGCATAAAAACAGAAGGTCTTGTCTCTTCTGATAGTTTAACAGCTTCTCAAGCTACAAAAATTGTAGGGGTGGGGGCTTCATTTTGTCATTTGGCAATTGATTGGATCAATGTTTTAGATTTAAAGATATTATTTAGAAAAAGTAATATGCAAAGATAATATTTTATAATAAACACTTGAATTGTCAATTGAGATTTCACTGTGACTTGAAAAGGCAATCTTTTCGTTCATGTTGGATTTGTGTTTCAAATCACTTTATACTGTTTTCAACAAATGTTTTGATTTATTGAGGTGTCCCCAGGCTGCTACACTACATATGTAAATTGTTACACTAATTTGTAACTTATTTATTTCATGATTGTGTGTGTTTTCAGGTTCCCTCTGATGTTCTCAGTGGTATTTGCTCTCTTCGTGGCAGTGGCGTATTGCCAATCGGAGCCACTGAGGTGACACCAGAAGGCCTGCGCGTATGTGTGGATCGCTGTGCAGCATTCAGAGGTGTTTTATGTGGAATAACACCATATCTGACACCTGCTGCTGAGAGACAAGGCTGTGTCCTCATTAACTGCCCTGCCCTCCACATCAAACAAGCCGTGCCATCTCCCGATGCGCTAGCTCTGGGACAGCTACGAACCGTTCTCATTGCCGACCACCTCGGGGCACAGCTCAGGAGACAAGGGTGTGTGCTTTGACTTTCATGAGAATATATTTAATCACCAATAAATATATTATCATGACATAAATTTGTCACCAGAGAACATCAATCAACATGTTAATGCATCTTCCTTTATTTTATATAGGTACACCGTGTCCTTTTGTCCAGCCTTGCCACAGGACAGTGACATTGTCAACTTTCTGAAAACACTAGGCATTGATTGGCCTACAGTTCCTGTCAGCTGGACCAATGAGGACAGGGAAGAGAAGATGAAAAAAGCTTTAGAGAACTCAACCTACAGAGACAGAGAGATGGAGAGAGGAAAAAGGAGAAGCAGAGGCGAGGAAATTGAGGGAGAGAGAAGAGGCATAAAAGAGGAAGTTAGGATAAACCTTAAACAAGTGGTCCAGGACGAGAACCTTCAGGGGTATGATCCCAGTCTTGGCACTTGCACAGGTGTGTTGTAATGTGTTTATTAGAGATCTAATGGGTTCAGTTTCACATGGGATCATTTATATACAAGATTTGTGTTTGTTTGGCAAGTAAATGTCGTTATTAGTCTTGCATGAGTAAAAAGGTTGATGGTAAGATTTTAATTGTATTTTGTTTTATAAATATTTTAACCCTATCTTCGACCAATACAGTACAAGATATTTGTTGCTCATTATTCTTTTACATATGATGCATTAAAATGCTTCACACCGTAACTTTACCTAGTAATGCAATATATATATATATATATATATATATTGGTTATTGTGTATTTATTAAATTTATCACTTTTTGATATCAATTTATCAAATTTGTTTGCGCTTGATTTTAATTTGCAGCATCATATTTTTAAAATTGAATAGTCAAAGTAGAATAGAATTCCACCCAGTTAATCATTTTTTGGCCTTAACATGAAAATAATTATCAACTTGTTAATAATTAGCTAAATTTGGCAGCAGTGCATGAGATGCGACATGTCAATGTTGTAATATACAGAAATTGTGCTAGAAAGGATAGTTACTGCGCAAACACACCTCTGGTGAACTTTTACATTTAGTTTGTTACATTCTAGCATTGTGATGAGTATGTAGAATGTTGAAAAGGAACAAACGTGAAATTGTTTCTTTATCTGTTATCTATTTTTTTACAAGGAATGTTTTAGTGTTTCTGTGATTAACTGTTGGATAGCCTTAGTTTTCCTCTGTATTGTGCATAAGTCAGTGATTTCTCTGTTTTCAGTGCAGAGAGAAGGTTTGTGTCATCTGGCCCAGCTGGACAGTGCTACCACAGATTTCCCTGTGAGTCAAATAGACCCTCTGTCTGGATTATGTCTGTCTGATTTGAGTGACCATATTTTAGTTGGATGCTTGTAATGGATTTCTCTACTTTAGATCTCTACGACAACAGCCCTGCATGTCACTTCCTGTCAGGATGAATTTCGTCAGCAGCAAACAGCCATGTTGTGGAGAGCAGCGGGTGCAATGGCAGTGCAGGTTTCACATTCTCTGCCCACACAGACACATTTGCTCATCAGCTGTACCAGCGTGCTTTACATATCAAACAATTGCTTTCTGTTTTGTATTTTCTGTCCTGTAACAGGAAGTTTTGGTTGGACCTATCAAAGGACCCAATCTTTTTCCTTTCGTTTCTTTATTTTATTTTAGTAGCCAGTAGCTTTTAGTTATATCACAGCTACTAACCATGATTTGCTACTTCCTAAATAGTAGCAGCTGGAATTGGGCATAAATCATGCTGATTAAGAAAGCATTTAATTAACACTTAATCTTCCTTATAATATTTTTTTCTCCTTATCTTGGAAGAGCATGTTTGTAAATCTGTAAAAAAGTGTATATAACTATGTATGTGTGTAAAAGTGATTTAACTTGTATATTTTTATGTGTTAATTTGTATATTGATGGCATGAAATCTAAAAGACAATAAATGAAACCCATATAAGTTGCAAAAAGTTTTAAGACAATATCAAGTCAAAAATGAATGCATGAATAATTGCTTTTGTTTTCTCTGTTAGAGATTGGTGATTTGTGGTCCTGTTAAGACTCCTGGAATTCAGATGAATGCAGCTCAGTATCTTCAGTAAGGCAAAACTTTAAAACAGCAACTGTCTATCATCTCTTTATGTTCTATCAACCTTATAAGTCTGTAAGTCTTATTACAGTGTTATATGGTTGGCTGTAGGTTAAGAAAAGCTCAGATGAAAGAGGCCTCAGAGATGAAGTACGGAGACCAAGTTGAAGGTTGAAGTTTATCTGTTCATTTTTAGAAAATTTCTTTTACAGCATGTAGTCTTAAAGAAATAGTCCGGAATGCATGTCATTACCAGATGTCAGCTGATTTGTGCATGTGCCATCAATTCACTTTTTTAGGTCAGACATGGGATGACATCATTAGAGTGATGACCTCAGCCACCGTGAGGTTTGAACTGCTGTCCACAGTGCACACAAGTCCAGTGAGTGTTATTTGTGTGAGTGTGTGTAGAATTGTGTTTTCCTGCATTAGAGATTATTGGCAGCTGTCTTTCAGGTGACCTTAGATGTTCAGCGGGACAGTGGTGTGTCCACAAAGGGCCCCAGGGGTGGAGTCTTTGTCATGTATAACTGCGCTCGTCTTCACACACTTTTCAGCAGCTATGAGAAAGGGGTGGAACAAGGTAATACACACACACACACACACACACACTATAGTGTTCTTGACTTTTGATTCATGCTCCATGTCATATTATTATGATAGTAGTCTTGGTGGAGTTTTTTTTTTCAAGCACATGCAGTGACTACACCCAAATCTTAACAACTTGTTGTATACATGTTTAAAATTTACACTTTGTTAGGCAAAATGCTGTTTTTCACTGCCAGTTTCTGTTCCAAACTAATGTAATAGAAAAGTTAAATACTTTTTTATTGTGACAATGTACAGAAGATATATAGATTTTATTTTGTGCAGTTGAGGAGTTGTATTCTGATTGGTTATGTTGTTTGGGGCAGTGTACAGTTCCAACTGGCTGAAGTAGAGAAATCAATTCCCATATTTCTCTATTGGGCCTTTTGATTAATGAATGTTAAGTAGTAATGCAATATTGTTTCTATTTTTAAAATAATATCCATATCTACTTTAAAATTTGTAGGTCTTTATCCAGAAATCCCTGGAGGCACAGAGCTAGACTTTTCTGCCCTAAAAGAGGAGGTAAAGCAGCATGTAACTAATGATAATGTTTTTGCTAATAGACTTATTTGTTGTATTCTAAGGGATTTTCAGTTGCGTAAATATATATGCCAAATGTACTCCGATAAGCTGTTTAGTGGAATAGAAAGTTGTTTATATTATAAAAATATTTCTATTTCGTCTTTAGGGGGAGTGGCTTCTTCTCTTCAATTACCTCATTCCATTCTCTGAGTTGCTGGACCAATCGGGTCAGATCCTGGAACATGAGGGCGGCACAGCCAGAGTGAATTTAAGGACTGAACAGGTACTTTATTTATTTATTTATTTATTTATTTTTGAATATAAAGGTTTTGTTTCTCAGATGTTGATTTTATTAATGTTGATTCTTATTAATCTCAACCAGTCATATCTCTTATTCTGTCAGCTGTTGGCTTTATTAATAAAGCAATCCCTAACTGAAATGTGTGTATTTATCTGTCAGGTGTGCAGATTCTTGGTGTCTCTCAGTAAAGATTTTAGCTCCTACTACAACAGAGTTCATGTCCTTGGGGTAAGACGTTATTGGACTTGTGTGGTTGTTTGTGAATCAATTTATGTTTCTGTTTATATAAGGATATTTTAGATTCTGTTAGACCCTTCGAACAACCTATTACAAGTTTTCTTTAGTTTATTTAACATGATTTAATATGTATTTTGCATATTTCTGTGTGTATAAGCATTAACAGTTATAAATGTAATTAAACAAGTTCAGGGCCATTAACTTTCCTCTCTTTCTCTTTCTCTCTCTCTCTCTCTAGGAGCCCCTGCCTCATCTTTTTAATCAGATGTTTTGTCGTTTATTGTTGTTGAGAGCATTAAGAGAAATTTACCACAGCGCCCTGCACTCCCTTAACCTTCCCCCAATTCCCCAGCTATAGCATCTCCACTGCAGACATTATACACTAACAGCCACAAACTCTCTCCCTTAACAGCCAGCACTCTTCCATTTTTCTCAGTTATTACACCTTAGATACCTTCCTCATAGCCGTAATTGCCTGATCATCGTGTCTGAATAGCCCAATATTCCTCTTGCCCTCCAAAAAGACTGTTTTACCACTAATAGCCATACAGAAGGCAGGACAGACCCCAATAAATCTGTCGTTCTTCACTCTTTCATTCAATAAATGATATTTAGTCTGAAAATTCGCCCCTAAAAATGTCAACAAAATATGCTTTCTTTTACAGAGGATTGAATTCTCCTGCACCACATTCATTGATTTTGCCCTCGTGCATGAATAGGTATTCTATGTAATAATGTTTAATTGGTGTAAGTGCGCAGCTCTATTTGTTCAACGCTGAGCACATATTGACAATGCAACACAGTTGTTCTCACAAACAAGTATCTGTCACCAATGTTTATGATTAGGAATCATGTCTGCATGGATTGGCGATCGTTTGGCATTCCTGTAATGTCATGATCTGGGATGCTACTTCTTTTAATATGAATATAGTGTTATCTGTATCAAATATAAAGTCTTAATTCTCATGTTTCCCTCAGTGTCCCTCACTGTTTATGCCACTGTAAGTGTACAGGTGTAGTACTGAGATTCCTCGTGTGCCATACATTTCAGATGCTTCAGTACTCTCTCTGTGTCTGGAGTTTCACAGGTCTGTGCCATACGCCACACAGTATTCAAAGCCCTGAGAGTTAATTAACACATTTAGAGTGACTGTGTAACATTCTCACACTTCAAAGTTTTTGTTAGTGGTGATTTCACTCTATGTATTTAAATAGCAGCAACCTGCAGAGACTTCATAATTAAAAGAGTGTCTGCCTCAACCTCTGAACTGGATGTTTTTCAAGCGTGCGAATGTTTGACTATCTATCCGTACACAAGACTTTTATTTATTTTAATGATGAGACTGCACAGTGAGGGTTATTTAGTTAACATCAGTTAATGGAGTAGGTAGTCAACAATGAACAACTGTTTTTGTTTTTCATTTATCTAGTTTATTATTTATTTATTTTTGTTTGTTGGGAATACATCAACTAATGTTAATTTTTACAATTTAAAATGTTTTTATAGGATGTTTATTAGATATTAACATTTAATGTAGGTTAATAAATGCTGTAAAAGTGTTGTTCGTTTTTAATATTAGCAATTGCATAAGTAATATTGATACATTGAATATAGTAGTTTTGTCATTTCAGTCATGTTTATTTCAGAAAGAAAAGAGAAAAAATCTAGTATGAACATAGTATTTGTCTCATGAAATTTTATTTTTATTTGTGTGATCATTTATACATATTAAAGAATGTGATACTTTTTTCACTTTAAATTGGTCAAAAGTGATAGGCCTAAAGATATTTGTAATATTACAGATTATTTCTATTTCAAATAAATGCTGTTATTTAAACTTTCTGTTCAACACACAATCCTAAAAAAATTACGCTTTCCGCAGCTGTTTGCCATATTGTTAATAGGAAATAATTTTTGACAATCACAAAATCAGCATATTAGAATGGTTTCTGAAGAATGACACTTTAAATTTAGCTTTGCAATCATGGAATAAATTACATTTTAAAATATATTAGAAAAAAAAAAGAGTTAACTTGTAAAAAGAATATCGCATTATTATTTTACTGTATTTTTTATTGAATACAACTTACAAATTGTCTCCAAACCTTTGAAATGGTAGTGTATAAAAAAAAAATACAGGGCTATTTTTTCTGCCATATTTAAATGTCTTGGGCTTTTTGTCCTTGGCAGTTAATTTCTCATTAATTTCTGATACTAAATGAGTCGTAAGTGTACTTGTAATAACTCGTAAGTGCATTGTGTGGTTTAAATATTAATTTAATTTGAGATGGAAGCAGAATTATGACCCAGACAGGTCAACATCTCATAATATTTACGAGTGGCCTGACAAAAACTCATCTTTTAAAAGAAGTACGTGTTAAAGGGATAGTTCACCCAAAAATTTAAATTCTGTCCTTTGTTTATCTTCGAAGCACAGATTAAGATATTTCTGATGAATTCTGAGATCTTTTCTGCATAGACTGGAACACAACTGACACACGCAAGGTCCAGAAATGTAGTAAGGATCATTATGATATGGGACCTCTGTGGTTCAACCTTAATCTTACAAAGCTAGGAAAATGCCTTTTGTGCACAAACGCAAAAACCATTGATGTCACTGATGCATTGCTGTCTATGCAGGGTCAGAAAGCTCTCAGATTTCCTAAGTTTGTAATGTAGTGCTCAGTTGCAGGACTGAACATTAATAGCAGCCACATTGCTAGAAATCGGTTCCAGTTTTCAGTGCTGTGACTGAGTGTGACTGTTGGTTAAAACTCTAGAATACTGCCAGCCAATCTGTCCAGTAGTAACCACAGATGTCTGCATACTAAGAATGCACATGTAGATATTGACGTGACAGGTTTAAGAAAGTGTAATAGCTTTGTTCAGCCACTAGAGGGCAATCATGTCTTATTATCTCACTGCTGAATTTTGTTTGCTCTCTCTCCCTCCTATGTGGTTTAGGGCTGGTTGGGCTGTCAGTCATCACTGCCGGGCATCTCTACCTTGAAGACAAAAGAGGGAGGAGAGATGAAAGGAGGCAGAGAAAAAGGAGACTAGTGCATGAAAGCAGTTCAAAGAATGAAGAAAAGTATGCTGTGTAATCGCTACAAGCAAAACTGCTGTCTTTTCAAGAGGTGTGTGTGAGAGCGAGATGAATGAATGAGGTCAGAGGGGCCCATGGGAATTGAATGATTTTTGTAATTGCCAGGGATAGGAGGAGAGAGAGGAAGAAAAGGTGGGTGGAGATGATAGAGCAGAGTGATATTGATGAATGTTGTTCTTGGTGACTGGCGTGGAAACCTAGACAGGAAATAACAGTGTGAGATGGGTGTGGTTTGTGGAGTGTTGGGAAATGACACATGGAGACAAATTGTTACTATATCTGTAAGTGTCACACTAGCAAGCAATCATTTTCTTTTGCAGTATTGGCTAGAAAGGTCTGAAATCAAGCCACCAAGCACCATATATAAGTATAAGCTGGTGAGTAAATAAAAGGGGGCGTCTTGCCAGCTGGCCGATAATTTTATTAGGAGGTGCTAATCCACTGTAATCCTTGTTCATTTTCAGTCTGAGCACAACTAACAGGCTTCTAGGAAATCTGAATTCAGTTCAAACATTCTGTTCACACTCGAACAGGATTAGTTGTGATTCATATCAGGGTCGAGTCGACTGGTGCCCTTGAGCTGTTGTCTGAAGTCTGTTCAAAACATGGCTTATGCTGAATTTTAGAATGAGTCAAATCAAAGACTCACATCTTAGAATGACTATTACCTCCAGTGGAAAATGTAAGTCAGAATTTATTTGATCTTTAATATTATAACAATTTAATATAACTGTTTTCCTAAAATATAATTTATTCATGTGATGGTAAAGCAGAATTTTCAGCATCATTACTCCAGTCTTCAGTGCCATATGAGCCTTCAGAAATCATTCTAATAGGCCGACTTGGTGCTCAAGAAACATACTGTTACTATAATACTGGCAGGTGTTGCATAGCAAAATTTTTACTCTTATTATATGCCTTTTGATATTATTGCCTTAGCACTCAATGCAATCTAAAGGTGATAAATTACATTACTGTTTTCACACTTAATTTTTTTATATTCCTTGTTTAATCCCATCAGATATCAGCAGAGACTGCAGGGTTGCCAGAACAGTCTGCCTCACCGCAGCATCTAATTAAAACAAAACTGGAGTCTGTCAAGCTTCTGGTGGTTCCAAGTGAAGTCCTCTGTGTGTGTGTGTGTGTGTGTGTGTGTGAGAGAGAGAGAGAAAGAGATAAATAGAGTGTGTGTGTGTCCCAACAACATGCTGGAAAAAATCTTACTCAAAGCCTTTGGGTTCCCTCTATCAAACTGAAGCTTAGAGATTGCGGCACCGTATTTGATGTAGATCTCTCAGCTGAAACTTTTGATAGTTTGACAAATTTAGACTAGAGCTGAAATCATTTTTGATGGGTTGAGATCTTTGAGACTGCACAAATCTGTCATTTAAAACTGTGTCAGAACAACCTCATGTGATCTTTCTTTAACCATCAAAAGGTGGTTGAAATAGTAGTAGGCTGTTTATAGAAAAACTGTCTGCTTTATGAATCTGTGTCATACTTTGAATGCGTTACTTTGACAGTGTTGCAAACAGAGATGCTTAAAATGAGTTTTAAATTGAAAGCAAGTTCTGCTGAGGAAACAGGATGATAGGACAGTCAGAAGTGTATTTTACACCCAACCAGGCGTGTGTGTATGTGTGCGTTAACAGATAAGGACCTAGTGCAACAGCTTCCTCTTTCTTTCTGTTTCCTTCTCTCTTCTACTAACCATTTCCTGACTTTTAGTTACAAATGTCTGTTCACAGACCTTCCTTCAGAGAAAGCAATCTCCCTGGTCTTCTGAAGATAACAAGTCTTAAAATGTGAGTGTTGTCCCCACAAGACCCCAAAAATGAAAAAAAAAGATTGCCATTTATGTGAAAAATAATAAGCAACAGGTGTTCTTCAGACCACCATGATATGTTTGTTGATTTTGAATTTGTTTGTTTGAGGCCAGGGGAATTCATGGTTATAAGTCTTAGAGAAATTAAAGAAATATATATTTTGTTGGTTTCTTTTTTTACATGCCAGCCATCTTTCTATCTATCTATCTGTCTAGATTGATAGAAACCAAATTGTATTATCATACAATAATGCTTTGTGTGTGTGTGTGTCCTATATAGGCACCAACTTGTATTATCATATCCAATAATTCTGTGTGTGTGTCTTATATAGGCATGGCTTCAGATCCAGCAGCTTGGTGAGAAACTAGCTGGATTGGAGTCTAAGCAGGTCTAAATCCTAAATAAGACGGCAAGATACCTCTCTCATCTGATGCTAATCCACTTTAATCTCAGTTCACTTTCACTCCAAGCACAACTAGAGCGGCTTCCAGTCGATCTGAATTTGGTCCAATCATTCTATTCACACTCAAACAGGATTAGTTCTGATTCATATCGGGGAAGACTCAGAAAAGCTCATGCTTATGACTGAAGCGTGTTTAAAACATGGCTGCTCTATAAAGGCATTTATATCCCATGCTGGAACAAATTAATGTGCTCCTCCTCTTTAGATGTAATAGGATCCAGTAAGATTTGTTCTCATTAATATAATATGACATAATCTTCAGGGTAATAAAGGCACATAGCCAATTCTTTTTCATTAAATTGCACCCTTGGCATAAGAGGCTCTTTTTCAGTTTTCAGATGTTCTAATATATGTATATTATCTTTTCCAGATGGTTTTATGTAGTGCTGAGGTTATTTATATTAATATGTAAATATTGAATTATATTTCTTTGATTATTAGTGTTTGACATTTTGTTTGAATGAAATAAAATGCGTATTTGTGCTTCTCCTTTTTATGTGTAAATGTTACATATTTTAATCATCTGTATTTTTTCATTTTGATTCTCTGTAGTAGTTTAGCATGGGAGGTGCAGTTTCATATATGCAGTGTTTATATCAACACACAGAATCTGCTGTGTCTGCGCTGTGTCTTTGAATGCTACGAGAAGGTGATAAAAGAGCAAGAAAATATTTACAGCTGCATTAAAATAACTATTTTCTGGGATTTTTTTAAATGTCACCTCTCCCTGTCTATCTTTCTGTCAATTTTACTCCTACCTTCATGCTATTAACTTGTTATTTCTCCTGCCTTTTTCTCTTTTCCTCTCTCATATTCCTCTCCCTGTTTTTTTTTTTTTTTTTTTTTTTTTGCTGATTTGGGTCACTGGCTGACTAAGAGACAACTCACAGCTGGCCTATAAACAACCTTCCCCCTTTCAGCAGCATTAGCTCACACACACACACACACACACGCTCTCCTCTCACTTCAGCACTCAGTGGCACAAATCTCTCACATCGTTTGGCATCATTTGTTCACTAGTTCTTTTTAAACGAGCTTTACAGACCACTCTCTTGTTTTTGCCTCAGTATAATGAATTAGAAATTCTCCAAGTGACAGTGCAGTCTGTTAAAAGTGCTTAAATGTTTTAAAGCTACAGCTTTTTATGTCAAAGTTACAACCTGAAAGAATCACAAGCCGCAGACAACTTTATTATTTAAAGTCAATTTAAATTTGATTTTGCTGTATTTGAAAATTCAGCAAGTCAATAGATATTAGCAACCAATCACTGAGACAAGGCGAAGAAAGCAGTTTAAGCTAAAAATGTGCCTAAAGGTTTTCTTTTGTGCTTTCTTCTTCTGTTTTAGGTTTGCAATACTATTCATTTTTAAAATAGTATATAGAATATTTTATAACATTTTGCATAAAGTAGCCTATTTAATAATTTATTTAATTTATTTTAGTCAGAATTATAATACTTTAGACAATTTTAGGCAATTTTATTCCATTCTGACGTTCACTTTTTTACATGTTTTACTATACAGTAATTTAATTCATCACATTACTCTGTGATAACTAGTATTTATCACCCAGCTGTTATGTGCTCATTTTTCAGCCCTTTGCACTTATATTTCTTTGCTATGATTCACCATTTTGTCGGAATAGACTGCGAAGAGCAGACTGCTGTGTTTGTTTATGAAATGGGAGTGATGCGTCAGTAATGCGATGATAACACGTTTTGAAGGGTACGTGTGCGTGCACGTGTGGGCGCGGATGGACTCATTCCAACTTTTCGCATATTCCATGTTAACGAGCGAGCTAGAGAGCACGCGCTCTGCTCTAAGAGTCATTCAGAAGTTAAATTACGAGAGCTCCATGTCGAAATCCAATAACCATGCGGCAGATAACGAACATACAGTGTTCATAATCCCATAATCCTCTAAAATTGCTAATGACATCACTATGCTCCCGGGCAACAGCGGCGCGAGACGGCCGGGAACGGGTCCGAGGGTGGGGGCGTGTCCTAAGCTTGTTTCGCTTATGGATTCCGGGTGTGGAAGCCACATTGAATATTCAGGTTCGGCTTACGTGCCCATCATTTTAATTAATTCACGCTCACCAGGCACATATTTGGTGGGGTAACAGTCTCAGCGCACTCCACCCAATTGACACCATATGCCTTCAGTCGTATCTCAAGGGCTCTGTTTGTGTCTTGAGGAGGCGGAAGTATTTTGAGAGACAGATTAAAGTGTGTGTAGGTGTCAGAGAAAGAGAATAGTTGAGATTTGTCTCTGTTGGTATGTACAAAGTGATTGTGCATTATTTAAACCTCACTTCCTGCATTGTCGGTACAAGCACCCATGCTTAAAAAAAGACACATAGGCGATAGTGAATATAAAATGGCCATCAAAGTATGTGTGCGATTATCTGCCAGTCCCTCTCTCTTGTGAATATGTATTATTGCCGCCTGCCCGTTCAGGCCCAGCCGTGACAGATGCTCACTGGGCCGAGGCCACCTGCTGCTGTGGCCACAGGGGAGGGGTTAGCAGGGTGAGCAGAGAGGACAGCAGGGTTGTGTGTCGGGGGGGGAGGGAGGGAAGGGGTCCACCGGATGCAAGCAATTACAGTTTGACAGCAGTGGTGAGGCACAAACACAAACCCCTCTTCTTGATGGAACGTACCCCCTACTCTTGCCGTTCCCATGGTAACTCATAGAATAGCTACGGCCTTGTAGCTGAAAGCTTACCTGAACGTGAATGTGTGTGCATGACTGTTAAGGGCCCCCAGGTGCGCTCTGTGAAGTGTGCACCCCTGTAATCCGCAGGCTGGATTTTTGGGGATTACAAATCAGTCCATTAGAGCTCTCACTCTCTGCTTCTCTCTTTTCATCTTACAACCTACATCCATAAAGGCTGTATAGAATACACTGTCTTTTTAGTCTTGTGCAGACAGGCGTCTTATTAATAATTTTATAGCAATACTATATTTAGTGTCAATGTCGTTACAGGCATGAATAAAACAAGATTGCGCTTGATATTAAAGTCCTTCAAAACTGAACATGGTTCTTGTGGTTTTGGACCACAGAAATACACGTGACTCTTTTTTTAACTTTGAATTCTAACTTCAAAATCTGCAGATACCAGCACCTGTGAGACTGAAGCGATGGATCTCAGCAGTAAGCAGCACACCAACTGAGCGCAGGACATGAGCGCTGTCTGCGGTTCTGAACAGATCAGGTGTAGCATTCATTTTTTAATGGTTCAGGGATTTTTTGAAAAACATTTTAAATTAGGTCATTTTTTGGGTTCCACACATTGTTGCATTCATATTTGATTCAGATCACAAATTAGTGATGTAGAGATTTTTTTGTATGTAGTTTTTATTGTTACATTTGATCCAAGATGTACATCAGATCAATGGTTTTGAGCTTTTTTTGTAACACTTTAGATTAGGGAACACTAGTAATTATTAACTTGCTTATTAGCATGGATATTACTAGCATATTGAACATTTATTAGTGCTTGTAAAGTACCTATTACTACCTTATTCTACATGATAGATCCCTTAACCCTTCCCAATACCTAAACATTACTACAAACAGCTACTGTACCTTACTTATTATTAATATACATTAGACTTTTTTCACATTAGATTTAGCATTTTTCCCAAAATATACATTTGTAATAATAATAAATTTGTAACTTGTTTTATTTTTTTTTTTCAGTGTGCACCTACGATGACTTTGTCTTAGTTGCAGTCACATTTGATCCAACTTACTTTTACTTTAGACATTATTGTTAAATGTTTTAATTTGAAGTGTTTTGACTTTGTTGCACTCCCATTAGATCCATTTTATGCATTTGGCAGATGCTCAAAAGTGACTTAAAGTGCTTACATTTCATGGAAATCAGACCCACAAGACCTTGCTGTGTCTGGCGTCACGCTCTACTGTTTAAGCTACAATAATAAAACCCTAATAAAAATAGTGAATAGAAAGTCTTATCGTCATCCACCAGTGTAGACATTTAGAAATGTGCAGAGCAGAAATGTAGGCCATATGTGTTTTCATGACATGCAAGAATTTGAATTATGGACTCTACTTTATTTGGGGAATGATGAGTAACACTAAATGTGATAGCTCTTTCCAGAGGCTGTTTGGCGAGCTGGTAAATCACAGGCGGGCTGATCGGAGTTACCCGTCAGTCTATCAGTCAGGTTTCACAGAGGAAGCTCACAGTTATGGGAATTCCTCTCCTCCTCGCTTAATGTGATTTAGGGCTGCCGTGACTGTGTGATATAATACCATCAAGCGTCTAGACACACACAAGCACACCCGCAGCACTAAAGACTAGACATGAATCTCATCCTCCACAGTCAACGAGGAAAATTCGCAAATCATCTTTTTCTGCTTAGACGACACCCGCACACAGAAAGCACAAGCCCTTTACCACAGCCAGCTCTGCTCAGCTCAGACTAGTGCACGAGAACAGTGGGGCGCGAGGGGCAGCTTATCTAGAGAGAGAGAGCGCGCGAGGGCGTGTGTGTGCGCGCGCACGGTATAATTGAGCCGTATGAATTTTTCAACATCCGTGCATTCGTTCCAACCGTGTCAGTGGCAGGCAGACTGTGCGAGACACAGATTGGTTTTTGTAACGCGCAAGTCTATTTCTGACTAAGCGTGGATTTCACATCCGCCATGCGGGGCTGTGACACGCGCCTCCGAAATTCACCCACATGCAGTGTGATTTAAAACAGGAGAAAAATCATAGTTAAAAAAATGTCTCCGTGTCAAACAATGCATTCAAAATGAGACCGTGTCTACCGTGTGGGAGGTAAAACTGGCAGAAGAAAGAAAGGATGATATGAATTCAGTGCATTGAATAAAATAATAAGAAAAAACAGCTCAGGAAATTGTTCAGTGAATAAGACATGACGTCACAGGTGGACACTGACTGATTGTTACACGCAAAACCACTATCCGCCCCCAAACCCCCACTGACGTTAATATAGCCTACTGTGTGTGTTTTTTCGCACAGAAAAAATAAAGAATATGCTGTGCTTGACATTTGTTGGTTAAATGTTTAATATGTGGGTAATCTATATATATTTACAACAGATTTGAATAAATGGCAAAAAATAAAATGCTTAAAGTTACTTTACCATATGCTGGAGGAAATTATAACATATTTAACTGCACATTAAATTACATTTTGCTATAAAATAGGCCTATACTAAAAACGTAAATACAAATTATAAGTCATAACGTTAATGTTGTATTCTTGTTTTGTTAGGCTAATGTTTCTTGGAGTATATTTGTTCCATGTATGTGTTACACAGATGCTGTTTTTCATTTTATCTTAGCCACTGTAAAAGTCACTGATAATACCATGTGGCCTTCTGTCAGAGGTGTTGTTATAAAATATATCAATACAAAGCAATGCAAGAACGTATTAACATCATTTGAATAAAATGTATGGATGTGTTGGATATTTTTTAAATATAAATTCAGTTCCATTTCCATGTTCCATATTGAATTAACTTCTATTGTTTTCACTTTGATATTAATAGGTTGTAGGCTATAGTACCTCTCCAGCGGTGGACATGGCGTCATCTGAGTGAGGAAACTGCCTTGCGCACACTGGAACAAACCATTCCCGTCTCAGAGAGAGAGAGAGAGAGAGTGAGTGAGAGGAGAGAAAGAAAGAAGCGAGAGGGGGAGGAGTGAGGGTAGCACCGAGTTCGCTGTGAGCCATGTTGGATGTGAATGAGAGATGCTGCGCTCGTGCCGCTGCTAGCCGGAGCTCTACCAAACACCGAGAGTAGATGCGAGCTTCCCGGGATCACCGAGCGACCGGGGAGCACGGCGGAAGGAGTCGGGCGGTGGTGGATGAGCTGGCTACTTAGCCGGCGTTTGGAGAGAGAAAGAGAGACACTTGGGTTCAGAGAGAGGGGAGAAAGGGGGGAGAGAGAGAAAGGATTTCACCAGACTAATGGCTGCACTGCTACTGGACTTGGGCTCGCTTTCGCCGCTGTTGTTTCTCCTTCTCCTCAGCTCTTTGTTCACTGTTATCCCGAGGAGTGCAGCGGGGCCGTTCTGCCGCTCCCTGTGCACCCACCCAGCCCCCGGAGACGCTCAAATCACCAGGCTGCCCGACGAAACGGTAACGGGGGCTTTGGCTGGGGGCGACTGGAAGATCCACCCTGCACGGACGCTACGGTCGCGTGGACGGGAAGCGCAATGCTCACGGTCCTGTACAGCGGAAACCCCGTCAGCACCGTTGAGTCCGGATTACCGGAATTCTAGTGCATGGATATCAGAACCGGCGGCGCTCACCGGACGCTGTCATCACCAGCCTACTTGGAGTAACGGTGGCAGTGGAGAGAAGGGCGTTGTTTCTCGTGTTCTCGCCTCTCCGGTTCAGTATGGCAAAAAGAGGACTATACAAAGGACTAGAACGCTCTCACGGCCACAGACGCGCCTCGACACGGACAGGGTCATTGCACAAAGCGTGCTGGACAGCTGTAGAACCGTGGATAGCCAATCCAGGCCCAACCACTGCCCATGTCACCCAAAACGGGAGTTTGCCGCTGCCAAGACACCAACTCGCCCGTTATTAAAAGCCTATTCTTATTCTAATGTGGTTTCGGACGCCAATAAATTGTGCAAAGCGACAGTGGACCGTCCCCTCTCAGGCACCCTGAATGTTATCGATCTCACCAGAGAGGGCTGGAACGGGTCAGGCTTTAGGAATCCCCGCGGGTGCTCGGGACCGTGCGCGTGGCAGCTCTCTCTAGGGCTTGGAAGCGAAGCAAGCAGCTGTCTCGAGTCACACCGGATCACAGGTTGTTCTGAAAGGCATCCAGACTGGCACAGCAGTAACTGGCACCGGTTCAACATCTCTCTGAGGCGCTACGCTGTTTGTGTTAGGCAGGCAAGAGAAAACACAAACAACACATCTTCAAATAACAACTCAAAAGTAGAATTTGTGCATGCAAAGTCGGATTGGAATAGTTCACAAAAGTCTTATAGTGCACTCAAACGGACTGATGCTCGGGATTTAATGCCACAGGCTGTCTACGTCAGGACTGAGACTCGCTTTGATGACAGAAAGGCTCGTTATAATGGATTAACTGGAATCAGCGCTGCTCAGTTGTATATCGGTGATGTACACAACTCTGACTCATCTGCTGCTGGCTCTACAAGGGGTCATAATGCTTCACATATCTACCTCTTAGTCGAGTTTAACTTTCCTAAACGTTTTCGTGACTCACACATTCACACGCGAGAAGATTCAGCACCCTCTCAGTGGACAGCGCCAATCTCTGTGCGTGAGCTCGCTCACTCCAATGACTTTACTCAAAGTTTGCTGCTGAGAATTTGGAACAGCAACAATAACAACAACTGCGCCAAGAATCGTAATAATAACCACCACAACAACAGCAGCAGCCCTGATGATCAAAATGCAAATAAAACCCAAAATGTTCCTGACAGTGAAAAGCGCGACTTTATAAGAGAGGAAAGTGCACGTTATCCTTGCTCCAGCGCTCGTGCAGAGTGTGGCGACTACGACAGCTTAACCGCCGATGGGGAAGCCACGCGGCCGCAATTAAAATCCGGTAAACGGGTGTCATTACAAGCTGAGGGTGTCAGTCAGCAAGAGGAGCAGCTGGAAGCCGCGACTGAGTGCGGTAGGAGGGAGGGACAGATAGAGGGCGGGGTGAAAGGGGAGGGAACGGGGGAGGGTGACAGACAGCCTGTAGAGGGAGAAAGGGAGGAAAGCATGGAGTGGGTGATTGCAGAAGACACAAAGGAAGAGGTAGTGTTAGAAGAGACAAATTTACTCAAAGAAAAAGAAAAAGGTCAAGGCAATGGCACCTCTCAGTCTGACAGAAAAAGCGATGAAAACAAAGAGGGAGTGTGGACTGAGCAGAGTGAGCTTAATCAGACTCTAGATGGGGTGGGAAACACACAAAAAGCTCTATACGGTGAGAAACAAAAAGCAAGAGAGAGCGATGAAGTTCAGAGAGGAGAAGAGCAAGAGTACAACGAAGAGCAGACAGGTGTGCCTCCTGTTGGGCGCTCCCGCAGAGCTGCTAATAGGCATCCCCATTTCCCCCAGTATAACTACCAGGTTCAGGTTGCTGAGAACCAGCCTCCTGGTACCTCAGTCATAAGTATGACAGCTGAGGACCCTGATGCTGGTGAGGCAGGCAGACTCAGTTACAGCATGGCCCCTTTAATGAACAGCAGGTCCATGGATTACTTCCAAATCAACCCAATTACTGGCCTTCTCACCACCACACACATTCTGGATCGAGAACACATGGACCTGCACTACTTCCGAGTTACTGCCACGGACCATGGCTCACCACGCCTTTCTGGGACAACTATGGTGACCATCACTGTGGCTGATCGTAATGATCACTCCCCTGTGTTTGAGCAAACAGAATATCGGGAAACGATTCGAGAGAACGTGGAAGAGGGATATCCTATCCTGCAGCTGCGAGCAACAGATCTCGACTCGCCAGCGAACGCTAATATACGCTACAGATTTATTGGAGAAAGTGCAGTTGTTGCACGTGCTGCGTTTGAGATCGATCCTCGATCAGGTTTGATCACGACACGAGGTATTGTTGACAGAGAAGCAAATGAACGTTATACATTGTTGGTGGAAGCAAGTGACCAAGGGAGAGAGCCGGGTCCACGGTCGGCTACCGTTAGCGTCCATATCATTGTGTTGGATGAAAATGACAATGTTCCACAATTCAGTCAAAAGCGATATGTGGTTGCAGTTAGAGAAGACGTGCGACCACATTCCGAAATTCTCAGAGTCAGTGCCTCGGACCAGGATAAAGATGGGAATGCTGCTGTGCACTACAACATAATCAGCGGGAACAGCCGAGGACAGTTTGCGATTGACAGTGTTACTGGAGAAATCCAGGTGGTAGCTCCACTGGACTATGAGACGGAACGGGAGTACACACTACGCCTACGAGCTCAGGACAACGGCCGTCCACCTCTCTCCAACAACACTGGAATTGTGAGTGTTCAGGTCACTGATGTCAACGATAATCCACCAATCTTTGTATCCACACCTTTTCAGGCTACAGTGTTGGAGAGCGCTCCTATCGGTCATTCCATTCTTCACATACAAGCTATTGATACGGATAACGGTGACAATGCACGCCTGGAATACCGTTTAACAGGAACCGGCACGGATACACCATTTGTTATCAACGCTGCCACTGGTTGGGTCACAGTGAGCTCAGAACTTGACAGAGAATCAGTAGAGCATTACTTCTTTGGCGTTGAAGCTCGAGATTATGGCGCCCCACCTCTTTCCGCCACAGCTAGTGTTACAATCACAGTAATGGACGTTAATGATAACAGACCAGAGTTTCTTCAAAAAGAGTATTACGTCAGATTAAATGAAGATGCAGCAGTTGGAACAAGTGTGGTCAGTGTTACCGCAGTAGACCGTGATGTAAATAGTGCCGTCACGTATCAGATCACCGGTGGAAACACACGTAATCGCTTTGCAATTAGCACAGCCGGTGGAGCTGGACTGGTCTCCTTAGCACTGCCTTTGGACTACAAACAGGAGCGCCGCTATGTGCTAACAGTCACTGCCTCTGACAGAACTCTCCATGATACCTGTCAGGTGCACGTCAACATCACAGATGCCAACACACACCGTCCCGTGTTCCAGAGCGCTCATTATTCAGTGAGTGTTAATGAGGACCGGCCTCCCGGCAGCACCGTGGTGGTCATAAGTGCCACAGATGATGATGTTGGAGAAAATGCCCGCATCACTTATTATCTGGAGGACAATATTCCACAGTTTCGGATTGATCCTGCGAGCGGAGCGATCACACTTCAAGCTGAACTTGACTACGAAGACCAAATGACTTACACGCTTGCCATCACTGCGCGTGACAATGGAATCCCTCAGAAATCTGACACCACTTACGTGGAGGTCAATGTTAATGATGTAAATGACAACGCACCTCAGTTCCTGAGCCCCAGGTATCAGGGTGGAGTCAGTGAGGATGCTCCACCTTTCACTAGTGTGCTACAGATCTCCGCTACTGACCGTGATGCTCATGCTAATGGCCGTGTACAGTATACGTTCCAGAATGGAGAGGACGGTGACGGTGATTTCACCATAGAGCCAACCTCAGGAATAGTCCGAACCGTCAGGAGACTTGACCGTGAAAGTGTTCCCTATTATGAGCTGACTGCATTTGCCGTGGATCGCGGTGTTCCCCCTCAGCGTACACCTGTACATATTCAAGTCAGTGTCATGGATGTCAATGACAATGCTCCAGTGTTTCCAGCTGATGATTTTGAGGTCCTAGTGAAGGAGAATAGTGCCGTTGGATCCGTTGTTGCTCAAATTACAGCGACTGATCCAGACGAGGGCCCAAACGCTCAGATTATGTATCAGATTGTGGAAGGAAATATTCCAGAAATCTTCCAAATGGACATTTTTTCAGGAGAACTGACTTCTTTAATTGACCTTGACTATGAAACGCGGAACGAGTACGTAATTGTTGTCCAGGCCACATCAGCTCCACTAGTCAGTCGTGCCACGGTGCGCATACGACTGGTTGACCAGAATGATAATGGGCCCCAAATGCAAGACTTTCAAATCATCTTTAACAACTTTGTATCTAATCGATCCAATACCTTCCCAAGTGGGGTTATTGGACGAGTTCCAGCCCATGACCCAGATGTTTCCGATCGTCTCTATTACACCATAGACCGTGGGAATGAGCTACACCTGCTTCTGTTGAACCACACGAGCGGGGAGATCCGCCTCAGCCGGAAACTGGACAACAACCGACCACTGGTGGCCCCGATGCTTGTCACCGTCACTGGTAAGACCAAGAGGGGAAGGTAAAGATGTGAGGGGGAGGGAGAAAGGGAGAGAGGGAGGAAGAAATGGGGAAATGAGGCAAGGGCTATTAAGGTCATAAGGATGAAATCAAATCAGGTCAAATTGGTTTTGCTAACTCTTTTTTGCAGTGCTCTATTATGAAATATTGCTGAAGGCAATGTGTCAGTGTAGAGAGTGCCTGTTAGAGGACAAAATAGAAAGAATAGAAGATATCTTCAGAGAAAGATGACCCTTGACTTGCATTTTTCTCTGTAAAGACATTTAGCAATCGATGTAAATTACTTTATGCTGGAAGGATTTCTACTGGCATTAGCAGGTACTGTAACAGGAGTCTCAGTGGTAACTTGAGAGAGTGTAAGTGCTGAGGAGAGCATTGCTTGGCCACAACGGCTGATGTTGTTGATTGCATTGCTGGGAAGTGTAGATAATTGTGGCTTTTGAAAGGTTATAAATGGTGATTTGTTATTTACAGACAAGGTGACTAAAATTGTCAATTTAACATGATGTGTGGGGTTTGTGGCTGCTTTGGGTTTATTTATCACTTAGAAAGAAATCCTGCTTGACTTTTTGACAATATTGCTGATTTTGTTCTGTGTTTTTTACCTTATCTAGCAGTTTGTGTGTGTATGTGTGTGCAAGGCATATAGGTTGGGGAGTTTGTAAGACTGCAGTGTGTTAGACAGCTCAGTTACCCTCTGGTAAAATTTTCTCTCTCTCTCCTCTCTCTCCTCCCCCATTTACTCTTCATTTCGCATTCATTTTGCTTCCTTGCTTTTCTGTCTATCTATTTTTCTCTGACAAAACATATTTTTCTGTTGGGTTAAATCATCGAAATATATGTTTCTAAATAAGCTGAGCGGCTTTATTCTACACTGTACAATTTAAGCAATTCAAGTTTTCAACCTTCGAGGGAAATGAAAGGTTAAGTTGAAGGCATTTCCTTTTAAATAATTCCTTTGTATTCTGCTTCACCCAGAGAAAGAGCAGTTACAGTTTTCTAACGAGCACTGTCTGTACGACGAGATGACATAGTTTGGAACTCAGTATTTCTTTTATCTTGTTATTCTCCAAGAAAGGCAGGCGTGCTTATATTTAGTGATTAGTCGTAGTTTAGGTGTAGTCAAATCGTATTGGTCTCTGAAACAATGCATGTATACCAGAATGAATCTGTACTTGTAAATGTAGTTTAATAGAGGATTGCGACAGCCCTCATATCTTGCATGCTTTCTATTGCATTCTCTCTCTCTCTGTTCTACTTTACTTTTGAGTGTAATAGGACATCCTTAGGGGAAGCCTGGCTTTGGAAACAAACGGAGCACAGTAATCAGCTGTCAAACCAGTGCCCAAGATTTTGTGTGTGTGTGTTTGGGTAATCAGAGGGTTTAATATTCGCTCATGCGGGCAACTACAATGTTTATGCCTACATCTGGATTTGTTTGAGCATATATTAAGTGTGTGTGTTTATGTGTTAGCATGTGTTTTTGTGCGTGTGTGTGTGTAAACGTCTGTAGTTGAGTGCCTCTTGGCTGATGGGGGTAAAAATATATTTCCAGGTGACTAATTTCAGCTATGAAGGGCAAATACATCTAAGCATTCTGTGTGCAGAAACACACAAACAGAGGCCCTTGAGACTTGGGGTCTGTTTTGGTCATGCCACATTTGTAATTTCAATGTTTACAACCGTGCCAAATGTGTGAACTGCTGTTGGGGAATTTGTGAGCATGTGCATGCATCAGGTTTGTTGTGTCAGGTAAAGAAACCCGAAAAACCTATGCTGTAGGGACCACTATTTGATCTATTTGTTTATTTCATGTTTTTGTGAGCCAGTAAAAGCTATTTGCATGTTTTCCTGCGAACCCAGCAAGAACTGCTTCAAACACACAGAGTGTTTTTTTCTCTAACAATCCCCCTCTGCAAAACAAGCCTAAAATAAAGTTCACTTTAGAGTGGGTAAGTGAGCTGGATTATAAAAGATTAAAAAGGGTCTGAGAGAGGAATAGAAAGAGATACAATGGAAAAAGGATAGGCTTAGAGAATGTGTAGAGTATAAGAAAAAGGAGAAAACAGATTGAGAAAGAGAAGATAACAAAACACCTAAGTGGAAAAGAGAAATGGAGGGTGGTGAATGACAGGCGAGTGATTGAACAGGAAGAATAGAAAGAGTAAAAACTCGCTGAGATCAGGTCTTGGCTTTGCATGGCTGAAAGGAAAATTATTTCAGATGAAAGAAATGGAAAATTGCCCTTTTTGAAATGTACCATACAGCTCTTAATATGCTTGTTAATGAAAGACTCATTTGTGTCTGCACTTAAAAATCATCTTCAAATATCAATATTTTGATCTTGTTTATTGGTAAAACAATGAAACATGGTTATAAACAAGATAATTTCTTCAAATATAAATGTAAAAGAAAATAATATATTAGAAAAATGTATTTATTTATTGCTTGCTTTATATATTTAATCATTGATAGATTTATACCCAAAATAAGCACAAACAATTTGTCAACGGCATTAAAAAATAAGTTAAATTCATAATAAGTTAAATATAAAACCAGTAGTATCCTGAAATATGATCTGAGTTTAAAATGATAGTTTTCCAATGTTCAAATTGCAAATTTATTCCTGTTATGCAAATTAGAATTTTTAGCAGCCATTATTCCCGTCACGTCCTTCACAAATCATTCGAATATGCTGATTTGGTGTTCAAGAAACAATGATATGATTTATTATGTTGAAAATAGCTGTGCTCCAAACAGAAATCTTTTGTAACACTATAAATATATTTACTATCATTCTAATTTTTCATTTTCAACTCCTTCCACTGATTGCTAATGTCAGACATCATAGACACAAATATTAAACAAACAGCAAAGAAACACACACACACACACACACACTGGTGATTTGACTTATCCTCTGTGGGAGCCCGAATGTGTTGATTTAATCAGCATGACTAATAATATTTTCTGCTGTAAGCTACATTAATCATTTAAATCAATGTTTTGTTTAGTTGTATTGAGATGTTGAGTAACCATAGTGTGTTGCCCCTGCACTAGTTGTGGCTGTTTACAGTAATTAAGATCATTTACTTGTCATTTTGCTGTAATTGCTATTATTTGTTAGGCCTCAGTGATTATTGGAATATGACAGAAAATAATATGCAAGATATTGCTGATTTGCTTCCATTGTGTTTTTTAGTCTAATGGCTTCGTGGTAAAGTGTTAAAGAGAACCAGGGGCTGTTTCGGAGGTCAATAGGGAGCCACTGCCTTGTAATCCTGTAATCAAACCAGCTGCCTCCTCGCACCCTTCCCCCATTTCTTCTGTACCTCCCTTTCCCCCCCACCCCTCCTTTCTATCCGTCTTTTCCTCATCTCAGTCTTTCCCACAAACACACTTTCTCGGATCTCTTGTCTGCTTGATATTGCCTTCATCTTTCTGGCATCTATGTAAACACTCCTGCTTCCCTGCCTCCACCCTTCCTCCTCTAACCCCTTTCGCTCTTTCCATTACACTCTCTCTCTCTCGCACAGGGTGGCATTTCATCAAAGAAGGATATAATCTCCTTAGACACTGAGACATCCAGTGACATTAAAAACTTCAAGCCGCGGCTGTCGTTCTCTTGTAGACGCTCACACGTTGTATTTGACTTTATTTCTCTAGTTATTACAGCACAACTTAAGTCAAGCGCTTCAGTACTGTGGAAAACCGTTTAAATATTTTGAGTTAAAGTGTGATTTACAAGCAGTACATGCAGACAGTGTTTGGTGTGGTGAGCCAATCAGGATTATAGTTTCTATAAAGGAAAAATTCTGTCCTTTTCAGTTCAAACTTTGTTATCCATGGACCAAAATTTGCTTTTCTATTTAATTACTAACTATTTGTCCTCCAGTGAGCCATAACTGTTGCAGCCAACATTATTTAGTTAGCGAAATACTCTTGAGAACTGCATCACACCAATTTGCGAAATTAATTACTTAGACCATTTTTTTTGACCCGGGCCACCTGATTGACTGATTGTAACTGTAAAATCATTTAACATCATATTATGCGTAATTTTACCGTGATATATAGTTATATGTCTATATGTAAAAATGATAAATTACCTTATCATTTACAATAAAACAAACAAAAACATCTAAAAGAACATGCAGAAATCCATGTATGACATCACTATAATTTTATTTTATTTAAATAGTTTTGTTTCATAGATTTGAGTATTTTGTGTTAAATTGGATATTATTTAATTGACACATTATTTTAGTGTTATGTGTGTTACCCTGATGGTGTTTTGTCTTTGTATGTAAAACTCTGTGCATCGTCTATGCATGACTTTCAATATTTGAGCAAAGTCCTTGTTTTATAGACATGCTTTAGATGAAAATCAAATGGTTTTCTATTTTACCACTTTTATTAAAGGAGATTTTTGGTATAGTTTAAATACAGAATACATATGAAATATATGGTTATAAGTTATAAAATACACAAATACTAATATGCCATCCCTCAATACCTGAATCATTGTTGCCATCATTGTTTTTACAGTGAATGGATTAAAATGGCAGGTGTAGTTGAGTCCAAATAACCTCTTGTTTGTGTGTGTGTGTGAGAGAGAGAGAGACAGAAATGGGGGATGGATGGTATATTTTATAAGAAATGCTTATCAGCATGAAAGGTATGACTTTTAAGGGGATGACATTATGATCTAACGTCTCCTTTTCTCCCCTCCCCCATTCATTTTATCTTCTGTGCTTTTATTCTTTCCCATCCCTGACTCCTCCTTACCAGCCTCCAGCAGCCTCACCCCTCACCCCATCTCTCTCCCTTCTCACTGTCTGCTGAATCATTTCCTCTTCTCTGTGTAATTTTCTTTCACTCAGTTTAAATCGACTTCAGAGTGACTTGCTGCCAAGACTGTTTTCATGCACTTTATAGCCAAAACATTTTTAATGCATGCAGGAGAAAATCATTTAGAAATGGAAAGGCAACTGTGAAAATGTCATCAATGTTGTACAAACAGCGTGGATATACTGAATAACATGATTCAGAATTGCTTGGACTGATGTTAGTGGCACTGCAGTATTAATGAAAACAGCACTCCTGTATGCTTCAGTGGTCACTTTGATGATGATAGTACAATGGTGTGTATTGTCGGACTCACAAAAAGTGGTAAATGGTCTAAATTCACAGCCAGTAGCTATAATATTTAAACCAAAACAAATGTGAATGTGTAAAACAGTTGGATATTAATCCTCTTGAAGGAAATGCAATGCCAGTTTTAAGATCATTTAGACTTTATGGCAATGACATTTTATTTCAGTAACTTTTTCATCACAATAGTTGTTTGACTTAAATGTGTGCTAATTTAAAGCTAAAAATGTATTACAGCAAATAATTTATCGTATTGAAGTATTTAAAGTGGTCATATGATCCTATTTTAAAGATCATTATTTTGTGTATTTGTTAATCATTATGTTGACATGCTTTAATGTTCTAAAAACACATAATTTTTTAAATACTGTACATTATTGTAACTCCTCTATGCCCCGCCTCTCTCAAACACTATGCTTTCTACAAAGTCTTTTCAAAAGTCTTTTCAATGTTGAGTCTGTGCTAGGAAATGTTTCGCTCTTTTTTTGTCACATTTATCAATCACATGGATTTCTATCAAAATGACTAGATTTTCCCTGGAAAAATTTCATTGTGCAACAGTAACAGTGAATGTATCTTTACATTAGTAAGCATCTTGAAAATCACCATTTAGAATAAATGCGCGCAAAGCAAAAGTTCTGGCAAATTTTCCACAACAAAAGAGAAAAGTTCTACAAATCTACTTAATTTTCTATGTACAAAACCTAATGCATATTGATCTGGGGTGAAATGTAACCTGGGAATGTTTTTCATTAGGTTCGCTTACTCAAAATCTGTTCAATCACAGAAACCCTTGAATCTTTTCCCCCCCTTTATCCCCTCGGTCAACATGATTTTGCGAAGTAAGACACGATCCTGGATCAACATTACTGTCCAAACATATAGACTTATCCCAATCCCTACCCATAAACCTAACCCTACCCAAAACTTATGCTTAAAATCAGTGGGAAATAATAGCTGATTACCGAGGATGTAGAAGCACCTAAACATAAGCCTAAAACGGGTATTTCCTGAAAAATTATCCCTCAAATCTGATTGGTTGATTGGAATGTTGATCCAGGAACATCTTGTACTTGGTGAAATCACGCTCGCCTTTATCTCACTGTCTTTTCAGCATGCTCTCTTTTCAGCTCTAAACTTTCTGTTTGTATATATGTACTGTGTGCATTTGAGTGTGTATGAGCGTGAAGTATGTGTGCATTTGATGGACACACATGATTCACTCCGCAGCATGTTGCTAATTTCACAGTCAGTGAGCTGTAGATGATATCACAGGCGGCACTGACACCAACCTGACTCAGTTCACATGTTGAGTTGGACCTCTGGAGGAGTACAACTCTCACAGCTACTGTTAAAGCGTTTCAGATTGCAACAGAGTAAAACATAGTCTATGTGACAGCAGCTGAAGTGATGTTGTGACTGAACTGTCAGACATCTTCTTATTACTTAACTTATAAACTAAAGTGATTTGACATACTGCTTTTAAACAACTGTGATACAGGGCTTGCAGTTTTGAAGTTTATCATTTCTCTCTAACTGACTTCATTTTCCTTTGTCTCTGTCTGTTTCTCAGATGGCATTCACAGCGTCAGCGCTCAGTGTGTGTTGCGGGTTCTCATCATTACGGAGGAGATGCTCAGCAGCAGTATCACTGTGCGACTCCAGAACATGTCCCAGGAGCACTTCCTGTCCCCGCTGTTCACTCACTTCCTGGAAGGGGTGTCAGCAGTGCTTTCAGTCTCTCCTGATGATGTGTTTGTGTTCAACGTGCAGCCGGATGCAGATGCAGGAAAGGTGCTCAATGTTAGTTTCTCCGCTGCCTTGCCGGGAGGGCAGTTTTTCCCATCGGAGGCTCTGGAGGAGCAGCTGTACCTCAACAGACCTAGACTCAACGCCCTTGCACATATGGAGGTAAAACACATATACACACTCAGTTGCTCCATAAAGATCATTATATACAGTAAGAAATGATAAAAACTTACTTTAAAATGAATGTCAGATATTGATTGTTCGATTTGATATATTGTTAAATAAAACAATGACATACATTTAAAGTGTTTTAAGAGCCATTCAGATGAAATAAATCAATCAGTTGTCATTTAATTATACAAAAAAAATTTAAATTAATAAAAAAACCTTAGGGTCAGTGAGATTTATTTTTGAAGGAAGACTCTTATAATGACAAAGGCTGCGTTTATATAATTAAAGGAAATAAGAAATTATTAAAACATTTAAGTTCATTTTATTGCATTTATAAATTGAACAATGCAGCTTGGCTAAATTTAATTAAAAGCAGTCTTCTAATCCTCCGTGTGGTGAGAGCACATACAGACAGACACACTCACACTTCTCTGACACTGTTTTGTATTCCGGCAGGTTCTCCCATTTGATGATAACGTGTGTTTACGTGAGCCATGTCAGAACTACATGAAGTGCATCAGCGTTCTCCGCTTCAACAGCTCCGCTCCCTTTATCGCCTCCCCATCCACGCTGTTCCGGCCCATCCATCCCATCACAGGGCTGCGCTGCAGGTGCCCCGCCGGATTTACGGGAGATTACTGCGAGATTGAAATTAACCTGTGTTACTCAAACCCCTGCATGAATGGAGGAGTGTGCGCTCGCCGAGAGGGAGGCTACACCTGCATCTGCCGAGAGGATTACACAGGTGAGAGTGTGCTTGTGTATTTCAGGAAGAGATGTGTTTTTGTGTCTTTCTAGATGATGTGATGTCTTAAAAGGACTTGCAAAAGAACGTCTGTTGTACTTTACAGTTTATTCTGGCCAAAAATCGCCCACTTATGGCTGGTTCACACTGCCAAAACAAACGGCAACAAGTCAACTGTGTACTAGAGTTGGCTGTTGGATGTACAGTAGAATGATGAAAATAAAAACTGTCATGTTCATGCTGCCCAACACGAGGCAACAGACAGGTTGACACTCTGATCCAGCAAACCCAGCAACCCTTGGCATTTGATGTTTCTTCTGTGGTTAGACAGAAAAGCACATAATGTCTTTTGAAGATTTGATGCTAGGAGTTGGACTGATCATAGATACAAATTCCCAATTTAGTTAGATTTTAATTCACAACTGTCTATTCCATTCAAAATGTGATTTGATTGGATTCATTTCTGATTCCTTTTTAAATGTCTCTCTTTTTCTGTTTTTTTTAATCTCCCAGCTAATGCTATAAATTATGAATTATTTAAGGATCCTTCTTGCTTAAAGTAGTAATTTCTTATTTTTTTATATCTAAATTATGAACTGCAAATATGGGTAAAATAAACTTATCTAAAAACAGATTTGCTAAAAATTAAATAGTCTTGCTGTGAACAATCAATTTTGGGATTTCAAGACCTAACAGATCTTTCAATGGAATATCACAAGTAATGGGAAAATCAATATTTTAACCCAACCCCGGCTATAATAAGCGTCTTCGGTGTCTCCAAATCCAGTTCTAGTACTTTCAAAAAAGCACTTGAAAATTGTGCAGAATCCTGCCAATCAGACAACTGCCAATGCCAGTTTTCTGTGCAATATGCATCAGATGGCCAGTGAAGGAGCTGTAAGCGATCCGTGGGCGCACCATCTGATGCTGAGACTAGATGGTGGCTACTGGTGATGCAGCACATGCGCTAACCGGTTTGTTTTTCATTGTATATGTGTGGCCATGGTAGTTAAACAGTAAAGTCAGTCTGAAAGTCAGTCTGAAGTTAAATGAGCAACTCTTAGCGATACAAATGCTGCAGTATGAGAGAAAGTGAGAGAGCAAAAGAAATCCAACGGAAGGATGAAAGCAGGGGCAGATGCAGGATCCCCCGAGGGCCGTACCATGTGTGTGGTGGGGGTTGGGTAGCGAGGGTGGTTTAGCCCAAGAGGAGAAGAATAGCTTTGATGAATTAAACATCATTTGAACGAAGGGAAGAGAATACATTACCAAATATTCTGAGGGGATGGAGTTGATAGGTAACGGGGAGGAGAGTGAAACAGAAAAAGAAGGGAAGAAAGAGGGAAAAGTGCTCTTAATAGTAAGTCAGGAAGTGAACAGCTGGAAAAGAGAAAGAGAGCGAGCACCTGACACAAATATAAAAGGACAAAAGTATCTAGAGACTGAAGATAGAGAGACTAAAGATGGAGAGATATTTGCAGAGAGGGTTTTAAAGCTGTTCCCTGCTGGAGTCACCTGAGAATCAATGGAGATTTGTTTAAGTGTGTGCATTTGAGAGCATGTGTGTGCCTAAAAGCTTGTCTTTTGTCCATGTAGAGATAACTGAGCTTGTATTTGTCTCATATATTTTTGGACTTTAAGATGAAAACTTTTATACCTCGTTGAACACAGAGAGGCTGTTTGTATTTTTGAGGTTCAGCATGCCATGTTCATGTTCGTGATGTTTGTGTGTGTGTTTCTGGCAGTTCCAGTTGAGGAGTTTAAAGAAATTGCTGTATGTCTCTGAATGTGTGTCAGTAAGTGCACTGAGAGCAGAAGCAGTCGGTGTGAAATGTTTTCTCAGAATTGCTTGTGTTCATGTCAGACAGTTCTTATGATTTAACAAGGGCCAGGGGCATACACTTTGAAACCAGGGTTGCATTACATGCTAAATAATAATAAAACATCATAAAAAACATTTAATTAAATTCAAATGATACATCTTGCAAAATTGAAATACTATTATACAGTTGGCAACTGTACTACTGATGAGAAACCGTGTAATTATGCAGAATATACATACATTCTGAGTTTTATTTGCCCACAAAAATATTTTTAGATGTTTAGATAAGTCTGTCAAGAGACTATTCAGTTGCTATGGAATGTTGGATGATTGTTAGCAGTTTTTATTTTGACAGCAGATTTTGATTTAAGTTTATATGTCATTTAGTTTGTGATATTTTGGTCATCTGGATTGTTTTAGTTTAGTTTTAGTCGATTAAATCTACAGTAGATCTACAATCTAATGGGTTTAGTTAAATTTAACTATATTTTCTACTGTACTCTAAATGTAACTAAATCCATAGACTGTAGATTTAATTTGGCAATTTAACTTAAATTATAATGCAGTAATATCTGTCTTTAGCCCAAGTGGATGTTGGACATGTGCCTCCTTAGAATCCTTTAGTAAATTAATTTATCAAAGGAATTATTTATTCCTTATGAAAAAAAGTCCTTCTTATGAAGAAAGTCCTTTTTAATTTATGATTTTAGTAAGAAAAATTTGGTTCACTTGGTATTCAGAGGCCTGTGACCTGCTTATATATATTTTTATTCTGGGCACAGCAACTTATTTTATATGGCTTTTGAATATTCAGTCTGGTGCTGTCAAGAGGAATGTGTGCTAAAATCCTTCTCCCTTTGCAGGTGATATGTTTGTAAGCTATGATGAAAATGCTAATACCTCTCGTTGAATATGCGAATAATTCTTAGTCTAAATAGCCAGTAGGATAAAGGCTGGACTGAGCTTCCATGTGTCTTGAGGGTTTTAGTGTGTGTGTATCTGTGGCTGATTTGCAGTGAGCAGTTTATCATGTAAACATTAATGGCTTCTTTGCCTGTGGTGTGTGTCTGTCCATATGTGTGTGTCCTAAGGCATTTGGTTGTATGTGTGTGTGTATTTCTTTGGTGGTGGGTCAAAGTTTGAAGTGCTTTTAAAGGCAGTATTTTCACACTCCCACTAAAGGGAAACGGAGATGTCTCCATGTGTGTCTGTGCCAGAGGTTTGTACACGCATGCACATTAATGTGCTTTATTTAACTGTTGCCAGAGGCTCACCAACACAATGCTGGAACATCACAGCGCCAGAATCTGGCTCACATTTGGCTCGGCATCATAAAGCCTTAAGGCAGGATCTGCTGATGTTTCAAAACCCAAACAACAAGCTGCTTTATGTAGTGTGTGTGTGTGTGTGTGTGTGTTTGTGTTTGTCTGTTATTGGTCCATTGGGATATTCCCGTCTACAGGTTTTTAGAGAGCTTTTACACTTCGCTAAGAAAGTATGTGTGTGCGTATGCTAGACCCTTGCTGATACGGTGATGGTACAATTTATAGGATTTTTATCCAAATGTGACTGATTAAAATACAGTCATTAATGTCCAGCTCTTCATGTTCTGCATAAAGCTGTGTGAAATGATTCTTGGATCGAGTAAAAATAGAACTTGCTATGTGGTTTGGTCCTCGTCACTCGCTATTCCCAGCATGCACTAGGGCATGAATAATTATTAGGTTTGCATTTTGGAATTTCCAGTTTTATGTAAATTTTTGTTGCTGGTTTTGTTGCCACATTTAGTAACTTGTGTTTCTAAATCTGTAAAATCACTTGATTTTGATCTTCATAAAATAATATTTCAGTGTAAGCTTGCATTATGAGAAAGGTGTATAAGCAAACTAAATGGTTTAAGAAATTCAAAAAGATTCCATAAATTTCAATTTCATGCTGACTTTAACAGCTTAACTCTATAAGTCATTTTAAATGTAATCAAAATAGGAAATAGTTTAACATTTTTTTAAAGAATCATAACAACATGACATTTTAGGTTCAGACAAAGCATTTAAATTTCTGGCCAATACCAAGAATCCATTAATTATTTTCATGTTATGACTGATTACTGATAAATGTCTTATACTAGGTGTTACCTTTTAAATAATATAATGGAGTACAACTGAACTGCAGTGTATTAATGTGTACATGTGTATTTGTTTTTTCCTGTGTGTGTGTATTTGATGTATTTTAAATGTCATGTTTTCTCTGTCTGTCTTAGGCGAGCGGTGTGAGTTGGACCGGCGAGGTGGCCGGTGTGTGGCAGGCGTTTGTCGTAATGGTGGTACATGTCGTGAGCTCTCCGGAGGGGGATTCAGGTGTGAGTGTCCTGCGGGAGGTTACGAGAAGCCATATTGCTCTGTCACCACCAGATCCTTCCCACCAAAATCATTCATGATGTTTAGGGGGCTCCGTCAACGATTCCACCTCTCCATCTCTCTCTCGTGAGTACACACCTCTTATTCTTGAGTCATGTCAAGGCCAAAATGATGACAGAGACGACCATTTAGTACTAGATTAATGATTTGAAGATTTTTTTTTCTTTCTCAGGTAATATGTAATATTATAAAATATTACCCATTTTTACTCACACTTTTAAGTACTTTATAATATGTAAATATCCTTAATCTGATTTTCTTCTCTGTGATCTGTTTCTTATATTCTCTCCTCTTCCTTTCATGCTCTCTCATAAGAAAAGCTCCTTAGCACTCTCTTTCTCTTCTTTCATCCTGTTTTGTTTTTTTCCACCTCCCCTTGTGAGTGCTTTTCTGGTCATGTGTTTATTGCGATTGGTCAGGGTTTGGCTGCTGTGGCACAGAGGTAATATACTGGTTGTTTGTTGTAATCTCTAGGGTGACTAAAACAGAGCTATTTTATTTATTAACATGGTCAAATATCAACACATCCAGAAAGGGCACAACCTTCTCTCATCTCCCTAGACACGCCAGAATATTAAATCCTTCTCTTTCTCTCGGTTAAAGTCTTGCCTCTCTGCACCGAAAGATAACCATTGTGCTACAGTGTGCAATTTACAGACTGACCATGTCCTATAAAAAACTCTTTAAAATCTAAAAGTCTTTGCTCAGTGGAGCACAAACAAGGTCCATCTCTCTCACAGCTCAGGCCTTTTGTCAGCGTTTTGTCTGGACCAAACTAAAAGATTTTTTAAAGTGAGTCTCCAGAGAGGACATCCAGAGGCACGCCAGATATAAATTTATGTTGCAAAAAGAAAGATTGTTATTCTGGCTTTCATCTTATATACATCTTAAAAGGGTGCTTTGCTGCTGAAATGTGGGAAGTTCATAATTTAATTAAAGATTTGCATGAATAATAACTTACTCTACAGAAATGTGGAGTGCACATATAACAACCCATCAATATTACTGTAAGTGTGCATACTTTTTTGACTTTGAAAGTTTTAATAGATAATGTTTGCTGAACCCTCGCCATGAAAACTTCCCAGGTTGACTGGAAATCGAGTGGAATTACTTTAGAGATCATTTTATGCTGAGTGTACTCTTCTTCTCAGTTTGCGGACATCACATTATACTCTAACTCTAAATGGACCTGTACTGAGTCATTCCAGATCTTTAATGAGAATGAAATGTGTTTTGTAGGTTTGCCACATTGGAAAGTAATGGTTTGCTCTTCTACAATGGTCGGTTTAATGAGAAGCACGACTTCCTTGCTTTGGAGATACTGGATGGACAAATGGTTCTTAAATACTCCACAGGTAAAAAAAAAAAAGAAAAGAAAAGTTGGATAAATTTATCCTGGATAAATCCTGCATAGATTTACGATTTTACAATGGGTAATTCTGATTATTTAATTTATGTTGTGTCTCTGTAATCCCAACTTCTGACCTTTGTGTGACCTTTGCACAGGTGAGTCATCTACTCAGGTGAGTCCATACCTGCCTGGCGGAGTGAGTGACGGCAACTGGCACACTGTTCACATCCATTACTACAACAAGGTGAGCAAGTCCTCTAAAGAAGCGGTTTTGTAACAGTCATTTTCATGCATTCAGAATATACTTGTGTGCTTTTCACTTGTGTACTTATGAGGATTTGTTTGTGCTCGTATTTAGCCAAAGCGCAGTGTGAGCGGTGACGTTCAGGGTCCGTCCGATGAGAAGGTCGCGGTCTTGAGTGTAGATGACTGTGACACGGCTGTTTCTCTGAGGTTTGGCATTCAGCTCAGCAACTATAGCTGTGCTGCACAGGGAAGACAGACGAGCAGCAAAAAGTGAGCAACCACAACTTAATATATACACTTTTATATGTTCACGTACATGTGAAAAGTGTTGCTTTCGCTCAGGAAAACACATTTAGCGACTTTCTCATTCTTTCCTTCTGTATTTTTCTCACAGGTCTCTGGATCTGACAGGCCCGTTGTTTCTGGGTGGAGTTCCTAATCTGCCTGAAAACTTCCCGTTTACTACAAGGGAATTTATTGGCTGCATGAAAGACCTGCATATTGATAACAGACCAGTGGACATGGCAGGATTCATCGCTAATAATGGCACTTTACCTGGTGTGTGTGTGACTGTTTACAGATTTCAACATACACTACCATTCAAAAGTTTGGAAGTTTGAAAGAAATGAATGAAAAATCATAAATGATATCATAAAATATAATTTTACTTTTCAATTATTTCAAGAATCACAGTTTATTCAGTAAACTAAGTATTAAGTAAAGTAGTAAGTATTAAGCGGAACAACTGCTTTAAACATTTATAATAAGAAAAAATATTTCTATTTTAAATTAAGTGCTTAAAATAGATCACAATTTTGCTGTCTCATTGTATATTTAATTTAAATAATGGTGAGCATAAAAGACTCTAAGAGAGCATACTGTAAGAGAGTTTTTAAAAATGTCTAACCCCTAAACTTTTGAATGGCAGTGTACTGTATACTAATTTTGAAAGCTTTTGGAGTTATTCTTGGCCTATTATTGACTGTTATTATGGGATTGTGATGTTTCTGTGATTGGCTGCAGCAGTTGTGAGGTAATGCTCTGTGTCTGTATTAGGTTGCAGTGCCAAACTGCCTTTCTGTAAATCAAACCCATGCCAGAATGGCGGCACATGTCGGGTGAGCTGGGAGACGTTCTCCTGTGACTGTCCTGTTGGATATGGAGGAAAGGACTGCAGCTTAGGTGAGACCCACATACAAATACAAACTCATTAATACATAAAATATTTCTCTGTAGATCTTTAGGTGAATATTAAATCAGAATGTCAATATCAAACAGGAACTATTACTAAATGTCACGATGACATCACTGATGACGGTATTGTTGGAATGATTCTTTCACAGTGATGTCCCACCCCCATCGTTTCCTTGGAAGCAGTGCGCTGTGGTGGGACCTGAAGAATGAAGTCACCATCACTACACCCTGGTACATGGGACTGGTGTTCCGCACCAGATCAAAAGAAGGGATTCTCCTGCAGGCTCAAGCTGGACAGTACACCAACCTGATCTTTCAGGTATACATATCATTTAAATTTGATTACATTTCATTTACATTTTAAATAAATTTAGTGTTAAGACTGACTGTTTTTTTTTATTATTACTATATAGTCTAATTGGTAGAAAGAGGAAGTTATTTAAATTTTTATTTTAATTACAGTTGTTTCAGTTGTAGTTTCCGAATCCATTAATATTTTGCTTAACTATTTCATTTTCATTTAAATAAAGCAATTACAGAAATTTAGAATCAAAGTAGAAAGTAGAATCTGAAATCTCCATAAATTATAAACTTAGTTTTTCCTCTTGTGTAAAATCTGTACTATTCTAATGCTTTCTGGCGTTAAGGAAAAACCTGGGGCTTTTTTGCATTTAAATATTCCATGAAATGTTTTGATAAAAGGAAAACATGATCTCTATTGGAGTAGAAAACAAATATTTTTACTAGTGCAAATTAAATAAAACTATCTTGACTTCCCATAGTGCTTTGAAGTAGTCAGTTCTATGCTGAACTAGTATATGAATAGCTTTCATATACTAGAAATGGTTAATTTTTAAAAACCCTGTTTTGTATGTTTCTGGTTCCAGGTGGTTTCATGTCAGCTGGTGTTTTCTGTGGCTCGGGGTTCGACTCGGCCGGTCAGGTTGAGACTGGATCAGGTTCAGGTGTGTGATGGACACTGGCATGACCTACAGCTCGAACTCCGTGATGTCAGGAGTGGCAGAGAGACTCGATATATCGCTACAGTCCGACTGGACTTTGGACTGTATCAGGTACACACAAACACATACACCGACACATAAGTGGTCCTCTAACCCCTATTATGTCGCTGACTGACTGTTATAATCATGTGTTGTAATCCATAATCTGGAATATTAGAATATCAGATCCTAATCTTTCTGGATTAAACTACAAATCAGGCACAGATCACTGGTTTAGTGATTAAACGCTGACTTACATGCAGTATAACTTAAATCAACTAATATAACCTCATTTTCTCTCAAATCTCTTTCTCTGCCTATCTTCAAATCTCTCTCTGTCACAGGGAACAGTCATTGTTGGGAATGAGATTAATGGTGTGAAGGTGAAGCACCTACATGTAGGTGGAGTTTTAGGGTCAGGAGAGGTGCAAAATGGGATACGTGGCTGCATTCAGGTGCGTCTTTGTAACTTTCAGTCATTTTTTTGTGTCCTCTTTAATAATAACCTGATACAGTTTGATCTCAACTGTGCTCACTGCACTTCTCCTACCGCAACCTTCTGTAATGTATGAATTATTGGTAGTTTTGAATTACTAATGGTGTCATTAGTTTTTAACAAGCAGACAATTAGTTGAATAATTAATGAGAACTTAGAGAACAGACATAATATAAAAGTTCATTCAAATGTGCAGTCAGCAAAGCATTTACCAACTAAATTCCCATTTATAGTGATTATTAGAATTTACATTTAATTTATTATAACAAAAATACATTAATTTTATTATTATTAATTTTCTTTGTCAAAATAATGTTTTTTTAAACATCTGTGATGCTTTTAATCAAAGTTATTTGATCAAAAAGTGTTTTTTTTTGGCATTGTGCCATTATTTAGGATGCATGTGTCATTAATTGGATGCATACTTATGTGTGTTTGCTGTATGTATCCTCAGGGGGTGCGTTTGGGTGTGCGTCCTGATTCCCCTGCGTTACCCCGCCCTTCCAGAACCATCAAGGTGGAGACTGGCTGTAATGTTGGCAACCCATGTAACTCCTCCCCTTGTCCTGCCCACAGCCAGTGCACCGATGAATGGGATCGACACGCCTGTGTTTGTGAACCAGGTAAGATGTGAAGGATACAAAATGTACAGAATCAAAATGTTTTGTATACATACAGAGTGTCTTATTTGATGCAACTTGTATTATCAGCATAAGATTTAAAAAGAAAAGCTTTAGCTTTAATGACAGAAGCACTTGAACTGCATGAACTCTACAAGTTTGTATAAAATTAATGCTCATGTTCTCCGGCACAATTTGAGAAAGATCTTTAGTGAAAGAACTAACCGTAAGCACAAAAGATCAATCACTAATTAAATTTTTTTTTAATAGATTGTTTTTTCTTCTTTCTTTTTGTTCTGAAACATTCAGTATACTAAAATTCTACTTATTTGTAAATTAGTTATTGAATCCCACATTTTTTTTTTTCAGTTTTCAGTGTGGTGTCAGATGTCTGTACATGTACACGTCTATATGTGTATTAATAATACATAGAGCATGTCAGTGGTTTCTGTTAACAGCCTGACAGTTCACCCACACAGAGTACATGATATACATTTACAAGTGCCCATGTTGGTATGAGCTCCCATCACGTCCAAATGAAGATACAGACTCGTTCACTTCATTATCATGCCGTTAAAGTTGCATCAGCCCAGTGTTATTAATAGTGCTGTGCAGAAAGAGAAATCAAAGCCTCCCCTCATAAACTCTGAATTAATTTCTCAGACCTCCTCCTGGTAGAGTAAACCCACACGTACAACATCTCTCTCTCACACACACACGCACATGCACGCACAGAGTGTTAAGAGTGCCTAAATTTAAGAACAGAAATATCTCTCCTTCTTGCTCTGTTTGTTAGATTCCCATACATAATTGAACAGTTTTAATAAATCCCAGTACTGCAGTCTGTGGGTTGAATGTGTACTAAATAAATTTGCTTTTTCTGAGGACTTTATTGTAATCCTGTAGTGACTTTTATAACATTCAAAGCAGTGGAAGGCTTCATCAGAAGAGCATATGGTTGTATTACTGCATTTCATTTCTGATTTTCTTGATTCATCTTAATAGGGTTTGCACACACTTCTGAACAGTAGTTCAAACATCTCCCTGCTGAAAGAGACAGAGAGAGAAAGGGGGTTATTGTGTCTTTTGATCACTTGTCGTGCAGTTGGAGGATTTCTATATGGCTCTGGTGAAGGAGAGATAAAGGCTATGCTGTTTTGTTGGCTGTTTTGTGCAGAGAGTGAAATACTTTCAGTTCATTCAGATCCTGTGTGTTTTATGCCTTAAATTCAATAAATATATATGTGAGGTGTGTGATGTTTTTCCCCCAAGTGAATTTCATTGTTGTAGATTTAATTGGGGCGTGTGTGCCTTTTCCTTTATTATCTAGGATGAATTTCTTTGTATCATACATTTTATTGCATTATTTTTCCCCCTGAGATGCATCTAAAATGTTAGTCATGTTTTATTTTGCCTTTTGACTGTTTAAACAGGCAGTTTTTATTTTTTTGTTTCTGTGCCTTTAAGCCACCTGAAATGAGTAACAAGCTGAGGGTTTGCTGTCATATCCAATATATTTGGCACTGCCTCATCCTGCACTGAGTTGCTTTAGGTTCGCAAAAGCATTCACACTGAAATGTGTCACTCAGACTGTCAAAACTGAATTGATGTGATGTTTTCAGTGGATAATCTTTTTTGAGCTCAGACATCTTAAAAGATCACAGAAAACTTGATTTTAAAGTCTTTCTGGTATACAAACGGAACACTCCCTGCATCTGCCACTGGACGTTCAAACAGTTTGCTCCGCCCCAAACTCACATCATTGGTTGAGCCAACTCTGTGATAGCAGTTACAATGTTTATACTTTTCACTGAATTTAACTTAATACTTTAACATAGTGAAAATATTGTAGTGTAACATGTTACATTTATCATTTACAGGATTCTACGGTAAAAGCTGTATGGATGCATGTCAGCTGAACCCATGTGAAAATCAAGCAAAGTGTCACAGGAAGCCCAGCTCCTCACATGGATATATTTGTGATTGTGAGGACAATCACTATGGACAGTACTGCCAGCACAGGTACACATTAATACACACTGCATGCATGTATTACATGAGCAGGAATGAACACACACATACATCACTACTGAAATATTACATGTAGTATATGTAGTTAATTTTTTTTTTTATTATTATGATTTTATGTATATATATATATATATATATATATATTTTTTTTTTTTTTATTATTATTATTTTTTTTTCCTTTTTTTTCTTAATATTTCTCTCCTTGTTTTAAACTGAATTCCAACTAAATGTAGTCATTTTATACCTGACGAAAAATTCTAATATGGTGAAAAAATAATTTACTTAAAGTTATATATATGTATTTTAAAAAGTTACACAATTTTGCTTTTCGAAAAAGCAAAAAACAAAAAAAAAATGTTTTGCTGGGAAAAAATACTGAAAAAAAGGATTTCCGCCGCATGCCTTTTCTGTCCTGTAGACCAGTTACATTTATTCTAACTATAATCTCTAATAAACTGAGAAGCTAAATGTACCAGTAAGATAATCAGTGAGAGATTGACAAAGACTTTATTGATGCATTCAGATTTACGGCTGTGTGCGTATGTGAGAGTTTTCTGTCACACTAATCCAGTGTTCAAAGCTTATCCGAAAGACTGGATGTGTATGTCGAATAAGTTTGTGTTCATGTTAATGATGCATTTGTTCTGCTTAGCTGCATGTATGCGTGTGTGCTTAAGGTTTGCTAGCTTTGAACGGATGAAAGTAGACTTAAGTTTACAGACAGACTGTGACTCATGTGACCCTAATTCAACCCCTACCTCAAACTCACACGCGCTCAGCCAAATCCTTCAAAACAGCGGCAATCTCATCTGCTCTCTTTTATCTGTTGGCTCCATCTCTCTGTCTTTGTGTGTCACGCTGTCTCGCTCTCCATGTCAGATCTGCCCTAGATACATAGGTATTTGATCAAATCTAACTCTGTGTGTGTGTTTGTAGGGTCGAGCAGCAATGTCCTCGTGGTTGGTGGGGCAGCCCAACATGTGGACCCTGCCACTGTGAACCCAGTAAAGGCTTTGACACTGACTGCAATAAGACAACTGGACACTGCCACTGCAAGGTACAAGCATAAAATTGTTCCAACAACCAGCAGCTTCATAAACATGCAGAGCATTATGCTACTCAGAGAAAACTTCATGTTCCTGACCTTCTCAGAGTTTCAGAAGAGTAAAAACAGTCTGTGGTGAATCGACAATGCATTTTAGCAGTTCAAGCTTTTTAGACACATTTTACATTTAAAAGGCACATTCCAGCTTTACTTTATTTAAAATTTTATTATAAAATATGTACATTAGTGGGAATAGAAATTGGAGATTTTGTGAATTTCCTGCCAAAGCACCACAGCTTTAAATTGAAATCATCGTTTGTATAACTACAGTTATTTTAGGTTATGAAATTGCACAAATTTCTCTTAGTAGTAGCATGTTATATTGCACTTTTCTGTATACAGTATGCATTTTGCCAGTATGTACAGTTAATATCGTCCATCATTTAAATGGTTGTAGTCAAATTCACAAGTTTTTTTTGATTTGGTACTATTTATAGGAGTGGATGCCCACATGTTCACTTATAATTGTTAATTCGGTATAGCTGGTCTGGGAAGTGTTGATTGGTTTGTGTGTGTGTGTGTGTGTGTGTACTTAAGCGTAATTAAGAGATTAGAGAAATGTGTTCCTCACTCTAGGGTGCTATAATAAAGCTTTACTCACCCTCACGCTGTACATCAGGCTTTTGATTATCAGTATATTACACTCCGATCCCAAAGGAAAACACGAACAAACACAATCTTATCAGGCTTTTGAAATATATGAAGGAATTTTGTTTATTTGTTTGTGTTGTAAAGGCATGTGTTAATATTGATGTTTTTGTGTGTGTCAGGAGTTTCATTACAGACAGCGGGGCAGTGATGTCTGCCTGCCATGTGATTGCTATCCAGTGGGCTCCTTCTCAAGGTCATGTGACCCTGAGAGCGGCCAGTGCCAGTGCCGACCTGGAGTGATTGGCAGACAGTGTAACATGTGTGACAATCCGTTTGCTGAGGTCACACAAACAGGCTGTGAAGGTACAGTAAATACTCATTCATCCGACCATTAATCCTTTCATGTTCTCTCCAGATTTGTTAATCATTTCCTCACCCGATTTTCTTAGTAATCTATGATGGCTGTCCGAAGACCATAACATCAGCAATTTGGTGGCCCAGAACAAAGTTCAACTTGCCTGCTGCTGTTCCTTGTCCCAAAGGATCAGTAGGTGAGTGAGTGTGTTGATTCACATCTGTGTCTTTTATGTGTCTTTTTCTGAAGCCCATCTAATGCGTTAGTTCATTTTTTTTTTTCAAAGGAACTGCGATTCGGCACTGTGATGGAGAGAGAGGATGGCTCGACCCTGATCTGTACAACTGCACCTCTCCTCCTTTTGTGGAGCTGAACACAGCTGTGAGAAACTACCTACACGTTTACTATCCGTTTAATCCATTACACAGAAGGATAGATATTATGCTTGGATAGATATTAATATTCTGTACAACTGGTAATATTTATTTTCCTGTTAGAGCTCAATGGGCTAGAATTCCATAAATAACAAATAAGTAATATATTAACCAATATAACATAATATATGCTTTTTATATACTGTATGTACACACACATATATATGATTTGATTTTGAATTGATTTAATTTTAATTTTAGATGAACAACAGTCTAATTAAATTATATGTATGACATGTTGTCATGGCAACACTTATGTAAAATGTACATATAGCCGAAATTAGCATGCACATTGTTAATATTCAACATTGACCAATGCATTAAAACATATCCAGTATCATCCAACATCCATAATATTTATGTAATTTAATAGAGCCCATACATTATGAATAGTTTCTTAGGATTTGGACGTTGCAGTTTATTACATAACGCATGCAATAATTATACTTATATAACACCAAAAAATCATTATTTTACACAAAACTGAACCGAAACTCAAAATCTGCAAACTGCTTACTTGTCATAAATTGAATATGCATTACGCATAGCTCATGTCGACACAGGATGTGTAAAACAGGCTTAAGATTCATAACTTTTACATAGTATTGGAGCTGCTTGTCTATATTATATAACCATTTTTTCTATGTGTGTGTGTAGCTGGAGGCTTTAGAGAGAAATGAGACAGAACTCAACACCATCATTGAGAAAAAACTGGCCCATCAGCTTCGTGATGTCACAGAGGCAACAACCCGTCTCTATGGCAATGACCTTCAGATAGCCGAGCGGCTGCTGTCTCGCCTCCTGACCTTTGAGAGCCTCCAGTCAGGCTTCGGTTTGACAGCTACTCAGGATGCACATTTCAATGAGGTGTGTATTACCTTAGGGAACTGATGAATAGCTGGAAATTTTACATTAAAATTGTATTGAGCTTGACAAGACTAGTTGATTAACATCTTGCTTTGGTCTCCCTCTCCCTGCAGAATGTGTTACGAGGCTGTAGTGTTTTGTTGGGTCCAGGCAGCGCTGCGTTGTGGAGGGGTCAAAGCTCAGGTCAGACTGGAGCAGCAGGATTGGCCGATCTGTTGGAGCAGTACGCCCGCATACTCGCCCAGAACATGAAACAGACCTACCTCAATCCTGTGGCACTCGTCGCCCCAAACATCGGTCAGCATCAATACACAACAAACACATACTGAAGATATAATTACTTTTATGCAGCAAGGACACATTTAATTTATTTGTACATTCTTATATTTATACATTTCTGAAGGGCTTTGAGGGAGTGAAAACAGCCAGGTCTATTCTAAATTAACTTAACTGACCTCTGAAAATTGATTTCAGATAAAATGCTTTTCAACATAACAGTCTGTGAAGCATTTCTGTTTATTTATTTTTATTTTGTTCATGAAGGATATTTATTTATCTATCATCACTTTAAACAAATCCCTGTAAATTCTACATTTATTTCATTTAAATTAACCATATTTTCTGATATTTTTTCTACTGTCATGGACATAATACTTATTAATAATTATATTACTTATTTTTAATATTTTTGCATATTTTATTTTTTCTATTTTTATTTGTGCCATATTAAGTTGCTTCAATCCAAATATTAATTTTGTAGGTGACAAGCATAGTACTTCCACTCTTAGTCAGCTGATGGTGGGGAAAGAAGTAAATATTGGAAATAACCCGTCGTGTGCAGAGTGAGGTGAAGTTTAGAAAGATCAATGTGAGACTAACCTGCAGTGTGCACCTCCGGCAGGATCAGCAAGAAAAACTGCAGCACTACAGAGAGCAGATCTATTAAAGAATCCTGTATTTCACACAGTGTGTGTTTGTATTTTGCAGTCATGACTCTGGATCGCGTTGACAACCACACACATGTGAGGCGACGATTTCCACGGTATCACAGTACTCTGTTCCGAGGTCAAGTGATGTGGGATGCTCACACACATGTTGTGCTGCCCCCTACTGCATTAGTTTCACAGCGCAGCTTCTGTAAGTATCGCATATACACACTCTTTAAACCCATTTACAAGGCTTATAAGCATTGAGCAATAAATCTGTTTGTTTAGTTTCAGCTCCATCTCCTGCTGGCCCTGTGAACCTGTTGGCCAATCAGACGTTAGAAGCAACAGCAGCGCGCCGTTCTTTGTCACTGCAAGAGGCGCCGGTCTCTATTGTCATCCTCCTCATTTATCGAAGCCTAGGGGCTGCACTTCCCCCTAAATACCACACAGACCGTCGCGGCGTCAGGTTAGAAAGAGATAAACAACACGCGGCTCACTGTGATCTGTGAGTGTGATTGTGTTTCTAACGATGTGTGCACATCTCTGCAGGTTACCCAGACACCCTGTGCTGAACTCGCCTGTAGTGAGTGTTTCTGTGTACAATAATCAGACATTCGTGGAGGGTTTTCTGGACACTCCGGTCCTGCTGGAGTTTCGTCTTCTGGAGACCAGCAACCGCAGCAAACCACTGTGTGTTCAGTGGAATCACAGCAGCCCGTAAGTCTGTGTGCGCTGGCTTTGTTTACTCAGTTGTCGATGTCTCAAGGACAAACAAAAACCACTATTAAAGGAATAGTTCACCTCAAAAAAGGGAAAATTCTGTCATTACACAACCTCGTGTCCTTCCAAACCTGTGTAAGTTTCATTCATTTGTTGAACACAAAAGAAGGTTTTGCTGGCAATCAAACATTTGTTAGTCCCCATTGACTTTCAGCTGTTTTATTATCAGCGTTGTTGAAAAAAACCTTTTTTATGTTCAACATAACAAAAAGAAACTTAAACAGGTTTGGACTGACATGAGACGATTAAGTGATGACTTTTTTTTTTTGTGGGAACTATCCTTTTAAAGCACTAGCGGTTGACCATACATTACACTACTGGTCAAAAGTTTGGATTTATTAAGACTTTATTCTAATATGCTGATTTGGTGCTCAATTAATAATAATGATTCTTATTATTATCATAATTTTTTTTAAATTACCTGTTTGTTTTTAATACAACTGTTTTTGTGGAATCTGTGATTTTTTGTTTTCAGGATTCTTTAATAAAGAAGAAAAAACAGCATTTGCTTTTCATTCATTCATTCATTCTTTCCTTCTTTCTTTTTTTCTTTCTTTCTATCTTTTTTAAATCTCCCTTACCATAATACATTAATGATATTTCATCTGTCATTGTTTCCACAAAAATATTAAACAACAAAACCTGTTATGTTTCTTGAACACTAAATCAGAATATTGAAAATTAGAGAAAGTCGATTATGAAGGATCATGTGACACTGAAGACTAGAGTAGTGGCTGCTGAAAATTCAGCTTTGTTGTCACAGGAATAAATTATATTTTAAAATATATGAAATTATAAAACCGTTATTTTAAATTGTAAAACTATTTTACAATATTACTGTTTTATTCTTGCAGCTTTGTTGAGTGTATATGACCTTTGAACAGTAGTCTGTATTCTTCTATTGTAAAAAATAACCGGTAAATGTGTGTTCAGTGTATCAGCAGGAGGCTGCTGGACCGTGAGGGACTGCAGTGTGGTCTACAGGAACACATCACATGTTCGCTGTCAATGCCACAGACTGGGAACGTTTGGAGTCCTTATGGACAGCTCACAGAGAGAGGTGATGTACACACATGCACACAGATCCAGAACAAAGAACGATCAAGGCCACATCACTGAAAAGCTATTCTTTACAAAATATGTTCACGTTTTTTTTAGAATCTCTTACTACATAGCAACAGGATGTTCCACAGTGACTTCTCCTTCAGCACAAGCACCGTTGCTGATATCTTTTCCCTTCTCTCTCTCTCTGTTTGCTAAGCAGCAGTTAGAGGGTGACCTGGAGACCCTCGCCATAGTAACATACTCCTCGCTCTCAGTTTCCATGGCGGCGTTGTTGCTAACAGTGGTTGTTCTATCGTGCCTGAGGGGACTGAAATCAAACACACGCAGCATTCATTCCAACATGGCTGCTGCTACGCTCCTTTCCCACCTCACATACCTGCTGGGCATCAACCAGACGGAACAACAGGTCAGAGAAGAGGGATGTCTGTGTGTCTGAATCTAAATGTGGGTTAGTGAGATAGACAAAGAAAGTTTGGGTGGGCTCGAAGACAAAAACAAGTAGAGACAAACATGATCTGTGTAGTTTCTTTTGTGGTTAATGTGCATTGTTATATATAGACTGAAGTCCAAAATATAATAAATAGAAAAAGCATATTAATTATTAAATAATAAATAAATCTGCATTAAAAAGTAACATAAAAAGACATTTTCATTATTTCCAATAAATGCTGTTCTTTTGAACTTAATATTTATTAAGAATCCTGAAAGAAAATGTATCTTGGCCTCCAAAAAAATATTAGGAACAGCACAACTGTTATTAATCAACACTGATAGTAATAATAATAATGTTAAATGTTTCTTGAGCTGCAAATCTGCATATTATAATGAATTCTGAAGGATCATGTGACGCTGAAGACTGGAGTAATGACTGCTGAAAATTCAGCTTTGGCATCAGAAATAAATTGCATTTTTCATTATTTTGAAATGGAAAACTGTTTAATGTACATATATACACACACACATATTATATACAGTACATATAATAGTAAATAAAATGCAACATATGGGCAGATGTTTTTCTTTTGTTTTAGAACCTACAGCTTTGTTTATTTTCCATTTTAAACGAAAAAGTCCCAGATTTTTAAAGTGGTCTCAGACGTTTATAGGCCACTTTAAATTTTAAAGCTTTTATAAAGGCAAGTGCAAGAGCAGGTATTAAAGATCATGAATAGTTCAGTAGAAAGCAAGCTGATTGTCAGGATAAAGCACTTGGCAGCTTGAATATGATGTGTCATTCAGAAACTGACATTTCAGCCATTAGCGCAATATGGTACAAAAGCTACTTACACTACACAGTGAGCTGGGAACCAGACATTATTAAACACTTTTCTTGACACAGACGCTCTCTCTGTTATCTCTCTCGTCCTCAGACAGACACTCACACATTAGTTCTCTTTCTAAAGCAGGTTAACACCATTTTTAACAGACATTATTCTCAGGAGTGCAAACCACTCACACTAAAAGCCTGTTACTGCTGAGTTCATTAATCTGAACCGCTGTACTGGGATGTGGGTGTGTATGTGATAGAGTATGTGTTCATTCATAATTTATTTTCCCTCTCAAACATTGACTTTTCTGGCATGTATTGATTTTAGACCTTAGATTCGTTTTTTTGGACATGTACTGCAGAGAGCATTTAGGAAGTGATGGGAATGAGTTCAGGAGACAGTTTAAACCGGATCACAACACCCAACTGAGCACCACATCTCAGTAAATCAGAGCACATGTGCAAACAACAAAGCCATCTCCACTTTTATCACGCCAATAACACAACAGAAAGACATATTCTTTTAATGAAGTATAAAACTAATAATTTTAACACATGAAAAATTTTGTTACTGTCCTTTCTCTGGTCTAATTGGTTCATTCTGTCTGATTTTCTCTGATTGGTGCAGTTCCTGTGCACGGTGGTTGCAATTCTGCTCCATTACTTCTTTATGTCAGCATTTGCGTGGCTGTTCGTAGAAGCTCTTCATATTTACCGTATGCAAACAGAAGCGAGAAACATCAACTATGGAGCAATGAGATTCTACTATGCTATTGGCTGGGGAGTTCCTGCTATCATTACAGGTGTGTAAACACACACACACACACACACACGTACTTTCATACAGATATATTCTGTGACATATATGTGTGCTGCAGGGCTGGCGGTCGGGTTGGATCCAGAAGGGTATGGCAACCCAGATTTCTGCTGGATCTCCATGTATGATAAGCTCATGTGGAGCTTTGCAGGACCAGTTAGCGTCGTCATCCTGGTAGTTTGCCCTTTTTGTGTTGTTTGCACCATTTATATGCCTTTTATGTGTCTTTGTAATTCTCTCTGGATGTGTGAAGTACTGTAATGACTGTCTAAATTGACAAAAAATCTCTTTTTCTGTTTACAGATGAATGGTGGGATGTTTTTAATGGTCCTGCGTATGACATGCAACCCCACTCAGAAGGAGATAAAGAAGCTGCCCGTGATGTGAGTACATGCATGTGTTCAGTACCATTCAATATGGAAAATGGGAGAGGGAAGTTACAAATCTTATCATCATGAATATTATTTAGGTGACCCCAAAAAAGAAAATCTCTTTTGTCATTTACTCACCTTCAAACTGTTCCAAACCTGTATAAATTTCTTCTTATGCTGAAAACAAACAATCATGTTTTAAAACCAAAATGAGCATTTTCCCCCTTAGATCCCAACCAAAAATTATTATACTGTATTATATTATTTTTCAAAAATTGTGAAAGTTATATGCTTACAGTAGGTTATAATGGTGCTGATTTTCAGCATGGAATTAATGATTTTTCACCTCTTTATTCTACATTAATTCCTTTTATTCTATTTCTCTCTCTCTATCTCTCAGTTCTACTATCCGCAGTGCCTTCCTCCTGTTATTATTGAGTACATGTGTCTGGTTGTTTGGTCTTATGGCTGTTAATAACAGTGTCCTGGCGTTCCACTACCTGTTCATTGTCCTCTGTTGCGTGCAGGTAAGTGTGCACTGGCTCTTACTCATCTCTTTCTTTTGTATGTGTTTGTGTGCTTGAGTTTGTCATTGTCATTTTAGCATTTTTTTTTAACCCTGTACACTTTTATAGTTGTGTTCTACATAATATAGTTTAATAATAACGCTATTCTCCCACTTGCGTGTCTCAGGGAATGGCTGTACTGTTGGTTTTTACCATCCTGAACTCTGAGGTGCAGGAGGCCTGGAAACTAGCCTGTCTGGGCAAGAAAAGCCCAAATGAAGAACCTCCCAGACCTCCACAGATTACAGTTAGTACACACAAACGTGCATATTATCATATGACCCACACCACATGCACGGTTTTACACACACATCTTTAACACAAACCCGTATTTGACTTCATGGAGTGAAAATAAGCATGTGTATTTGTAACCTGCTGTATGTGTTCAGGGCCAAAACCCATACAACAGCGCCTCCCTGCTGGAGCAGAGTGGATTACACCGGATCACGCTCGGAACTTCAACCATCTCATCAGTCAGCAGTGCCAGGTCTGTCCACACATGGCAATTTCAGATTTACAATTCTTAAAATGATGTATACCTAAAAGTAAGCACATTTGAAAATAAATAAGGTATAATATTTATAGGAATTGTTGTTGGTGTGATGAACTAACGATGAACTATATATTTTACTGTATTTTATTTTTTTTACTATGAAGTGTTATTATAAATATAAATAATTTTTTAATAAATGTTATAAATATGTTAACTGTTAATTCATAAAAAAGCCTGTCATTAAATTAATGCAAAGTTTTATAGCTGTGTTATACTATTATACTATTCACTCAAATTCTTATGCTTATAATATCCACTACTGCTTGGGGTCATTATTTATTTATTATTTTAATTAATTATTTTATTCATTTATACATTATTTTATAGATTTAAATGGATGACAGTAAAGACTTTCACAAGAAATCTGTTTCAAATAAATAATGTTCCACCTAAAAAAAAAAAAATTTGGTCACCAAATCAGCATATTAGAATGACTTTTAAGGATAAGGATCATGTGAAACTGAAGACTGGATCAGTGGCTGCTAAAAAATCAGCCTTGCCATCGCAAAAAAAAAAAAAATATATATTCAAATAGAAATCAGTTATAAATTGTAATAATATTTGACTATAATATTTTACAATATGACTGTATTTGCCATATTATTGACCAAATAATGCAGCCTTGATGAGCATAAGAGTTTGTAACATTCAAATAAATAAATAACTAGAGACCACATGCTTTATTTAGTAATATTTAGTGTATTTAGTAATAAAACAAATGCAAAACAAAGGACAGCAAAATAAAATATACAACACATTATACATCATTTGTAAGCTGTAGGCATTTTTGTTGACTTCTTACTGTATGTATCCATACTGTATGTAGCAAACTGAAAGCCTGAGTAAAGTTAAATGTTTTTTTTCTCAGGGAGAATCTCTTGGCACGGCAGACTCTAGAACACAATCTTGGTCACACAGGGGCCACTGACCTGGACGTGGCAATGTTTCACCGCAACGGAGGTACACTAACATACAATAACCTGCATGCATGTACGTATTCACACTTACACACACTGCTTAATTGCTCGGTGGTCATTCTTTTCTTGTCAAATTCTAGTGTTTGTCAATGTCAATGTCAGAATTAGTGTCATTTAGTCTACTTATTCTTCTGTTTGTCTGCCAGGTGAGGACTCAGACTCAGATTCTGATCTCTCACTGGAAGAGGAGCGGAGTTTGTCCATCCCATCATCAGAGAGCGAGGATAATGTGCGCCTGCGTGGACGCATCCAGCGACGCTTTAAACGGACTGGTCACGGCGAACGTTTACTCACAGAGCCCGCCCACAATGGTGGAAAAGGTACTAAAATTATTGTTGCTGTTGTGTATGTCACTGTTATTAAAGCAAGAGGAGTGCAGAAAGTTAGCTGCGTTTTTAGTTTTGTGATACCCAACTGTTAGTGTATGGAACTGTTTATGTGTCAGATCTGGATGGCAATGACCTGCTCTCCTATTGGCCAGCGCTGGAAGGCTGCGAGGCACACTCACTGCAGAAATGGGGCTCAGAGCGCCGCCTAGGGGGCGACTACAGCAAGGACGCAGCTAATAACAACCAGCCAGACGCAGCGCTGACCAGCGGAGATGAGAACGGACTCACACACAGACACCGCAAGGGTGAGACACACATTCATTTAAAATGTTATGCCATATTGCAATAGCAATACATTACGATATTTAATTGTTCATGCTTATTCCTGCTGTTTTTGTCATCTAATTCTCATATAGTTAATGTTTAAAAACAAATTAAACAATGCTAAACTATACTGGCTATTGGCTGATATCTGGGTAATTATTGATATTATAGTTAACTAAAATTACAAGTGAGAAAAAAATTACACAAATTAAAATGATCTGAAATAAAATATTTTAGACTTTACTTTAAAACTTTAAAACCTTTTTTTCAGTTTTCCGCACAACATTTCTCATTTAAATTAGTTTAACTTGATGCATTAAAATGACTAAAACTGCAATAAATAATAAAAAATTATGACATGTTTTAAAAAAGAATAAAAATAGAAAAAATACACAACTTGGTTTGTGTAAAACTTTAACTAAAATTCAAATTAAAAGAAGAAATATAAAAAATTAAAATATTAATAAAAGCTATAACACTATCTCAATGATACTAAAATAACACTGGCCAATATTAAATATTTAATACTTAATAAAGACTTATTCCTATATTTTTTTTTTTTGCTTTTCCATCATCTAACACGTAAAGTTAGTATTTAAAATGTTTTGACACTTTCTAATGTAATCTGTAGCAAATCTCAGTTTCCATTTTTCATTCTATACATTATGATGATGTGATGTCAAAATTCCCTTGTAGAATGTAAAATTATTGATTTTAGCCTTTTCGTGTTTTATATAATTATATATATATATATATATATATATATACAATATTTTTAATTGATTAAGAAATATTTGTAATTTCATTTTTTATCAAGAAAATATTTTAGAAATAAAATATTAAAAAAATACTATAAATCATAAATTCTGTAAATCTTAATTTATTGGTTATACATGATATTTTCATGTATTGCCAGCGTTTTAATATCAGTGCAGAGAAAGCCATAATAAACCCCTCTGCTTCCATTTCCCAGGAATCCTGAAGAATCGTCTGGGTTGCGCTCCCGCTCTGCAGGGCCTGTCTGCCGTGGGTCGCGCTCCCAGCGAGATGTCTTGGTACAGGACCTCCACATTGGGTCACAGAGGCGTCCCAGCTGCCTCCTATGGTCGTATGTACTCCGGCACTGGCTCACTATCCCAACCAGCTTCCCGATACTCTTCCCGCGAACACCTGGATTCACTTGCGCGACGCCAGCGCTCTCGTGACAACCTCGACCTGTTGCCGAGACGACGTGAGCTTGGTGCCGAACACCTGGGTGGGTCCAGAGAGAGGCTGGGCCCCGTTCACAGTATCCATGCCTCCAGAGAGGATCTGGTGGGCAGGGGTGGTATGGTGGGCTTGATGGGGGCAGAGGGTTCATTAAGCGGTTCGAGAACGCAGCTTAACACTCTAACAAGGCAACAGGCGTCTCGGGAGCACCTCGGAGGGGCTCTTATGAGCAGTCGGTCTCGGGAGCAGTTGGAATCTAACGGCGGAGCACAGCCCTGCAGGGAGTGGCTGAGAACCCTGCCGCCCCGACAGCTCTCACACCCTGAGCCACACCCACCCTCCTCACCCCCTCCACCAATCACAGAGGAACCCCAGGAAACCCTGCCCTCTCGCCGCGGTCGCCTAGACTCCGCCCCCCCATGTAGGTACCCACCATCTGCAGCTGCACCTGGAGCTCCATCTAGTCGCCCTCCCTCTAGTGAACACCTGGATATCCTCTCCTCCATCCTCGCCTCCTTCAGCTCCTCTGTCTTAACCCCGCCCCCTAACCCTGTCACTGCCTCAGCAGGCCCCTCCCCTTCCCCGCCTCCTCTCTCTGCAACCTCTCAGAGCGTCTCTGAAGTGTCACCTGACTCTGAGTAAGTCCAGCCCCTGTTTTGTCTCCTTTCGTATTCATCATTTGTTGTTTCAGAATGTCAAAGCTGCTCTTTTCCATGGTGATCCATTGCAAATTTTGTGTGGTTTACTTTTAGCTTTTTTAATTTGTAAATTTTTAAAAAATATTTTAAATAGTTTTGAAAAAAAATCATGAAACAATCATGTAACAAATCATGTAACATGAAAATTGCTATTAAAAATAAAAACAACTAACAACTAGAAATACATAAATTAGAAAATATGAATGTGTTTTTATAACATTATTAAAATAATGAAGTTTTTATAAAAATAATCCTAATTGATAACAATTTTAATTAAATGTAACATAAAAATTCTTATAAAATAAACAAAAGCATACAAAAGCAATATGAATATAAATAAGTATATACACTCAACAAAAATATAAACGCAACACCTTTGTTTCTGCTCCGATTTTTCATGAGATGGACTTAAAGATCT
>JAUMHE010000055.1:7988391-8008848 GCA_032359235.1 Enteromius mattozi
TATATATAAAATTATTAAAATAGTATTACTATTACTTCTGTAATAGGCCTAAACTACATCTTTATATTTAATATTTTTATAATGTTTTATGTTATGTTACGCTTGCTTTATTATATTGTTTGTTTATTTTATATTATTTATATTATTTACATTGAACTTATTTAAACAATTTTTTCAGTGATCAAGAATTTCCATTTAAAAAAAAAAAAAATATATATATATATATATATATATATATATATAAATAAAATTAAATGTAATATAAATAACAATAAGCTAGCGAAAATAAGCGAAAAATTTTCTAAGCGAAAATTCTTTTCAAAATTGATGTACAAGATGAAATTATTGACAGTTTTCCTGTTCTTTCTTTTGCTTTTTTCTCTTTATAGAGTTAACAGAAGTGATGGACAATCTTGATGATTCCTTCACAGTCCCATAATGCACCGCTGCAGATGGGCTCAAGAATCACAGGACCTAGCCAAACGGGAGCGTTCAGGACTCCTACTTCACCCTGAGAAGAGCATAGGACATGAGAGTGAAGTTGTTCATCAAGGGCTTGAGATATCACCCTCCTGAGAACAGACAGGAAATCAGACCAGAGAAGGTGATGATTTCTATGATTTTCAATGAATCCAAACTACAAACCTCAGATTTCAGACCAACAGCTGAGAGGACTGGTCAGAGACAAAGAGAGAGAGAGAGAAAAAAACTGTACAGAACATTTTTATACTTTTTGTATCTTTTTCATCAAAGATCAAAGAAGAAAAATCTCTAGTGATGTTTTTGAAGATTGTGTGGATATGTGTTTAAGTGGGTAGGATCGAAAAAATCATTTTCAAACCCATTCCTAGCCAAAACAGTCCCAGACATTCCCACTCCAATCTTTCCACTCCAACATTAGTTTATGCAACAAGCCACGCCCACTGATAGACCGAAGACAGTCTATGAAGGAAAGGACTGGTCCGCGTAAATGCAGAACTTATTGGCCCAAACATGGGATTGGTGGGAAACTCCAGAGACAGTGATTGTAATTCTAAAGAAATTATGAAACAGAAGATATGTTTGGACCGTAATGATTGTCAGTCAATGGATTGTTTTCAAGGTGACTTGATTGGAAGATTTTAGCTTGATCTAAACACATTTCTTCAACAAACCCCAACAGACTCATGCTTATATGAAATGCCTGTCCAGTTTCTTTAATATTTTTGGCCAAACTGCTCTGAAATCGTATCGAAGCATGTGTTGAAGTTTGTTGCAGCTGTGTGAGGAGACCTTTTAATCATTCATGTAACTAGCCTACAAGACTTTGGAGCATAATTAAGACGTTTTTCATATCCAGAATTATTATAATACTAACATTGCTTAAGGAAATGTTACACAAAGATCCTAAATCAGCTATTGAGGAGATATTTAATCCATCTTTGGTTTATTTTCTAACAAAAAGAGCATATCTAAATATCAGTCATTATTGTCTCTGTGGAGTTTTGAATAATCTTAGTGGTTCGGAAGAAGGAACATTGTAAAATGAGCTAAATACAGCCATTAAGGTGAGATGATTTCGAAATATCAAGCTCCTGTTTAAAAGGGAAATCGTGATTCATCATATGACTTTATCTCTTCAGTCATTTGCAGTATTACCATGAGTTTTGCCAAAAAGAGTGCCCTATATCATCCCTTTTATACCTCTTACCTGTCATAAAGTGCTCCAGTACTTTTTCTAGTCATGGTTTTATATTTTATTTATTACTGCATAACTTTATCTTGTACAGACATTAAATTAATTTATTTTATTTATTAATATTTATTGAAATTCATTTCTCTACCATAATCGTTGCTGGAGTGTTTCTAAAGAATGGGAGTTTTTTTGTTTTGTTTTTGTTTTTATAAGAGCAGGATTTCACCTGTTTCAAATGTTTTAAGTGTGAAACTTTTGTACATGTATCGTCTGATATGTCCCCCTTCTCTTCTGTTCACAATGCATTCTGGGAAAAGAAATGTTCTCTGTCCATCAGAGAGAGAAAGAGAGAGGGAGAGCGGTACAAGACAATGATTGGGTGGGAGAGAGAAAAGGGGAATGTATAATGGCTCAACATGTTTAATGTGGGACATGTTGTATCCCTTTTACTTATGGGGATTTTCAGAAAAAAAAAATCAGCTACCAATGGGAGATGAAAATGAGACCCGTTGGGCGTCAATAAAAGAGTTATTGCTACCACGCTTCTGGATGTTTTTTTTTTTTTTTGAATATTCAAGACAAACACTTTTATAGTTAAAAAATGTAACTTGTTTATCACATTACACATTTTTCTGAATTTCAGTCAAATTGACTGAAATTACTTCTAAATGTACATTTTAAATCTGCTTTACAGTGGAAGGTTCTCACTAGTTTAATTCAGTCTAACATTCTGTTTCACTGGTTTACACACTCAATTTCAGTCTACTGTTGAAACATTCCTTAAAAGACAGTTCATCTAAAATAAAAGCATTGTTTACTCACCCACATGTTGTTCCAAACCCGTATAACCTGGAACAAAGGTTTGGAACATAATGAGGGTAAGAAAATGATGACAGAATTTCCATTTTAGACCTTTTCATATTTTGAAAAAGAACAAAGGGCTCTGTTCCCAAACACTGTATACTAAGACAAGTAATTCAACAACACTGAACTAACGTCAAATAGTCCATGAGTAGGAAGTCACTTTAAGAGAAGCATTATTAACCTGAAACAACCTGCATAGTATAAATGAGCTACAGTGAACTGAATCTAAAGGTTGGTCCTGAAGACGCTGTCCTAAAACAGTCAGATGAGTTGTATCCAAGGATAGATTATGGACTGGCAATGACCCCTAAAATGTTTTCCAGACATTGATGTTGCAATGTGTATGTTCAAATTACGCTTTCTCACCTCATATTTACAGTGTAATTTTTTACCGCCATAATTTTTTATGTGTATATAGCATGAAACGGGGGCCTTGGAAAACCTTAATCAATCCTTGGTTTGATCAACAAGCATTAAATTGCTATACAGTAACATTAGAAATCTAATTTCATTTCCTCTTCTCATCAAGCACAAGAATTAGAAAAAAACATCTCCTCACTGCTCAGTTCTGGCCTGAGGGTTTTGGGCTGTTCACTAAGACATTTTTGCATTCCACTGCACAGTTTTTCCATTGTAAACATGCATTAGATGGACGTGTTTGACTATTGCACTGTAATTTCCAATTTCCCATCTGCAATACATCCCTAACATAAGATTTTTGGTTGTTTTTGTTATATGATATAACTTAAACATGAGTTAAAGGGGTAGTAAACAACTTCTTATGTCACTTCAAATATATGACTTACTTTCTTCTGCAGAACACAAAAAAAGATATTTTGAAAAATATTTAAACTGTTTTTATCAATACTGGACCTATTTACTTATGCTATATAGACTAAATAAACACAGGCATTTTTAAAAATACCTTCTTTTGTGTTGCACAGAAGAAAGTATGTCACACAGTTTGGAGCGATATGAGGGTGAGTAAATTATGAATTTAAATTTGGAGGCAAATTATCCCTTCAAATATCCCACTTTTGGAATTGGATTGGAATGCAGCATCAGTGTTGATAAGAGAGTATGAAAGGAAATCAGATTTGTATCGGCTATTGGAACAAAGCCTGCTCGAGTGAATTCCCCCTCCATATGATACACATGGTACATTCCTAAACACCAATTAACTTTAGTCCACAATAAAAAATATATTGTTTTGTAAATAAACAGCATAGCTAGAATTAAAAAATGACTTTCAAAAAGAAAGCAAACATAGCTAAGACGTCATAAACATCCGAGTTCAAGTCTGTAGATATTCGTTATCCTCGCTGTCACTACTGGAAGGTGGAGGATCTGCATCGATCTTCCGTAGTTTGGCTTGATAATATCTCTTCTTGGCCCTCGCCGCCTTCTCTTTTTGTCTCACTGCTTTCCTCTTCTCCTCCCACACACACTGCTGCAGCAGTAACAGACTCATTGTCTGCTGATGCTCCAGCTCGAACAGTTCCTGTCGACGTGCCTCCCATTTGGAGTTTGAGGTATAAGAGTCCATCGGTGGTAATGAATTCTCAACTGCTCCTCCGGCAGGAGCACATGGTGCCCCAGGCTCTCTGTGTGGGGTATCAAAGTTTGAACCCCTAGTCCCTGATCCCAGCCCTGAGGTGCTTCCTGCATGGGTTGGGAAGATGAGGGAGGGACGGCTATACCTGGAAGAGACTGAATGTGAGTGGAGAGGAGAGGAGGCAGTGCCTGGAGGAATCCCAGAGTTAACAGGTGGGTGAGTTGGTGAGACCAGTCCAAGCTCAATGGCTAAGTTCTCCTTGCTGTCTACGTCCTGTAAAAAAGGAAGTTTAATAGCATTATAATCAATGTACACTATGGCTCAAAGTGGCATGCTATATTGAGAATATAACATGCATGCAATGTACATGCAGTAAACACAGGAAATGTGCAAAGAATGCAACACTGGTGAAAATGTATATGTATGGAACACAGAATATTCCAAAAATTACCCTTATTTATTTATATAATATAGAATTATTTATATATAACCTAGTATATATATCAGCTTTACAATAAAAAGCTAAATTAATTTTTATTTAACAATTTTTTTTTAAAATAGTCACTTATGTTCACCAAAGCTGCATTTTTTTTAGTAGAAATACAGTAAAACAAACATTTTTGTGAAATATTATTACATTCTAAAATAATTTTTTTTTTGACATTTTTAATATAGAGTACAATGTCATTTGTGACACTGGACCACAGAAGCAGTCATAAGGGTAACTTTTTTCAAAACTGAGGTTTATACATCATATGAAAGCTGAATAAATAAGCTTTCCATTGATGCATGGTGTGTTAGGATTTGACAATATCGTGTTGAGATACAACTATTTGTAAATCTGGAATATGAGGGTGCAAAAACATCAAAAATCGCCAAATGAAGTTATTAGCAATGCATATTGCTAATCAAAAATAATAATAAAAAAGTCAAAAAAGGTTTTGATATATTTACAGTAGGAAATTTACAAAATATATTAATGGTACATCATCTTTACTTAATATCCTAATGATTTTTGGCTATAAAAGAAAATGTTATAATTTTGACCCATACAATGGATTTTTGGCTACTGCTATAAATATACCCCAGTGACGTTTTGCGGTCCAGGGTTTATATTACGGTGATGGCAAATCTGAAAATTGGAAATATTACTTATAAGTATCAATGTTAAAAACAGCTGTGCAGCTTAATATTTTTGTGGGAACTGTTACATTTTTTTTCAGGATTCTCTGATGAACAGAAAGTTCAACAACCTTTTTTTTAATTATTTGTTATAAATGTCTTTACTATGAATTTCTTTAAAAAAATCCCAAAACATCTGAATGCAGTGTATACAGTATATAAATATAAATTAATATTTATAAATTAATAAGTACATGAATATTACATTTTCACCACATTTGCTGTGTGTTCTGCATATAAAATGTTAACATACCTACATTATAAAATTACAGTGTGAGCTGCAAGCTTTTCATGCCATAAGAGAGTTAATCATATTTTAATAATAAAATCTGCAATATAAAAGAAACGTTTAGCTTAAGAGGTACTTAAGTAATCCTTTCAAGGCTGATTTCAGTCTTACATCATTTTGACTGTGGTCAGCATCTTCATGCTCACTCCCATTAGTGCCTGAAAGTCCCATCACTACAAGAGAGAGAGAATGACTCAATTAATCTCCTTCCTCATATAATTACAGAGCTGACAGCTGGGAAGAGTGGTAGTATTTCATCCTGTAATAGAGATGACATGACTATTAATTACCTGCTCCAGGTGAGCTACCCCTAACCGAGGCATAGCTGCCATCTCCATCTACCTCCTCCAGACAGGAGATCAGATTCGGTACCAGGGCAATCACTTCTCTCTGCACCTGACAAGAACCACAAACAACCACACTGTGTGTTACTAGAATTTTCAAAGCATATAACTCAATTATAGAACATAAGACTTCAATTTACCTGAGTGAGGGCAGACACAGGAAGCCCAGCGGCCTGCTGTTCCTGCCGCTTCTGCAGCGCAACACGACATTCCACCTTCAACCGTTTCCACAGTGTCTTCAGAGAGCCGATGCTGCTGGGTGGTCGACTGGGGAAGGCCGCATTGAAGGCCTGAGCCAGCTCTGCCCAAACAGCGTTCCGGTGCACAGTAGTGTTGGTGTCTTTCCGAAAGTCCTGGACTGTGTCCACCACCGAATGGATTCTCCGAAGCAGGAAAAGCTTCTGCTCCAGAGTGAAGTTTGGCATGCGGTAAGTCATGGTGGTCAGCATGAGTGTAATGGGTAAGAAGGCTTATATTGAGGTACTGTGTTCTACTTCATTTGTAGAAAATCTACAAAGTATCGCACTAGTTTATTTCAACAGAACAGTCTAGTTTGAAAAATTTCACATGGTAACATTGGCAGTATCACAGTGTTAGTTTTTGAGTTTTACACTCCAGCTTTACAGAAGGGTGAGGTTGTTTGGTTTTCGTCATGTGCAGTACACTTCCAGAGTGATGCTAAACTCTGGATGCCTCAGGTAAACTGCTTCAGTGCTCAATGGAAGTGAATCCGGGATCCACCTGATGCTCAAGGGGTCACCAGGTACACATGTGGAGTCTGTAATTCAGCAGACAGAAAACAAAATGATTATAATGCTTGCCGTTTTTAAATCTTCATATCTGCTTCTTCTCTTGGAAGAATTAAGGAAACATTTGATCTTCGGGGGGGGAAAGCTTCATGTTCTTCACGAATTGATTTCTGAGAGTCGGTTCTTTTGAACAGTTCGTTTCAAAGAGCCGGTTGATAAAAACAGTTTGCCAATATTACTCTACATCATGACGTCGTCGTTTTGTTGATGAAAGCGTTTGTTGTAATTTCATTTACAGCAATGCAGCTAATAAAGCATTTTAAAAAAGTATAATTTAAATAAAATGTATTTACATTGTCATAACATTCGCTGAAATGTTTTTGCACGTTTTTTGCATTTTCTGCACTCGACAAACTGCATTTATTAAAAACAGCTGTGTTTGTATGTTGAGAAAACTATCCAAATACATTTCCAATAAATTGTATTTGCAACAATTCAGCTGTTTGAGTAACGTTAATTTAACAAAAAAAAAAGCATCCTTCGAAATGTAACTCACTCACCGATTCTCGGCTCTTTCAGGCTGTTTCGAAAACGAATCGTTCAGTCCATTTTTGTGAACTAGTTCAACCGGGCTCATTGCATTCGTTCAGGAATCATATCGCTATTAAATGCATGAATGAACAAAGAAGAAACAAGCCTTCAAAATAGCCAAGTAATTCAGATGGAGGTGGAACAGGCTACATTTATTATTTTTATTCGCATTATTATGGATCCGCTGGTCTCGTTAGCCACAGCGCTAAACCCGAGCATCGCACTACAGAAGTGAACCTGAGCTGCGATTTAAGACTAAGCTAGACCTCACTGTTCTTAATGAATCTCTTATGCATTTACACAACAGCGTATGACAAACCGATATTATATTATTTATATTGACACTACTTACATGCAATCATCAGTCTGACGATTTTATCCTGAAAATATTACACTTTGTCCCCACCCCTTGGGTTTAAGCGGTCTGTAAGAAATTTAAACAACAGACTGGTGGAGACACATGCGCAAAATGACGCTCCGGGCGTAAAAAGGCAGTTCACTGGTTTGTGCATTTTATATGATTTGTATACCATTCTCATGAGATCCACTCAATACATATGGTTTGTGCATCAGGCAAATGCACAAATCTACGCGTTTTTACAGTAGAAAGCGCAGGGTCCGTTTCATCCAATGGACGGCGAGCGTGGAGCGTTCTGTGCAGTATTGAACAGCGCGATTGGACGAGGTCGCGTGTCAACGAGGAAGCGAGAAGACATGCATGCGGCACAAAACATGCTGGAACTAGTATGAAAGAAAATACCTCACTTTTCCATATCACCTCCTCGCAAAATAAAGACACGGTCTCTACAGGAGAAGCGTAAGTCAAACTGGACTTGACAGGGTTGTTGTTATGATGACAAACAATACCTGCTAGAAAATTCATTTTATGGTAATGATGACTGACGTTTATTCATTCAATAAATGGGTAGATCCTCCGTCGACCCTTTGTTGAAAAACACTTCATAGTAGTTGTCATTTGGAAAGTGTTAGCTGGTCGTTTCAGTAGTATTTAGAGCAGGTGATGACCAGATTGGGGGCATTTTATAATTATGTCAGAAAAGTTAGGAACCAAAACACGACAACCAGCTTCATATGGTTTTTCCAACAGAGTGAGGTTAGTCCTAAACAAAATGATACTATTAATGTTGTTTGACCTAAAAGTATTTATTTGAAGTTCCTTTACATTCACGTGTATGGTTTTCTGATATAAGTTAAGTTAAATGACATGCTAGTAAACACAATGTAATCTTTTTTTTAGTCAAGGTTTAATTATTATTGTTTTTATTGTTGTTTTTAATCCCCAGCACTTCACAAAATATTACATTTTTATTTTATATAATTTATAAACAATTAATGTATACTTTTCAAATGTATATTTTAATCAAATACAGCAATAATGTATTCAAGTTTAAGTAATGTTTGGGATTATTTTCCTAAAATATTTTTCTAGTTTATTGTGTATTTTCGACACACAGAAATACGAGTGATTCGGGTGTGCACAGTATTTGACGTATTTATTAGAATGTTTTTAAAAGTTACATCTTAAATTTTAATGTTTAATTAATGAATAGCTCACAAGTATTAACTAATTATTTTCAAAATAGCATAAAAAAATTATAAAGATGCTAATTTCTTTAGTAATGTCTGTATATATTGTATGCAACATACAAAAATGTTAATTCACTTGAACATTGTGTGTTAATATTTCAAAATGTTTTCCATGTTTTTGAATAAGATTTCCTTATTTAGTAGCATTATAGGAAACACTGTTAAATGGAATTAAAAGTAAATCATCTGTGTGACAAACCTGAAAAGAGATGTAAAGATTTTTGGAGAAAATTTAATTTTTTTGTGCATTCTAGTGAATTATTCATGGTATATACTGTAAATTAAATCAGGAGAGCAGACAACAAATTTGTATTATGTGTTGTCTTTTTTATATTGTTAAAGCAGAATAGAAAGGGGGGAAAAAAGAAACAGCTCTTGCCATAGATGCTGTTATACCATGTCACATTAATGAAAAAATAAAAAACAAGTGGTATGTTATTCTCCTGCAGTCTGAAAATAAAACATGAAAATGTATAGCTCATTCAGTCAAACTGATAGATAAGAATTATTTGTAGCACAACATTATGATTATAATGACCATTTTTGTATTTATCTTTATGAAAATATTCATGTTCATTTAATTAATTATTTACTTTTAATTGTGTCTTTCTGTAGGTGAGGGACCAGTCCTCTCTGTGTACAGTCTTCATGTGCATCCTTAAATGTTTTTCATAATTACCGGATACATGGGATACGACCTAGTAGAAAACATCAGTTTGGAGAGAGACAGTTCAACAATGTAATCTCATCTGAAAAGTCTGTTTTGGACAGCGACAACATCATCGTTTTTGGAGGAAAAGGAGTTTGGGTGAACAGCTTCAATACTACTGAATAGAAAGAGGAAAAAAAGAGAAGAGCTCTTGCCATAGATATTGTTGTTATACCATGTCACATTAAAATAACAAGTGGTATGTTATTCTCCTGGAGTTTAAAAATAAAACATGAGAATTTATAGCTCATTCAGTCAAAATGATAGATAAGAATTATTTGTAGCACAATATTATTTTTTTGAGTGGATCTTATCCCCAGTAGGTTTGTAGGAAAAAGTGGATGGTAAAAGCCATTGCAAACAGTGTGCATGTTATCAATTCAGCGTCATTTACTTGACAATAGTGAATAATGCTGTGATGTTTCTGCTGTGCTCCAGAAATCTTTAGGCTGCTCAGACCGCTTGAAATGGCATCTCCTGTAGAGTCTGCTGTGATGAAGAGCAGTGTGCTTGTTGCTCCAGTGACTGCACTGGAATTCCTGGGGGAGGATTTCCTGCTGACAGGTGACTAACATTTATTCATTTAATGAACAGGTAGCAAAACATCACTAAAAATCTGTGTTGGATTAAAGTATGCAGACTATGACTCATGGGCCATTTTTGAGGTGTTTTCTTCTGCTGAGTTGTGTATCCTGGCAAAGAGGATCTGAGTTTGCTTCCTGTAAATTTCCTTCTTCTTGTACTAAAAGGAACATGTGCTTGGGAAATGCTCAAACGTCTCTCAATATAAATAATGAGCATTTGTGTATTTATCCTTATGAAAATATTCATGTTCATTTGATGAATTATTTCCTGTTAATTGTGTCACTCTGTAGGTCAGGGACCAGTCTTCACTGTGTACAATCTTCAGGCATCTCCTACGAAAGAATGCGCATCCTTAAATGTTCTTCATAATTACCGGATACATGGGATACGACCTAGCAGAAAAAATCAGTTTGAAGAGAGACAGTTCAACAATGTAATCTCATCTGAAAAGTCTGTTTTGGGTAGTGACAACATTGTTGTTTTTGGAGGAAAAGGAGTTCGGCTTGTCAGCTTCAACACTGGAGGACGATGCCTAAAGCTCATTGGTCCTCTTTTGGAGCTTCAAGACTGGGTTCTGGACATTCATTGGCTGAAAAAAGAACCACACCCACTGTTAGGCCTATCCTTGGCTCACAATGCTGTTTTGCTTTTAGATGCAGAATCTGGTAATGTCCTTTCCTTCTACTCCTGCGTAGAGACCTGTCTTCTCTACTCGGCACTTATGATTGGTCCAAATTGGGATTCTTCAGTGCTGGTAGGTGGGACTGTTTTCAATCAGCTTGTGCTGTGGAGGCCCACAGGAACCAAACCTGATGGCCAGTCCCAGGTAGAGAGACGCCTGCTGGGCCACACCGGAGTCATTTTCAGCCTTTGCTACCTTAAGAAGCCTGGATGGCTGGCATCTGCCTCAGATGACCGCAGTGTTCGATTGTGGAGCGTCGGCACATTGGGTGGAGAAGCAGGCTGTGGAGAGGAATCGCCAACCTGTCTTCGTGTGCTTTATGGGCACCAGGCACGGGTCTTCTGTGTCAGGCTTGCACCAAACCGTGTATTCAGTGCAGGAGAAGATGGAGCGTGCCTGCTCTGGGAATGGGGAGGTGAAGGAAAGGTGGGCCATACGTTTAGGGGGCATAGGTCAGGTGGAGTCAGGGCTCTAGCTGTCAGCGAGGGAAGCATAGGAGGCTGTAAGGAGGGATGGGTGGCTACTGGAGGTGCAGATGGGGGGGTAAGAGTATGGAGAGTGGCAGAGAAGAAGAAAGACTGTGAGGAAACTCTGGCAGAGACTCAACTGGATCTGGGGTTTAAAGGGCAGGGTTGTCCCAAAGTTGTCCGATTAGTGGGTGAGAGTGAGTCGAATGCAATTCTGGTCTGTACTGATCAAGGAGAGGTGTGCCTTAGTTCGGGTGACACCTGGGATGTCATTTGGCAAGGGGGAGCAGAATTCCAGTCCTATTGTGTGATGGAGGTCACAAGCATCCAAGTCCAGAATTCAGATTGCATTGTGTGGGTGTGTGCAGTGGGTAATCTGAATGGAGGTGTCCAGGTGTTTCTTGTAGGACAGCCAAGTGTGGGAGTCTTGTTAAGAGCTGGCAAGGGTAAAGTTCACTCTGTACTTTGGGTCAAAGGAGTGTTTAAAGGGTCCTGGAGTTGGTGTCTTTTTGCATCGGGCTCCGAGGGACTGGTTTACCGTTGGACAATAAAAGTAACAGAGGATGAATCGGGCTTGTATATGCAAGAGGAAACTCTTCTTCCATTCCTGCTGCCACCCTGTGCCAAACGCTGGCTGACTGCTGCAGTTACCTCGTCCCAGAGAAAGGGGTTGTACCTATGTGGTGATCGGAGAGGGTCTCTACTGCTATACACTGAAAGAGAAGAGAATGACAAAAGCAATGAAGGAAGAACAGACTTACAAGAGCAAGAAACTAAAAACAAGCAAACGGACGAAGCAAACAGTGGTTCTCTGTCTCCCATCAGTACCCTTTATGGAGTACATGGAAAGCAAGGTGTGACTTCTGTGTGTGAGTATCAAGACTTATGTTACAGTACAGGTCGAGATGGATCTGTAAGAATATTAATTGTTGAAGAAAATGTCCTGAAGGTGCGTAGAGTTCAACGGGCCTGCAGAGGCATGGAGTGGATAGAGAAAGTTCTGTTTCTGGGCTTGGATAGTCCTGAGTTACAGAGAAAGAAGCTGAATGAGGGAATCGAAACAAGGATGATCGATCGAGAGAGTGCATGCATAGCTGAAACTCGGTTTGTAATGGTTGGCTTCCACTCTGTCCACTTCATTATATGGGACCCTCACAGACAAGAGAAGCTTTTGTCAGTTTCCTGTGGAGGCGGCCATCGATCCTGGGCCTATAAACGCCCAATATACGATGACACAGATCCTCAAGCACATACACTTGGGCTAGGTACTCTTGTGTTTATCAAGCATGGAGCCGTTATGGCATCACGGTCATTAGCATCCACAGAAACCGATGTGAATGGACACACACTGAAAGAGGGGCTACATGGACGAGGCATCAGCTGTGTTTGTCACCTTGGTAGTCTTACCAAGACTGGACAATTTTCAGAAGTTTGGGAAGTTTTTGTTACTGGAGGGGAAGATACCACAGTAGGTGTCCTCGCCATCAGTCCGGAGAGTGGAACTGTTAAAGTGCTCTCAGTTCTAACGGACCATATCTCAAATGTTCGTGCACTGGCTGCAGTCAAAAGAAGAGAAACTAATGAAAAAGGGGGAGATGATGAGATGGATAACTCCTCTGTCTCTTCCTTGGTGTTTTCTGCGGGTGGACGGGCCCAGCTGCAGTGTTACCGGCTCTTGATTCGTTTGGATGAGCAGCAGGGTCAGCCGATCTGTCAGGTCACTCAGATAGCAGGCCATCGATTGGATGAACAGTGGGAGCGACAGCGGAACCGACACAAGACTGTCAAAATGGACCCAGAGACAAGGTGTGCAGGTGTTTTTGCCATAAAAATACCCTGAGATGCTGACATGGCATTAAATAAAAATATACTACTACTACTAGCTTAAAGGGATAGGTTACCCAAAAAGAAAAACTCTTGTCATCATTTACTCACCTTGATGATGTTCCAAATCTGTATGACTTCTTTTGAACACAGAAGAAGATAATTCGGAAAATGTTTCAGTAATGTTTTTTGACGATGAAAATCAATTGGGTCCAATGTTGTTCGGTGGTTAATTGCAGCTAAAGATTTCTAACCACCAGAGGGCAGACAATACAATTAACATAATTGTGAGAGATTACATTGTGATTTTATTGTGCAAATGCTTTCTTACTTTGTAGATATATGTCTATGGCTGTTGTGCATAATGGGACTGAGTGTGTCCTACTGGCCCTGGGCTGTAGCGATGGTGCTGTAAGGTAACTTGGTTAAAGATTATGAACGTATAAATTTAAAAGAAATTCATGCAATATGTTTTAACATTTAGATTAATGGATTGGTTTAATTTGGAGGCTTTTCAGCATGACTGAGAGCAGTAGCAGTGTTGACATGCTTTGGGAGTGTTTTTACCATCAAAGGTGTGTGCTCGGCGTCGCCACCTACAAGCTGGAGGACTCCCAGGACAGAAAGTAAGGACACAATGTACCTTTATCAAACACTTATTCCATATTTAAAAATTTCTTACATTTATTTTCCTTTGTCTTCTTTCTGTCTCAGGCTTTTGTTGCTGTTCAGTGCCACTACAGATGGTTGTATATCTGTGTGGGATTTAACAGCAGTTTTGAACAGTAAGGCTAGTGTCAGCTGGCAGGGTGAGTCATACATACACCAGAACATAAACACTTGATAACGTGCTGATTTTTTTTATGTTTGAATAACCGTGTGCATGTTTTGTTGTAGTTAAGAAGAACTTAAATGATTTATGTTATTATTAGATAAATTTGTGTTACTGTATTTAATTATCGCAGATTTGCATCATTTTTTGCATTTCACCATTTAATTTCGAAGAATACTAAATCCTTTTTTTTGCGAGTGAGATGAATTAACGCACATTCACTTTTCATTCAATAAATGGGAAAACTTTTTTGAAAAAGTAACTCAGATATTTTTTTGTAAATTAAAAAGTAATGCGTTACTTTCCTAGTTACTTGGTAAAAGTAGTCTGATTACGTAACTCGCGTTACTTGTAATGCGTTACCCCAACATAGGAGTATGTGTATTTAATTTTTTATTCATTACAAGCCTCGAGTGTAAAAAACTGACTGAATCTATGCTAGAACCGACAGTTTCGTATTGAATCTGGTTATAGAACTCTAAAATGTGTATATGCTAATAACAATTTATCTTGTCTGTGCTTCAGGTCCATCAGCCCCATTTTTTTCCATACCTGTCCATCAAAGTGGAGTCAATGCGCTTACCATATTACCTAGGAGAGAAATGAGGCAAATGGAGGAAAATGTTATCTCATTGGCCAGTGGTGGAGATGATGGACAGCTGTCTCTACTGCATATTAAGATAGATCAGAAAAAGCAGGAAAATGAAGACGTGTCTCTACAGATTCTTGCTCATTGGTCAGTGCCCTTGGCACACTCTTCCCCTCTCACAGGGTTGTGTTTACTAAGCCCCACACTACTGGTGTCCACCTCACCGGACCAGCGCTTGTGTTTGTGGAGTGTAAACAGTGATGGACTCTTCCCACTGAAGGTGCTGTTCTCACACACTGCTGATGCAGCTGGGTTGTGGGCATGGTTTGGACAAGAGAAAGGAGCCTGGGTGGTTGTTTGTGGGCAGGGCTTACAGTTATTTCAGTTAACGGAAAGAAAGATGGATGAACTGCATGAAACTGTTTACAGGACAGTAAAAGAAGCGGAGAGAAAGAAAGTGATATTTCCACATCATGTTTCGAGGACCAAAAATTGACTTTCATTTGTGATTTATAAATTAGGATGCTAATTTAAAGATTTTTAATTGTAAAGTTTGAGATTTTCAAATAAAGATCTGTTTTAATATGTCACCATTTTTCTGTGTCAGGTAAAGTACCTTGTCAGGACGTCTTTCATATTTTCATTATGGCTGAACAATGAAAGTCAATACAGATCTACAAAAGTTTGAACACATTTTGACGTTTATGTTTCACATGATCCTGCAGACTTTTTGATCCAAAGACCAGTGTTTTTATTGTTCACTAAAATTAAAACTATGAAAAATTGTTTAATCATTTATGGTAATTTAAAAAAAGCTGAAATAAAATAAAATATGAATATTAGATAAAATGAAAAATTAAAAACTGAAGTACTAAAATGATTTTCTAATTATATAATTATTTTTCAACTAAAACTCAAATAAAAAAAACAGATATAAGAGATGTAAAAAAACCTTTATAAAAATAAAAAGGGACTTAACAAAATTACTAAAACTAAAATTACAAATATCGTAATAAAAGTTCATTTTTAAAATATTAATAAATATAATAAAAGTAAATAATGCTAAAATAACACTGAGGCTTAAAAAGTCAGAAGTCTGTGTGTGTGTGTGTATATATATATATATATATATATAGAAAATGTAATTTTTTCCCCCAAGATGCACAGTTCAATTTAGTTTAATATCTTTACTATTATTCTATAATGTGAAAAATACTAATAGTACAGAATGAGGAGGTGTGTCCAAACTTTTAAATGGTGCCAAATGTTATATTTTGCAGCTGTTTATGTGTGCACGTGTGTGAGTGACTCATGGCTTGAGATAGAGTCGTATAATGTATCAGTGTTTTCCTGGGCTACAGTCCAGCAGGTGTATGTGGGTGGGTGAGGGAGAGAGAGAGAGAGGGTACACAGTGCGTTGGGGGGCTTTGGCTGTGCAACTAAGTATAAATATTTCACCCCCTTCTCCAGTTCCCTTTTGTTCATCATCATAGTCTCGATGGCCAACCCCTTTAATCCACAGCTGAACGAATGAAAGCGAGAGAGGAATGGAAGAGCACATGAAGGACAGACAGATATAAAAGCCCCATTAAGGTTTTCAGAATGTGAAAGAAAGAATGAGAATATATTGTTTTTCTTTTTAAATCCTATTATGTGATGTAAAGAGGAGACAAAATGTGAAAAGAAAAAGATGAAAAATTAATGTGAGTATTAACTTTTCTCCAATAGTAAAAGTGTGAATTTGTGTGTTGTGAAGCTAGCTGATGTGTCAATTTGTTTAAAAGGAGCCAGTGTGTGTCCTGTTCTTGGGAGAAAAGATGTCACGATTCAGGGAAGCCCTTAAAGAGGATAAATCTGGAAAGAAGAATCCTAACATGCCTCAAAAACAAAAGAAAAAGGAGGCTGGAAATAAGGTATAGTATGATTGTTCCGCAAAAATTACCTACAATAAATGTATTGAATGTACAAGTGAATATACAGAAAATTATAGAATATATTGTTTAAACAATCATAATTATGTATGTGGTTTCACTATACAGGACAATGCAGTGATATCAAAGGATAGGCTCCCTCTGATTGGTTCATCAAGAAATAAATCTGCAGGTGCTTTTATAGTGATTTATATCAATCAATAGTGCATTGTTTTATGTCAAGTTGTTGTCAGATATTAGCTGATTTAACTGGAAATCAGGTGTTTTCATAAACCAGACTTAAGGGCTCATTATATGTGAAGTAATGTGATGTGTGACGTTTAAACTGAATGTTTACATTGATCTTTGTTCCTCCTGTCTACACAGTGTTACCTGAGCTCGTCAGTAGACAATAGAAATTTAGGAGGTGTTAAATTAATTAACTGCTATTGTCCAAACATTCATCTTTGTAATGTGACTTGTTAGGCGAGAGGATAAAGGGAACTGAACATGTTTGTGAGATAAAGTTAATTGCAAGGGATTTAGAAATTTATGAGATCCTGTTTTCTGCAACAAAGCAGCGGACTTATTATGTTTATAAAGATTAAATATATAAAGTCACAAATCCAAGAAAGTTGCAGTAGTGAGAAATATTTGCAAAAACAAGATATAGAATTGCTATATTGTATATTTATCTAATTGCTGCAATTATGAGATATAAAGTTGCAGTTACAGTTATAAAATATAAAGTCGCATTGCGATTACAAGTACATTCAGATATGTAGTAAAATCACAAAATAAAAATTTAAGTTTTATATATATATATATATATATGTATATATGTATAAATATAAAAAGCAGAAACAGGCCTAAGACAATTCAGATTCTTACATTTTTCATCCTTTCTGTTTTTAGTGAGGCCCTCTCTGTCCACTCCTCAGGCCGAAATGAGGAAACGCAGCCATCCTCCCTTCTCATCTATGGCCTCTGACAGCATGACACCCTGGGAAGGCTCCTCCCACTCCGAGTCCTCCTTTACCAGTTTTCCTCCTCCAGTTTCACCCCTTTCACTTACCCACTCCAAGCCAATCACGGCACCAGATCCTCCACCCCCAGCACCCCCTCCTCAAATCACAAACACTGAACCTGAGAATAGTCAGAGTGCCAGAGTAAAACGCAAGCCGCTCCCACCGAGACACCCCCCTAGACCTCCACGTTTACCCCCTCTGAGGCAAGTCACAAATCTTAGCTTCTCTCGTAGTTTCACGTTTTCCTTTTTTGAGCTGCCAGTTCACCAGTCTGCGCAGAGCAGAGCAGAGCGCCTCAGAGATCTCACTGTGTTACTGAGGCAGTTTCAATACTGACCTTCTAGGTCAGAAGTGCATCGTGTGGAAAAACAATTTAAGCACATGCACATCAGATTGTGTATGGCTTCACATCAGGGTTTCATGTATATGCTTAATTTATGATAAATTGATAGATGGATGGATAGATTTTCAGTGGGACATGATCCTACAGAAATCATTCAAATATGCTAATTTGGTTCTCAAGAAACATTTATTATAAGTGTAGAAAACAGTTCTGCATAATATTTTTTGGGCAAACTTTGAAACTTTTGTAATTATGTAAAATGTAAAAAAAGAAACATATATTTTACATTGCTATAATAACTTTATATATATACTGACTGATGAGCTAATGGAAATTCCCCAACTTGTGTTAGTTGTTTTTGTTACCTTTTTAAGGCTGTTAAATGTATATTTAGAGTGTGTGTGGGTGTGATACTGTACAACCTTTTTTGCCTTCTGATCCTAAACGCTGTCGACACTTATATATAAACCAATGGAACACAGAGTTGAAAAGCCATGGTGTTTGTTATGTAGGATGGAGACAGCATTTGTGATGAATTATATATGAGGTAACATTATGAATCTGACCTTTAAACAACAGAAAGCAGTAAAAATATTTAAGGAGAGAAATTAAGCTGACAAACGTCCTACAGGTGGCCTGTGGTTTTATTGAGATATTTATGTCATGTGCAAGGGGATAATAAAGTGGTTTCCTCTGGAAGCACAAAACAGATTTTGGTGAATTCTCTATACAAGGTAAGATAACCAATTGATGATAAGCTTATTTCCAGTTTTATGGTACACTCAGCTGTCCTCACGTGTTCTCCTATCAAAGAGTGCTGACAGATGCAGAGGAGCTTTGATGTGTTATCAGTTTTGGCTGCTTATAGAGACATTCAGTCTTGCTCAGATGTTTTACATGCTTTATTTAGTGAATGCCTATCAAATTTTGTTATTAGTATACCTGTGTACTACTGTGTGTTCGAAAATGTATGTCTTTTATTATGTATGTCAATTATATTTAAATGTGACTTAAAAATAGCTTAAAACACATTGTGGTATTTTACCATCTACTTGTGTTGAGGTTCTACTCATGTACAGATAAATATATAAATAAAACATTGCATATAAACTGATGTATTTCTTCAGATTGTACTATATAGGCTCAAAGAGGAGTTTCTTGTATTGTTTGTTATAAAGCATCCCATCTTCTCATTGGATAAAACAGCCTTGCCTCCTACAAGAAAGTCGCATAATTGCATAATCATTATCTGGTGAACATTATTAAAGCGGTACAGTAAAAATAGACGTGGGTCTGTTCAGTACAAGCCGTCACTCATGTGATGTTGTGTAATATGATCTCTATTCTCAGGAGTGGTAGATTAAAGTCTTATAACCTTTGGTCAGAGCGAAGACTGTGACAGACTTCCTTCACTGATCTGACGATAAATGTTGTTGGTGAACATCTAAGACAATAAATAACCGTTTAGTAGCCTGTAGGAGGAAAAGTGAAAAACTAATCTGTCTATATTCAATTATAAATGTCCAATTGAATTGATTTAGCTAATACTGTGAGAGGAAAATATAAGGTTAGCTCTGAGTTCAAAGTCAAGTCACAAGAACGCATTTGGGAAACACAAACATATAATACTTGTTCCTGTTTTAGCCACATTTTCTCCTTTTTTTTTTTTCTTTTACAGATGGACAATCAAAGATGTTCAGAGAGTGAGAATTCCAATCCCAATCCCGTTTATGGTTTGAATGAAGCACAGCTTGATATCCTGGGACAGCGCAGGTCGAAGGTGCATCTGACAATTTGGGCAAAGCTGAAGGGGGAGCGCTGGTGAGTGTGGGAGCTTATTTAAGAAGCATAATTGTGATAGTAAACTAAACACTGTCCGTGCTAAATATATATATGTTGACCCCCTTATTTCTGTGTTGTTGTGCTTCAGGTGTTCAGGTCCAAGGCTGAAGAGCTGTTTCCTGTCCATTGCTCCTCTCTTGTCATGGCTGCCACAGTACTCGCTCAGGAAAAATGCTATTGGAGATTTGATATCAGGAATTAGTGTGGGAATCATGCATCTGCCACAAGGTTTAAGACTTGCGCACACACTGTTAGTTTAGCTGCTATATGACAACTGTATTATAAAGTTTAAAGAATTTATGTTGATGCAGGTGTCAACATCGATCGAAAAATTTATTTTTAGGGTTCTCTGAGACAGTAGACACTTGAAGTGTCTGTGATGTGAGTGGCCGGTTTTGGTTTTCATCATCCTGTTTCTCATCTTAGACAACTACAGATCTGTATTATCAGCTGGCAGCTGATAATTTTCTTCACAATGTGCTGTGATTCAAACCAGACAGATGTAGTGACTAATTCTATTGTATAGAACTGCACACACTCTTCTGCACACAAATTACTAATTTTTCTGACTTTTTGCTTCCTATAGGGATGGCTAATGCTTTGTTGGCTGCAGTTCCTCCAGTGTTTGGTCTGTATTCATCCTTCTACCCTGTTCTCATCTACTTCATGTTTGGTACAACCAGACACATCTCTGTGGGTAGGTACACACGCAAACTCTCTTTCTGCAGGCGTATTACATTGCATACTCACATTCACAATGCCACTTTGCAAGTGAACTATATATATATA
>JAUMHE010000055.1:8011651-8022945 GCA_032359235.1 Enteromius mattozi
TGGAGAAAAACATTTATTTCATCATGAGTTTTTCTCCCCATTTTCAATTGTTTTACTTCAATGATAGGTTAGAATTGAATGAAAGATCAAAAGGATAAACAATGCAGATTTATTTTCACAGCCATCTTTGCTCAAATTTACCAAGGGTGCCAATATTAGTGGAGGGCACTGTATATATATTTGCATTCATTATTTCAAATTAAACAGCTACGTTATGATTGAACTAAAACTGAATTGTGCTGTAAGAACATGCCACGTGACTCTATTACTCTATTATTAAGGCACAGGGCATTAACATCTTTATCATTCCTATCATAAAAGTAATAAAGCAATTCTAGTAAAATGTAAACTACATGCACAAAAGAAACAGATTTTTCAAAAGAATGTATTTGTGTGGAGACACTGTAGTTTTTACTATATGACCTTTCTTTTTTTTTTTTCAGGTTTCTTCTCTGGTGTCTGCTTTGATCATTCTTTTGATCTTGTTAAAGTTCGGCCCCCTTTTTCAGCAGTTACCAAAGGTCCCTATACCATCTTCAACAACAAAATATATTTTATACGGATATAGCATAATGAGGTGGTTTTCTAAAGTGCATTTGTGTGTTTCAGACAGTTTTGGCTGTCATTATTTTAGCAAATCTGCAAGGGGTTTTTGCACAAGTCAAAGATGTGCCTAAACTTTGGAAAACAGACCGCTTGGACCTGGTAAGGGCGACCAGTCCATTCATCCTAACATAACTGAACCAAAATCCATGTAGGCCTCTCATCCAGGGTGTTTCCTGTGTGTGTTTTCCACTGAGACTGTAGGTAGTGTGGCTAGTGACTCTATTCAGTGCCTTGGTGTTTAATCTGGACCTGGGGCTTGTCATTGCAATTGTTTTCTCTCTGTTTACCATCGTCTTCAGAACACAGCAGTGAGTCATCTGCATCATCTGATATTTATCTACAGCGTCTCTCTCTATTTCTCTTTATTTTTTTGTCTTTCTCATACTAATTCTTATTCTTCCTCTTTCCAAATTTCACAGGCCCAGATCTGCTGTTCTTGGGTATATTGCTGGCACAGACTGTTACAGGGATCTGGAGAAATACTCAAAGGTAATATTTATACACAATCCAGCTAGAAACCAACCTAAGCTACATTTTGAAATGTGGTTAAGCAATACCTCTACTTAACCAAAGTCTTAGTACTTAACCAAGACTGCATATATTTTGAAATATGATCATTTAAAATAACTATTTTAATATAGTATTTTGAAATGTAATTTATTCACATGATGGCAAAGCTTAATCTAATAATATATTAATCAGTATGAGTTAACATACTCATAATATGTAACAAATCCTCTTTTTTTTTGGTTCAGGCACACCAGATCCCTGGAGTGACTGTGTTTTCATGTTGTAATCCACTTTACTACGCCAATGCAGACCAGACCTTCACATCACTCAGACAGGTACGACCTATATTACAGCTCTCTGCTTTCCATTCATTGAGAAAAATCTAATTATTCTTTTTTTTTAAATGTAGATGATTAGAAATGACATTAATGAGAATCCTGAAGTAAGACCTCCAGACCAGCAGGGGTCTCAGAACTGCGTTATTCTGGAGCTCAGTGGAGTCACCTTCATGGACTCAGTGGCCATAGGCTCATTCAAATCAGTGAGTGGCACAGAACACACGTAACACATGTACCCGCACGTCGAAGCGTTGATATTTTACCAGGGACGAACAGAAATAGATTACCTGTTTCTGGCTCTCATTAACTCCTAACCAATAAATCTAAGTTTCAATTCTGCTTGTCACTGTGTTTAACTGCAAACTTGCGTGTCTAACCTCTCTCTCTGGGTCACAGGTGCTTCAGGATTTTGAGAACACAAAGACCTTGTTTTTCTGCGCTTCATGTCCAGGTTACTCTTCTCACATATACAACCACAGTCACAAATATAGTGTCATGATCGGAGGCGGTTTATATTAATATGTAACAGAACTTTTCAAGAGAGAGTTCATTCTCAAGAACTGGCATTTAATACATATAATGCATTCATTTATTTACTGTATTTCTTGTGTCTGTCTCTAGATGGTCTCCTATCTCAGATGAAGAATCATAGTTTTGTTCCAGATTTTCTGTCTCTTTCTTCCTTTTTCCCTTCAGTGCATCATGCAATCCTGCATTACCAGGGGCTACAGGTGCATGTCTGTGTGTGCTGTTTCTGTTATTTTTGCTTTGTTTTTGTGTTGTGTTGTGTTCAATGCAATTCACTGCTGTTCAATAGCTTTTTCTGTTCTGATTCAATTATGCATCTATTTACAGAACACAGACACTGATGTTACAGAGCTGTGACTTTAATGACCTCCCTTCCTGAATGATGAACTCAGCAAATACATGAACCTGCAAACCTCACAGAATCCCTCACTACTGATCTTTAGAAGTGACACTTCTGGAAAGAATGGAAATACAAGATCTTCCGATTTTGATTAAATGATTTGGAGCAACTTCGTGCATTTATCTGGATTTAAGGCGATATGCAGGAACTGATGCTTGTTTATCGGCTTTTAAATGTTAAAATAAAAGCTGACATCATGGTCAGAATTTTTTATATGGCAATGACTTGTCAGTTTTACCTCTACTTGCTTGTTCATTTGTTCTACGTTTAGATTAAATAGATGTTTAAAATGCTCAAATATAAAGCGTCTTTGTTATGCTGGTCTGTGGATATGAAATCTCATTTTCATGTTACAGACCTATTTGGTTTGATGATATTGTAAAATAAAATATGTAATAAAATAAATCAAACTAAAATAAAATATGTACAAATAACAACATAGAAACATGTATGGAAAATAATTATTAACACTCGTTAACACAAACAACATAGAATTAAACAGAATTATATCTGCACCAGCTCAGTACAGTTCAGTTAGTGGACATGAAGTCAACACACGTGCAATGAAATGTTCTTGTACCCCCAATGAATTGAACCATAAATGTTATTAGAATAGACTTTGATCTCTGGGCAGGTGTTGGGGAGAGGCCACATTAATATTTAATGAGCTCATTTCTCTCACATGTTTACTGGAGACATACCCTCTATTTTATAAAGCTGTTCATAAGGACAGACTAATCCTTACTCATTTTCACCAAAGGAATGTTTTGTCAGCATTACCTAATATTATTTTAAAAAACAAACAGCCATAGTTACATGACATAAATGCACTTTCATATAATTCTCTATATTCTCAGATGATGTCGTCTCTACTTCACTGTATCAAAACAAACACTTCTTATAGCAGAGATTTGATTTCAAAGAGCTACTATTCACAATTCACTCATACAAAAGCACATGGTTTTGCAGGAAGAACATGTTTTCTATCTAATCAGGCTAAGATAAGGTGGTGTAGGTCTCTGGTGTGAACGTTTCCAACATTAACTCTGTAGAACCCCCACCCCTCCTCTCTCTCTTTTTGGGACTTTGCTCCTCATATGGACACATTAGAATTCTATCGGTGAGTGTGTGAATGGATCAGACAGGTATCAGAAAGGGCAGGATACACATTAACACAAACTGTGATAGAAGAGAAGGGCCAGGGACGTTAATCAATCCATTGCTGTCCAGAGCTTCACTGAAGAGCAGCAGACCTGTGGAGCTCTCGCTTCAAATCACTGGAGAACATCCTTCAGAATTGTTCTGGGTTTGCTTGCATGGACATTAAGAATTGAATTTTGATTCTGAGGACATACATTTTGAAATCTATGCATTGGATGTGATCTGAGCAGTGAATGTGAGAAGAAACATTTTCAAGATCACATTTAAGATAGAGAGAGAATTCAAAATGGAAAAAGAGTTGAAAGACAAAGATCTCAGGAAAAGAGTGCCATATCACATTCAGAGAGACGTACTGGATGAGCTCGGTGTTGACCAAGTTGCAGAGAAATCGGATTTCAAAATTTCAGCAAAAGAAAAACTCAGAGATGCTGTCAGGTATGTGGCCTTTATTTCATTTGAGTATTTCACTGTTTGAGAATTTTCTTCTTTTTTTTTTTTACAATTTGTATGAGCGTTATAGTTTGAGAGAAGAGTTCATTAAAAAAGCTGTATTTTGTTTGCCCTATTTGTTCCTTAATTAAAGCAGTACTCTTGCTATATATGAAAAAATAAAGGAATCACTAAGAAACAAATTTCATTTGTATTTGTTTTTTGCTTGCAAATTTTACTAATCATTACAAAGAAATGGCAAATAACACAAAATTAAATGTGAACTTTCAATAGAAAAACAAACCTTTTTTTTGTAAAACATACCTCAGTTATCTTGAACTTAACATGAATTCCACAATTTTGTGTCAAACCTACTGATCTTGTTGTCCAACGTGAATTGAGAAAGATCCAAACACTACCCATCTTCTGCTTTAATGAATTCAACAAAATGTCAAAAAAGTTTCTGGCTTTAAAAATGTCATCTTGTACTCTTTTATGCTTCATAACTTTCTCTTTTTCTTTGTTAATTAGGTGTACAGGCCCGAGGTTTAAGAGCTGTTTTCTGTCATTTATTCCTCTCCTGTCTTGGCTGCCACGATACCCATTTCGAGAAAACGCTATTGGAGATCTAATCTCAGGAATCAGTGTGGGAATCATGCACCTGCCGCAAGGTCCAACACAAGCACATGCACACCTGAATAACCAAAGCACATTTATTACTTAAGGCTAAACATAAACACAAACAAACACGCACATGGAACATGCGATGTGTTTTGTGTGTCTAGGTATGGCATATGCTTTGCTGGCTGCGGTCCCTCCTGTTTTTGGTCTGTATTCCTCCTTCTACCCCATTCTCATCTACTTCATATTTGGAACGTCTAAACACATTTCTGTGGGTAAGAACACACACCTCCCTTTGGTTTCTGTTTTTCTTAAATGCATAGTTCATTGAAAAATTACACTTTAGTCATCATTTACTCACCCTCATTTCATTCTACATCTGTATGCTGTTTCATGAATATTTTCTTTACAACAGCAGTTCATGCCCCAAAAAGTACCATAATCTCATGAGTTGTATATTAAAAAAAATTCATACGAAATGACATGTGGGTGAGTAAATAATGACAAGATTTAAATTTTTTGCCAGACTTTCCATTTGAATCAAATATGTCCATGTTTAATGCCATTTGGATGCTTCAAACCAGTGCTTTAGGAGCCATGCTTGATTTGAGACCTGTTGGGTGAACATTATGAGCAAATAATGACATACGTTTCAGTCTTTCTGCAGAAGAAGCTGATTTATAACTTGAAATATAGATCAATATGGTTGTATGGACTATACTGCTTGTATAAATTTTTTTTGAAAAAATGATTTACAACCATTTCTCAAAACTCACCTTGTTCTTACAGGATGGGTGGGAAAATAAATATAGGCTATGTTATCAAATTAAATCCACCAAGACATTTGACCCCTATCGTACTGTAGCAAATAAAAGTCATATTTTCTGTTTACAGGTACATATGCAGTTATGAGTGTTATGATTGGCAGCGTGACAGAGCGTTTGGCTCCAGACTCAGATTTCATGATACCAGGCAATGACACCAACAGCACTATCTTGGACATTGTCAGCCGTGATTCAGAGAGGGTCAAGATCGCGGCCACTGTGACTTTCTTATCTGGCATTTTCCAGGTAGTCTCATTTGTAAGTGTATAGGCTGTTTGGTTTTGTAGCTGTATATGTGACTAAGTGTTTATGTGGGGTCTGTGTGTGTAGTTGCTTCTCGGCTTGGTTCGGTTTGGTTTTGTGGTGACGTATCTCTCAGAGCCATTGGTGAGAGCTTATACAACAGCTGCCGCCATTCACGTTATCGTCTCCCAGCTCAAATATTCCTTTGGCATCAATCCACAGCGGTATAGTGGACCTTTGTCTCTTATATATGTGAGTATGAACGCACAGTCCCAAACACCTAATTAAGGACTGTCCATAACTGCTATACAAAAGCCCACACACAAGGACAAATAAACACACCTATGTGTAATTTGTGTTTAGTTTCCCCCTAGTGGTTGGCTTATGATTTGCACTCGGCAAGCTACAGATGACTGTTTTCTGTATTTATTTATTTTTCTTTTTACAGACAGTCATAGAGGTTTGCGCATTGCTTGGACAGACTAATATTGGTACTCTGGTAGTTAGCATTGTAACCATCATAGGTCTGGTTGGTGCAAAGGAACTTAGTGCCTTGGCGGCACGCAAAATCCCTGTTCCCATTCCTGTTGAGCTGATCACTGTGAGTTACTTCATACACTGAAACATACACATTTACCTAGCTTATTGTGGACATTCATAGATTTATCATGAGTTTTGCTTGCTCTTTCTGTTTAGAGGTAATATATTGCTTCCTAAAGCTTTCATCTTGTTTGTGTGTATAGATTATTATTGCTACTGTGGTGTCGTGGCAGATGAATTTGAAGGCTAAATATGGTGTTGAAGTGGTTGGAGAAATCCCATCAGGGTGAGTCCGATAAACAATTATGCAACACAAATACAGTTGTTCAAAATAGTATGTTTAGAAAATCGTTACAGTTATGAAACACAACTGCAGCATCATAGTACATCTTTAATCTAAAATACTCATCTGCATCTCTTTTTGACATTTTAGTCTGCAGGCTCCTGTGGCACCCGCTGTCTCACTGTTGGGTTCAATGGTCGGTGATGCTTTTGCACTGGCTGTTGTTGGTTATGGTATTGCTATCTCACTGGGTAGAATTTTCGCCCTCAAGTATGCCTACAAAGTTGACAGTAACCAGGTAAGAGACTTTAAATGCCTGTAAATAAACATATTTCACACAGTAATAACTATGTTTCGTCTTTTTACTGGTAAAGCACCATTCACACGTTAGTTTCAAAATACCAGCACTGAACTTGTATGTGCTCTTATTCTGTTAATCTTATTCTGCGTTCATGTAATTCACTGGTAATGTTACTTTCTTAATTTTGAAAAGATCCTGTTCACACGATTTCTTAATGGTAATTTAGAGGTAATTTACCAGTAAAGACTGTAAATGTGAAAGGGGCTATTGTTACACTGTTACAAAAAGATTTTCAAATGAATGGAATTCTTTATATTCATCAAAGAGTCCTGGAAAAAGATCATGGTTTCCACAAAAATATTAAGGAGCACAAATGTACCATGTTAGAACGATTTCTACAGAATCATTCAACACTGAAGACTGGATTAATGGCTAATATATAATATATTTTTCACTTTTAATGGCAAATTTGTGTCAACATAAGACAAACTGCATAGTAAATCTGCACTTTATATTTAAGCCCATTAAACCCAAATTTTCCACTGACATCTGAAAAACTGTCAGTTTATGTTTTTTGCTGAAAGTTATTGATTTAAATTTAAAAAAATAATTCCAAAATTTGGAAAAACATTTTTGTTTTGAACATCTTGTTTTTTTCCTATTGTCTGTTCCCTGGATCAGGAGCTCATTGCGTTGGGTCTTTCTAACTCCATTGGAGGCTTATTCAATTGTTTTGCTATCAGCTGCTCTATGTCACGCACCATGGTGCAGGTCAGCACAGGGGGGAAGTCACAGGTGAGAACTTCAGCGAACTTGCAATCTTTCACTAGCTAGTTATGGAGAGATAGATGGTGAGTTCTTTAGATGACTGTCTCTGTCATTCTCTCAGGTGGCTGGAGCGATTTCTGCTGTGGTAATTCTGGTGATCTTGTTAAAGATTGGCGAACTATTTGAGGAGCTGCCGAAGGTTAGTACCTTGAATCAGCCCTTGTGTGGGCTTGGCATTAATATTCAACGTATCTGTGCTTAAAGGAATAGTTCAACCAAAAAGTCAAAATGTTGTAACAATTTACTCACCCTCATATTGTTCCAAACCTGTAAGTTTCTTTCTTGTGCTGAACACAAAAGAAGATATTTTGATAAAACAAACAGTTGTTGGTCCCCATTGACTTCCATAGAAGGGAAAGAAATACTGTGGAAGTCAATGGAGACCATCAGATTGCCATTACCAGCATTGCTCAAAACATCTTCTTTTATGTTGAACATAAGAAAGAAACTCTGGAACGATATGAGGGTGAGTAAATGATGACAAAATTTGGATTTCTTGGTGAACTGTCCTTTTAATTCATGAATATGATAATGTATTCATTTATAGGATATATATAGACATATTGTACATGTGTGTGCTGGTTTCTTTAGGCTGTGCTGGCTGCTATAATCTATGTAAACCTGCATGGCATGATGAAGCAGTTTGGAGACATCTGCTCTCTCTGGAGGACCAACAAAGTGGATATGGTGAGAGATAACGAAAAGGAGGGGGTTTCATAAGAAAGCAAAGCTTATGCAACACATTAAAAATAGACCTATATATAAACAAAATATGACTGAGAATGAGGGGAGTAAATAGAGTGACACAAAAAAAGGGAAAAAGGGAATATTTGAATACACAGTTTAGCTGTTTTTCACTCTGTTGTTTGTGTGTTTAGGTGGTGTGGGTGATGACTATGATCTTGACGGTGTTGTTTAATCCTGATCTGGGACTTGCTGCATCTATTGCCTTCTCCATCCTCACTGTCGTCTTCAGAACTCAGCTGTGAGTGACAGAATGAGAATGAGAATGTAAAACTGGTTCTGTATGCATTCTCCTGTTTTACTTTACACGGCTGAAGAATGTCAAAACTGAGCCCCCCTAGATTGGCCATATGTACAACTGGCTTAGTGGCTAAAATTCCATCATAAACAGTTTGCGTAAGAATTCACCATCTGTCCCTCTGTTCACTCCTTTCTTCTTCTCTACCTGTTTTTTTTCTCTACAACAGACCAAAATACTCTATTCTTGGCCAGGTTCCTGGCACTGACATCTATAAACCAGTAGAAGACTACAATCAGGTGACTATGACCACTATTATAGCAATTTATGCAGCTGTACTCAACTGATACTTTAGTTTTGTTGGTCTAGTTATGTTGCACATCAGAGGTGTTACACAATTGATCAAATCCAATTAAGTTGGATTGAAAGGCATAATTAATCTTTAAATTTCTGTTAAAACTGCTATTGTTAAAAACCTGAATTGCAGCATTCTTCCAGAAACACCTTCATGCTAACTTCTCCAGGATAATCTGATGAATAAGTGTCACGTACCTTTGCAAGGGCATGACTTGTTTTTTTTCTTTTTACTTATTATGGTGTTATTGTGTTGAATGAGTTCATTTGAATGAGTGGGTGTTGCAGTTTCATTTACTGAGTAATTGTGCTGCAAGCGACTAGTTGTAAATTATACTTGAAGTATCTATGTGTGCAGGTGATCAGGCAAAAAGTAGTAGTTTGTTGAAACTAGTGTACCAAAACTAGGCCTTTTTTAGATTTCGATAAAAAATATATAATTGACCACAATACAGTCTTTCACCTTTAACAAACTGTTTTAGTAATGACCTGTTCAAAATAAAAATGACTTAAATGATGAACATTCAATTAATAAATCACTTTTCACAACTTTCTTCTCACAAGTTTGAAGTTTGGTAACTATTTTCAGGATTTGTTTTCTAGGGTCTCAGTCAGAACTGCGTTTGTAAATAACTGATCATTTGAGCACTGAGAAAACTGTAATCGCAAATATTGCTTAAAATATTTGTGCAATTATTTTGAAAATGTATTTAGAAATTCTTGGTTTCATCATAAAAATTGAGTATAATTTCTCTGTATTTTTCTTCCTTACAGGTGAAGGAGATTCCTGGTATAATGATTTTCCGTTCATCTGCAACATTATACTTTGCCAATGCTGAAATGTACATTGATGCACTCTATGAAAAGGTAGACACACACATAAACTCTCAAACATACTCATTCAAACACATTTACATAAAGAGCACTTACAAGACACTACTCACAACAGTCAATTATCCCAAACATAGCTCTAACATAAACATTCACTGTGTGATTAACCCAAACAAGCTACAACACGTGCACAGGTCAGGACATTCATGTAGTATAAATAAATGTTTGTGTGCAGACCGGGGTAGACGTGGCTAAACTTCTATCACACAAGAAAAAACTGGAAGCAAAGAGGCTGAGAAAAGAAAAGAAAGCTGCAAAGAAGGCAAAGAAAGAGGCCAAGAAAAGAGCTAAAGAAGCTGTTAAAGCTGCTAAGGTTTGCTTTTGAAGACACTGTTTGTATGCATGTACACAAGTGAGAAAATAAGTGTTGTGTAGTCAGCGGTCTCTGCTTTTAACCAGGGGGAGGAACCAGAGTTTTCAGACACAGATGAAAGTGGGGAAGAAGCAGAGGCAAATGGGGATGTGCATAAGTTGTCAGTCAAAGATCCAAAGGATGTGGCCACTGTGGAGGCGGGGCCTGACCCTGACACTGACACCCCGCTTCCAAAGGCAATCATTCTTGACCTGAGCCCTGTCAACTTCCTGGATACAGTTGGCGTGAAGACTCTACGCAATGTGAGACACAATCTGTACTTATTAGTGACTTTTTAAGCATGTGGCATGTTATAACCATGTTAAACCCTTTGTTTAATGGCAGATCTATAAAGATTATGGAGAAGCTGGTGTACAGGTGTACTTAAGTGGCTGCCAGAGTAAGTGACCAGTAAAAACCAGTAGTTTCAACAGGGTGTTTTTGCAGTAATTCTACTATAGAAGCACCATTCTGGGTTCCCTAATAAATCTCTCTATTAATAGTTCTTAAAAGAACCTTTATTTCTCTGTGTGAAAAACATTTTAATAATCTAAAGAATGCCAAGAAAAGAACCCTTATTTTTCATGTCACATGTTCCTTTTGTTGACATCTAGAATTCCATCTGAGCTTGTCTTCAAGACGGACCTGTTTGTCATCCTTATTTGTTATCTTTCTTTCAGGAGGTGTTGTAGAGAGTATGGAGAAGGGTGATTTCTTCAACGAGAAATTAACTAAATCGATTCTCTTCTCATCTGTGCATGATGCCGTTCTTAACTGCCAACAAGGAAACAGTGAAGAGGTACAGTACGGTCTTATCTCATATACACATACACGCATATCAGAGGTTTCCTAATCTTGGTGGCCCAGACAGTAACAAACATGAACATGAAGCAAGCATGAATAAACCTAATATCTTGCATTTCTACGTTTACAGGTTATACAGGGAACACATTTGTAAGTCATAACACCAAACATGATATGGAACCCAGAGCTGGATTGTTATTTATTGTGTATTTCATCGGTCGCCGTGATTTTGCCAAGTAAGATATGATCCTGGATCAACATTACTGTCCAAAAATATAGACTTATCCCAATCCCTACCC
>JAUMHE010000055.1:8029365-8074884 GCA_032359235.1 Enteromius mattozi
AAGAACGACGTGGAGCAAAAGAGTGCTAAATGCAAAAATTGCATCGCAATATTTGTCAGAAAAAACGCAATTAGGTTTTTTCTCAAAATCGTGAAGCCCTACATTGAAGGAGGGACTTAAACCATAGGCCTATATACAGACAAGAAAACCATAGTGAACCTAAATTATTTACCATCAAAGCATGAATATTGATGGTTTGTGTTAGCTGGGTTACTAAAGTCTCTTATGCTCATCAAACCTTGGGTTAAATTCAGTAAAAACAGTGTATCATGAAATATTACAATAAAAAGAAAAACTTAAATTTGAGCCATTTGAGTTGACAGATTTCATAAGAGTCATGTAGTGTATGATGGTCACACACTGTTTTTTAGGTACTATGAATCTGTCCAGCTGTCGAACATCAAACATGTTTGATATTTTCAGCCAAACATATTGTTTTAATTTTGTCTTGTGCCTCCTAGAAACTGTGTGCACTTTTTCATTGTGAGTTTGTTGTAATCGGAAGGACTTTAAAGTCTGGTAGTGTATGATGGCCAGTTTTCCTCTTTGAGTATAACAAAGTGTATGATGCCTAGCATTTTCAAATCTGTTCAGGTTTTAAAACATGGAGGGTTTCTCAAATGCACTGCAGAGTTTAGATCCAACCCTAATCAAACACACCTGAGCATGTTAATCAGTGTCTTAAAAATCATTAGAAAATCACAGGTAGGTGAGTTTTATCAGGGTTGGAGCTAATCTCTGCAGGGCATTGAACCTTCAGGGTAAGATTTTAGAAACCCTGGTATAGTGTATTCTAGCCTAGCCTCTAATATGTTGATCCTGGACTGCTCAAGGAACAGTCTTATTAATGTTAAAATCAGTTGTGCTGCTTAATTTATTTGTGGAAATCACTGAGGGATTGTTTGAAATGAAAATTCAAAAGAGTATAATTTACAGAACAGAATATATAACAATTGCAAAGCCATTGTTGTCAAAGTGAATTCAAAGATCGTTACCTTTTGAAGCCATACATACTCTATATTTGTCAGCCTGAAAATTTGGCAAGTTTGAAAAATGCAACTGCAAAGGAAATATGAGAAGCATGGTGGAGGGAAAGATTTTCAGTAAATAACATCTTCAATTACACGTCTGTTCTTCACGCATGGCTATCATATGACTTCAGGAGACTTAGACATGTTATGTGGCTGCCTTCTATGACACTTTAATTCTGCCTTTTTTAATCCCTTTTTTGTGTGTGTGTGTGTGTGTGAAAAAAAACAATATGGGCTCAAACTGAAATGAGGGCGAGTAAATGATGACATAACTTTGATTTCCATTTGAACTATCACTTTAATGAAAAAATGGATCAACTGTGTATTCTTAGAAATATCACTCTCTCCCATTTTTCTTTTCCTTTTCTTCCTTCCTGTGTCACTGTCTTTTCCTTTTTTCCTCTCTCTCTCTGGTTGCCAAGAGAGAGTGAGTGGGTGTGTATTTGGGGGGATAGTTGTTAAAGCGATGAAGAGGTCTTCCTTGTATTTTGTTGTCATGGCAACTTTGGCCACTTGATATCCCCTACACGTGAGGTTGAAGCACCCCATCTCCTGATACTTCACACGCTCGTGCACGCACTCATTTCTTTGAGTGCTCTTACAACACATCCATGCATTAAGCCGCCTTGTCTGGGCAACATGTGCACACACAGTGTTAAGTAATTTGTAAAGAGGTGTAAATCTGAAAGCTTATGTGTGAATACTCACAATTCGACGGCATTTAACATGAGCATGCATGCCATGGATTACATAATATGTGTGTTGTGTTGCAGGTTAATTATTGTTAAATTCTGTTCAAACATTTGAAAGTTTGCGTGTTTATTGTTTACGAGCAGAACTTCTCATTAACATCCTAAAAGGGAGTGTGTATGTGACAGAAAGATTATTGCTAGTTTTACACCAAAGAGTTAATGGACTGATGGATTGTAACAGTGCCATGAGAACGAAGGAGGAGGAGTGTGTGCAGACCTGCAGGGCTCCTGAGAGTCGTGCTAGTGCACTCAGCTGTGATCGTACACACATAATTGCAATCTCCTGAAACTGGTACAGCCTGTAGGACAGGCCTTTGACTGACCTTACCGAATATTTAACATGCCCACACAGTTACTGAAGGGCACATGTGAGATTTGGAGACTGAATTTGTTCGTTTAACGTTGTCTGTGAGTCTGCAGCTCTCAGAATTTGAACAGTCATTAACTCTGTGTCTTTCTCTCTCTCTCTTCACAGCTCCTCCCCCCAGCAGATTTAACCGGAGAGTGTCGGGTGAGTTCTGTTTGACGTCATTGCACTAATCATGTGGTTTAAAGTGTGTGTGAGTGTCAGATAAGTGCTCTGCCTTTCCGTCATTTCCCTTCGTGTTTGTTTTATAGTAATTACGTTGCTGGTATTCCCACTCATTCTACCCCTTTCAGTGGTGTTCCAGTAAAAAAAAAAAATTCCCCTCTTTTAACATACACATTCCTTTAATGTGGGGTTTTAGTGTCCCATGTCATCATATGAAGGAATCTACGTAGGCTACCTGTAAAGACATGTTTAAAGCAGTGAGAAAAATACAAAACATTAAAGTTATTTTTCCTTTTTCTGAAAAATACATACACTACTATTAAAAAGTTTGGGGTCACTAAGAGTTTTTTGAAAGAAGTCTCTCAGTCCAAGGCTGCATTTGTTTAATCAAATTCTAAAATGTTAATTGTCCCTGTGATACAAAAGCCAAATTTTCAGCAGTCATTACTCCAGTCTTTAGTGTCCCATAGTCCTTTAGAAATCATACTAATATGCTGATTTGGTGCTTGATAATGAGCTTTTTTAGCAGGTATGCTTACACGTTCTAGGAATTTGTTTTAGTGACAAGCTCCACAGTGCAACAGAATGACAAGACATGGATAATAAAAATAATTCTATACTAATATGCAAAATGGACAATGTACAAAACAGCAGAAACACAAAATATGTGCAAATTTGAAATGTAAATAAGTATGTGTGTTAAATGTATAATAGTGTTGCGTGTTCCACGTTTATTGTCAAGTGTTCATGACATGGATTGCCTGAGAGAAGAAACTGTTTCTGTGTCTGGTCGTTCTGGTGCTCAAAACTTAAAAGTTTTTAGTATCCATGTGGAAAATGGCAAAAAGCAATTTTGAAAATAATCAGATGATAAATACAACAAAATGTTTTATTACACAATGCTTTGCATGTTCCACAAAATAAATGTGTCATATTTTGGAGTCTCTGTCATTAAAAAGTTTGGAACCCACATCAAGAGTTTTTCACTTGCATGTGGCTTTATGACTATTGTCAAGTAAATAGTCATTTATTTTTATAGTGTGTGCGGAGGCCTTTAACCCTGATGATGATGAGGAAGACTCTGAGCCGAGAGTTGTCCATCCAAAAACAGATGAGCAGCGTTGTAGATTACAGGAAGCCTGCAAGGACATTCTGCTGTTCAAGGCTCTTGATCAGGTACACAACCCTCACACACACACACAGATATGAGGGCTATAAAACTGTAAACACATGCCATCCAGGGTGTATCACTCCTGGACTCTGTGCAGGCCAGTCAGTCAGGTTTGGTTTGCATGTGCGACTCATCCCACGTGCCTTACTTAAACCGCCACTGTCAGTTCATTATGTTAGAGAAACATTGTTTATTTAACGTTTAGATACTTGAACCGATTTGCATTGTTTATATTCTGCTGAGGTCATGTAGCATGTCAAAAGTTGTGCTCTAGTCAGCGGATAATAAATGCTCTATGAAGTATTTGAAGGTTAACAAGAACGTGTAATCAGGTTTCCAAAATGGGAATATTTGCATTCCGCTGTATTTGTAACACTTAAGATAAGAATGTTATTACATGTTATGTAGTATTATTATAATGTTAATTTTATATTACATTGATGAGGCCATGATACTAATATTTATATAATATTTATATTTATAAGTCATATCCTGGTCACCCAGCAAAAAAAAACATAAAACAAATCAAGTGATGTTGACTAGGCTTATGTCTGTCTGTTAAAGGACTTTCTCGCATTTGTTCTGCACAATTTTTTTAGTCTATGTCCACATGAATATGAACATCAGTGTTGTTGTTGTTGTTTTTCTTCATTCAGCAACTTGCACCATGAGTGTTGAATTTTTAAGATGGTGTGTCAAGATAAAAAAAAAATGTTGCAATCACTCTATCTAGCAGTCATGTGAACCCTAAGAAATGTGCCTGTTTTGAAAAAAATGTCCAGTAATTTTGTATATCCCTACAGTGGATGCTAAATATGGACTGTATGATCCAGAAATGCATTTCCTTCATCATACTCGGTCTCTTTCTGGTATAGGAGCAGTTTTCAGAGGTGCTGGACGCCATGTTTGAGGTTCTTGTGCAGCCACAGGACCACGTCATTGATCAGGGAGATGATGGAGATAACTTTTACGTAATCGAGAGGTGTGTATTTTTATGAACTGTTCTGCAAGTGTGTGTTTCTGATACTCTTGTACAGAAGGGCTGATTTGTGATAGTTTAACAATTTTGCATATATCTTTGATTATTTAAAAGAAAAACCATTTATGTCTCAGTTGTTTCCTGATTCAGATTTGAAAATCACACATAATAAAAAAGTATGCACATTTTGCCCATGTTTGTTTGAATTGTATAAATGTTCAAATTAAAAGATATTGTAACTATTACTGTTTAGTGGCTTGCTGTTAGTAGAGTTTGATTTTCAAATTGGCAACATTTCCATTAGTTTGAATTTATAACCCCTGCTGATTTGAATTTAACAATAGGATTATGCTAATCTTACATTATATCAGTAATATAATACCCTCTGTCCAGATGAAAAGTACTTCTTAACCACATGGAGCTGCACTTCACCCGGCGCCCTGGCCATGCAAAACTATATATGGTTATAACCTTCGTTGAAGAGGGCCTTTTTTTCCACTACTGTAAAGTGGTGAATATTCATTGTGCCCAGACACAGTTATATGATAATGCCATTAAATTATTTGCATTAGTGTTTTTGATTAATTGTGATCTGACTCAATTTGGATTCAGTAATGTAACTGAGAGGTATTAGGAAGCAATTTATGTGATTTACCATTTATTGTTTATCACAAACCTTAACGGTATTTGTCAAATTGACTGTCAATACCTATAGGTCAGGATATCCGAATGAAGTGTAGTAACAACATTATCACTACCACATCCGTAACTGAATATATGTTTGTTGTGTATTTGCAGGGGTGTGTATGATATTGTGGTACAGAAGGATGGTGTGGGTTGCTGTGTGGGTCAGTATGATAATAAGGGCAGTTTCGGAGAACTGGCCCTCATGTACAACACTCCACGTGCTGCAACCATCATTGCTAAAGAGGAGGGAGCCCTCTGGGGACTGGTAAGTGCTGAGACAGTAAACTCTCTTGATGTAGTGTTTTGTAACAGCACCACCTTGTGGACATGTGATTGAAACAATGAATGACTGCGGTGTCAGTTTAACAGAGCAGCAGTTTCAGTGTACATACAACAAATATGAAAGCTGAAAGTGTGTCAAATTAATAATTTCATGTCTTCTTCAGGATCGGGCAACGTTCCGAAGACTCATAGTGAAGAATAATGCGAAGAAGAGAAGGATGTATGAATGCTTTATTGAGTCTATCCCATTACTCAAATCACTAGAGGTGAGAAAATGATTGTACATTTATTCTAATGCATGACATGTTTTTAGCGGTTATGTGAAAAACTGTCAGGTTACACTGAAGAAAAACCTTAGAATGACGAGACCTAAAAAGATTCATATTACACCACTCACGTAATGATTAAATACTTACTCTTCTTTTAATCTCATAGATTTCTGAGAGGATGAAGATTGTCGATGTGCTGGGTGTAAAATCATTTCATGATGGAGAGCGGATCATTATGCAGGTGAACAAAAATGTAGTTCTTGGAAGTGTACGAATATCACTGGACATCAGCACAGTCTTTAAAATAAACTTTATTTATTTGAAAGACTACACATTTCAAACAAAAGGTAGATTTCAAAGGTAAAAAAATAGGTATTTGAATTTGAGACAAAGTATTGTGACACTGTCTGGTTGTCAAATGTTTTCCAAGTTATCTTTTGTTTTGATCTTTTGTTGTTCTGCTAGAACATGTCAAAATTAATAATTAATAGCTCATTTGAATTTCATACAATACTGTCACGTAAAGCTATATGTGAACATATCAAATGTGTATATCTATATATCTATATATATATATATATATATATATATATATATATATAGTGTATTGTGTATATTTATTATGGATATTTTATATATAAATATATTTAATATATAAACAACATTTCCTTAAATATATACATGCATGTGGTTGTATTTATATATACATAATGAATAATACACAGTATACACACACACGTTATTTTGAGAAAAACTTTCATTTTGGATGCAATTAATCACAATTAATTGTTTGACAGCATATATGGCTGGCTGGGTGTGTGTGTGTATTAATAATCACCCAGCCCTGAACTATTAAATGTGGACTTAAGCATTAATATTAAGATTTTCTACAAATGCTATATACTGTGCATTGTATTATCTAGTGCCACTATGAATTTATCTCGATACATATGACACATTTAGTTTGAGTCAGTGGATGGTGCCATTGAGAACCTTGCTGTCCTCTGTTTAGCTCTCACACAGTTGAGCAGCTACAGCGTGTCTGAAAGAACCAACAGACACACAGCAGGTGTAATTATAGCACTGTAATAATAGAGCAGAACTGAAGATCAGGACTCTGACTGACGCTATTGTATCATTAATCATTACTATTATGGGCTGCTCTATTACCAGGGAGATATGGCTGATTGCTTCTACATTGTGGAGTCTGGAGAGGTGAAGATTATGATGAAGAGCAAAGTGAGTTCATTTATCTTTCTTTTTCTCTTGCATTGTGTTAAATTGTACTTTTTAAGTTTTTAAAATGTCCCTTTTAAATTTTCAATTTTTTATTAAATACTTTCAGTCCCAGATAAAAATTTAGATCCAGCCATTCATAGACAGTTTCTCCTCAAAATTCTGTGAATCACAAATAGAGTTTTGGGATGGGACTATATGTTTGGCATTCAGTTATTTCATAAAGTATAAAAAAATATATATTTTTATAAAGTTCAATGTTTAATTTCCCCCCAAATCTAATTTTAAAATAATTTTTTCTATCAGACAAAAGCAGACAGACAGGATAATGCTGAGGTGGAGATCGCTCGCTGCAATAGAGGGCAGTATTTCGGAGAACTTGCTCTCGTTACTAATAAACCACGTGCTGCCTCAGCCTATGCTATGGGGGATGTTAAATGCTTGGGTAAGTTTCTCTGAGTCCGTCTGACTTTCATTTTTGCATTGAAATGTGCGCTGTGTGCACCAACAATGTCACATGACTGATGTTTGTGTTTTAGTGATCGACATACAAGCCTTTGAGCGTTTGCTGGGGCCCTGCAAAGAGATCATGAAGAGGAATATCGCCCACTATGAGGAGCAGCTGGTGGCTCTGTTTGGATCCAGTGTGGACCTGAGGGACTGAGACAGACTGGCCGTGCCTTACATACATACATACACACACACACACACACACTATACAATGCAACATATAGGTTATACACTCCCAAAACATTTTGTAGGCACACATTCCTTTTTATGTGCACTCATTCTTCAGCCAACACACTCACTCTTTCAAATCATACCTCTCTCTCTCACACACACACACACACACATGACTGATGTTATTGCGTCAGCTGCTCAGTACGAAATAGAAACATTACCAGCTCAACTGCTGTGACCCTGAACCAACCACAGCTTGGAGAGGACATACGCACACACACACACATTCACTTACACCAAAAATTCCCAGCCAAGGACCCGTCCTTTCTCATGGTTACTTGCAGTCACAACAAAGAAAAGAGAAAAAGAGACGAGATAAAAGAATCTATGTTTAAACAAGAAAAAAAGTTGATATCTTTCAATAAAAAAATGCAAAAAATCGCAAAAAGTTAACATTTTAGAGCATTTTATGATAATGCAAAGCTTTGATAAACTTGTTTAAATATGACCTGTTTCCTTTCCCTGCTGTTGGTGCATAAAAGTTTTTGGTGGTATCCACAGTGACTGATTTTTCTCACTTAAACTCCACATGTTGTATTGATTAATGTATTACTATTATTATCATTATTATTATTACATATTATTTTTGTTGAAGGTTGACTCGCTGTTACACCACCCCCTAATTGGAGGATGCGAGGCCAAATCTAGTGCAGATTTTTCCCTTTAGTCTTTCTGAATGAGTCGTCCTGAAAAATAAATAAAGCAGACATTTTTGGTAACCTGCTGGGACTCTTATGTTGCGAATGTTTGTGTGTGTGTTGGAAGGTGCGGTCTGTAACTACAGGAACAGTGCCATTTAAATGTCAGGAATCAGTTTTGTGTTTGTAATCTTTTGAATGGAGATACCAGTGTTTTGGAACGGAGTGTTATTTTTTCTTTTTCTTTAGGGCGTTAGTTGGCTATTGTTAGTTGGTTATCATTGAGGGTTGGCTAGTTTCAGCATTTACAGATTGTACTTTTAATAAACTTTGGATAAATCAGGGTGTCTGCTTTTATTTGGGGGTTTTGTTTTTCTTTAGGGAGAGGGTGTGGGGTGCAGTGTTCTGAAACATCGTTCATGACCAGTAATTCTTTGATGCAGGATTGCATTTAATGACTGACAAAGCTGGTTTATTTTTATTTGATCATTTGTGATTCATTATTGTTTCCTCCTAGACTGAGTAAAGCTAAAGTTCACATCACCCCACTGTCTCCGGAACCTACGAGAGTCATGTGAACTAGACATGAAAATGATCAGTCATGTAAATGAATCTCTGCAGTTCTGGCCATTGGTAACATTTGGTAATTAAAACTAGTTCTGAGATTTCTCTGGAGGTTTGAGAAGAGTCCTCTCTAAATGCAGTATTAATGCCATACATTGTAGTTGTTACATCAATGAAAAAATGTTAGTGAAAATGTACCTTTATTGATTAATTTACTTTTCCCCACAATTACCTGAGGGTAAAATATTAAATTGTGTTTTAAGTTTGAAACCTTTTGCAAGCTCTGAGACGCTTTCCTTGACATTCCTCTCCTTTTCTTAGCAAAATTCACTTGGAATTTCTGTATTACTTTTACTGCAATGTTCACAAACACCTGTTTGGTTTTTAAAGTGGTTCCAGTGTGTTCAGCTTTAAGAATGACTAAATGCCATATGTAACATTTGTAGTAAAATGAAATGGTTTGGTTCAATACCTGTTGACCAAAAATGCCTAGATATTTTTATGTAGTTTTATTTTGCAACACTTACGTGAAAATCTTACTGTCCTAATTAATCTTGAAATGCTTTTTTTGGTAATTGATCAACCTGCCTGAACGTTATCCCCTGGTTTCACAGACAAGGCTTAAGCCTAGTCCTAGACTAAAATGTAAAGTGAGCTGTTTCAACTGAAAGAAACTTGCACTGACTGATTTTAAAACATGATACTACCTTTGTTTTGTCTTAAGATGCATAGCATTAATGTTTTTTGTTTGTTTTTTGACGGTATGCTCATAACAACGACTTAAATGTCCTAATTAAATTATGGCCTAATCCTGGCTTAAGCTAAGCCCTGTCTATGAAACCAGGCCTTTATAAGGAAGCCTAATATGTATTCTGTGTAAGGAGAAATTGCTGAATTTGTTTCAGATGGGGTGTAGGCCTACTTATTTATGCTGTGTACTGTATATTATATGTCACAGCTTGCTAAAGTCCCACAAGCCACTGCTAAGTTATAGCATTTCTAAAACTTCTGGAACAAATGTAGTTATTTTCATTTATCAGTATGCCTGAGGAAGATTTGTATTTGGTATGCGTGATTATATAAGTCTTTGAAAGTTACATTACATCTTACTGTTTTTTCAGCATCTCACTCCATGCGTTTAAATCAAGAATAATTTCGTTTCAATTCAGTTTACTATGTCATTAGTGGCACTTAATGTACAGCATTTTGCAAGCCATCATAATATGTTCTTTATTTTAAATATGCATTTGATTTCTGTATGGTTTATCATATAAGGTTTACAACTGGTGTTAACAGTGATTAACAAGCAGAGCAGGGTCGGGTGAGGATGCACACTACACCACATCAATCGTTTACGACTCCACACACCCCACCTGCTTTCCCAAAGCCCACCACAGCCCAGCAGAGGGCCAAGTACCACCGAATTCACCTGTACTCATATGAAACCGATGCACAACAGAGCGCAGAAAAGCAGTTTCTTCTTTACCCAGACACGCGCCATGGTCCCGCTGCGAGGAGAACAGAGGACTAGAGACGGGTTTACTTCTACGTCAACGTCAGAGTCATTTAGAACGCGTCTTTTAAATGCTTTATATTTTCTTTATGAAGTAAAGTTCTTTATAAGACATCCGGGTTTTTTCCCATATTTATAGGATTTTATTATAGGTCTGCGTAATACGTAACTGAATCTTAATATATGTCACAAAAGTATTCAAAGTGTTAAAATATGTATCTAAAATGTGAAATAAATGCATCTTCCCTGTTGTAAAGTAGAGGTTGCGTCTTCCAACGTTTTTGAGCTATTCAGTGAAAAAAAAAAAAAGTTTATTAAACTGGCTTGAATCGACGTCATCAATGTTATTTGTGACACCGGACCACAAAACCAAGGTCATAAGTTGTTGTTTTTTTTAAAAAAATGTACATCTTCTGAGAGCTAGATGAATAAGTTTTCCATTGATGTATGGTTTGTTAGGATATGACTATATTTGTCCGAGATACAACTATTTGAAAATCTGAAATCTGAGGATGCAAAATAATAATAGTAATATTAAAATATTGAAGTGAGGTCCCTAGCAATGCATATTATTAATCAAAAATTGAGTTTTGATATATTTACGGTAAGAAAAAATATATAGGAACAAAATATTCTAATGGAACATCTTTATTTAATATCCTGATGATTTTGGCATAAAAGAAAAATCGATAATTTTGGCCCAAACAATGTATTGTTTTCTATACTTATGCATGGTTTTGTGATTCAGTGTCACATAGTACGGTGTACATTTTAGGTCATTGTTGTGTTCAACAAAAACGCATACAAGCGGAGCCTCAGGTAAATGCTAGTTTACTCAACAGAACTTAAGCAACAACAACACAGAAAACGGCACAACTGTCGCATGCACATCAGCATGACTTCACGACAGTATTATTATAACGATGAAGAACTGGTTAGCAACCACAACATTTCCCCCCTCCCACCAAGCTTAAGTATAAAACGTAGCTTCAAAGTCCTGGAAATGTGTAGGACGTGCCCTTTTCCTCACAGGGCAAGATGTCATAGGGGAATCTTCAGATTGTGGACTCTGACAGGATTCGGTTCTCCCTTCTTGTCCGGTGACTACATCAGGATCCAGATTTAGTGGCGGCAGAATGGGGACCATAGGTCGGTGGTCGGTTGTCGGTTGGGGGGGGGGCACTCTTCGAAGACAACTGGCATGCCAGCGGGATCCATTAGCTAGCTCAAAAGTGACTGGCCCAAGCTGCCGTTTGACCTGGAGAGGCTCAGACAGGAAAGAGTTCAATTTATTGCTGCGATGTGGCCTCCGGGCTCTTACCCAATCCTGTACTCTTATCTTTGTGGGCCGAACATGATGCTTGCTGTCATATCTGACTCTCATGTTGCACTGACGAACCCGTGCATGCATTGAAGTGTTCACTGGGAGCTAGTTCCCTGCCAAGCATGAGACGGGCAGGAGACACCCCAGTGGTGGCATGTTGGGTGGCACGATAATGCAAGAGGGTCTGGGAGAGAGCAGTCTTAAATGGGAAGCCTTGAGCAAGATGTGCACGTATGCCATTTTCCAGAGTTTGATTAAATCTTTCTACACCGCCATTAGCTTGAGGATGGTAGAAGGCAGTGCGTATATGGACTATTCCCCTGGCAGCCAGGTACAATGAAAACTCACTGGAAACGAACTGGGGCCCATTATCAGTCGTAATGGCCCGCAGAATTCCCCATCGGGAAAAGAGTTGCTCCAGGAAATCAACCATTGCGGAGGCTGTTACTGAGCCCATAGGCACAACCTCAGGCCACTTTGAGTGAAGATCATACACCACCACTGGAAACCTCTGATGGTGAGGAAGAGAGGCAAGTTCCCCACAAATGTCCATCTGTAGATACTCCCATGGCTTGGTGGGCCAGTCAACAGGCTGCAATGGTGGTGGTGCTGGAGTGCCTGTTTTACCACTAAGCAGACAAGGCTCGCAGTCACGTACAAGAGCTTGTAGCTCTCTGTCAATCCCTGGCCACCAAACCAAATCTCTGCTTCAGTTTAACTATCCCCACATGACCCTCATGTGCCATTTAACAGTACCCGGCCCCTAAGGGACAGGGGAATGACTGCTCGGTGCCCCCATGCAATACATGACTCAGCCCAGCATGTCAATTCTGCCCTGACTCGGGAGAAAGGTGTCAGGTCAGTGCTCACCTTAGCTGGCCAGCCGTCCTTAATGTAAGTGCTGAGGGTAACGAACAGTGGATCTGCTGCAGACTCACGCTTAAGTTCTTCAAGAGACACTGTGGCCTGTAAGGGCTCATACACCAACTGTACAAGATCACTCTCTGTTTCTGACTCCAGCTGCTTGGCTGTGCTAGTTGGCTCCACGGCTGAACGTGACAGGAAATCTGCAACCACGTTGTCCTTTCCAGGAGTGAAGAACAGCTGGAAGTTGTCCTGATTCAACCTGTCAGCCCATCGGTGAAGCCTGAGGGACTTGTGGTCCATTCCAGCAGAGGACATGAGAGCCTGGTGGTCTGTTCTGAGAGTAAAGGATCGTCCATATATTTACATGTGCCAGCGCTCACATACCCAAATGCATGCCAACGCCTCCCTCTCTCCCACTGAGTATTTCTGTTCTGCAGTACTCAGGGCCCGCGAAGCAAAAGCAATAGGCCTTTCAATGCCATCATGCAGCTGTGACAGGACTGCTCCGACTGCTACTGCTGATGCGTCACATGTCACCAGGGTGGGGCTGGAGAGATCAAAATGAGCTAGAGTTGGTGGTGATGTGAGAAGGTGTTTGAGTCGTCAAATAGCATGCTCACGATCCACTGTCTATGCCCAGGGAGTGCTATGCTTGAGTAACTGTCGAAGAGGGGCAGTGATTTAGAATACTGAGGTAAGAACCTAAGATAATAAGCAGTCATGCCGAGGAAAGATGCAAGCGGTCCAGTGGAGGTTGGCGCTGGGAGGTTTAGAATGGCTTCAACATTGGACTGCAATGGTGCGATACCTGAGCTAGACACCCGAAGACCCACAAAGTCTATTGCTGGCACAGCAAACACACATTTTTCTGGGTTCAATGTCAGATTGTGCCCAGCCAGAGCTAAGAAAACCCGTCTGAGGCATTCGTCATGAGTGGCTGCATCCTTCCCATGTACTACAATATCATCCAAGTACACAGCCGTACCAGGGAGCCCTGCTAGCACAGTAGCCATGATTTTCTGAAAGCAACTAGGTGCTGAACTTAGGCCAAAAGGAATCCTCTTAAACTGGAACAACCCCATGTGAGTCACGAATGCAGTCAAGTTTCTGCTGTCCTCGTGCAGGGGTATCTGCATGTAACCTTCCTTAAGATCCAGCTTTGTAAATACTGTTGAGCCATAGAAGAGTGTTGTAAGCTCCTCAACTGTTGGCAATGGGTATTTATCTGGCACCACAGCCTTGTTAGGTCCCCGAAGGTCAACACAGAGACGTATGCCCCCAACCCGTTTCTGCACAAGATAAAGCCATCCTCGTCGCCAAATGTTGTGTTCACCAAAAACGCATACAAGCGGATCCTCAGGTGAACGCTAGTTTACTCAACAGAACTTAAGCAACAACAACACAGAATACGGCACAACTGTCGCATGCACATCAGCATGACTTCACGACAGTATTACTACAACTGATAACAACGATGAAGAACTGGTCAGCAACCACAACAGTCATCCTCAGGCCTCAGTCATAAAATGAAAATGCGTCATGCCTCAGACAAAAAAGCCTTTGTCAATGGACCAAACGGCATCGTGACTTAGACTGAAAGGCTTCAGGTCTCGGAAAAAACGTTATAGCTTGTATGTAAAATAAATTAAAATAAAATAAAATAACGTTAGCTTGTATGTTGTAAAGTTACCCTTACAACAAATATTTTTTTCTACATTTTCACCATGGTTTATTTTCGTAACAAAATACTCGTGAAATGCATGTTATCCTATGCATAAAATGTAATTAGTTTAGCATTTAATAAAACTGTTAAAATAAACAATATCAGAAGCAGCTTACCTCCATCTCCCATCCTCAACAGTTCCACACCACCACTTTGCTTGGGCCGCGTGCGTGTGACGTCACACTCCACCTGAGTCCGTTTCGCCTGAGGACGTTTTAATCGGAGTCCATTTCGCCCTATGCCTGATTGTACAAGACCTGACACCGGACGTAGTTTTTGCCTTTCAGTCTAAGTCACAATGCCGTTTGGTTCATTGACAAAGGCCTTTTAGTCTGAGGCATGATGCATTTTCATTTTATGACTGAGGTCTGAGGACGTCCTAAAATGTACACCGTACACATGGCAGCGGAGCACAGCAGGCTTTATGTGCTCATGTAGGCTAGTGTAAGAGCTGAGTGTGTCCAGTAGGCGGCAGTAAATCAACTCGCGCTGTTCCATCTGCTTCACTAGAAGAAGAGGGAGATTTAAACGACAGCTGCTGTGACAGCGATAAAGTTATCACCATGTAGGTATCACAGATAAGAACTCATATGAACTTAATCCAAATTAAACTGCATGTGTGTCTTACACGCATTTGAACGGGAATCGTAACTGCTCGCTGTGTTTGTTCGTTTATACGATCACTTCTGTGACTTGCGGTGTGTCGTGTTGTGCTCGAGTGTTGTGGCATATGCTGTTAGTGTGGTAAAGTGTTTAGTAATACGTTTTAAAAGGACGATATGATAGTTCTTAAGCTATTACTATATTTAGAAATGTTGAATCAGACTCTGTTCAGTACCCTTTAGAGAGTGGCATGGCCTTTAGCGAATGAATGGGTCAAATATTTGAGTTTTTTTATGTGTATTTCTGTGATCAGTCTGAATGAAACGTTTCACAAAATTCAGCTTGAATCCAGATCTCAACTGATCTGAAAAAATGCCATTAAAGTCCATTATTTCATGAAGAAGTAAACTGGCAGTGCTCTGAATAGCTTTAATGTGTCTCCACAATAGGGCCTGCAAACATTAATATCACAAGCTTGTCAAAACCCCCACACTTATCATCAGCATTTCACACTTGGCTTGGTTAGGTCATGAAAGCTGTTTCCTCTCATGACCAATAGTGCTAAACACAAGAGAATGGGCTAAACTGTCAGTGTCACAAACTTACAAAGTGAACGCTTAAAAGTCTCGTTTCCTGATTTTGACCCTTAGTTGCTTGAGACGCAATTTTGAAACATTAACTGGCAATTCTGTTTCTCTAAGCACTGCAGGTGAGGCTGGTTATTTTATTTGTAATTTTGTAAGTGTTTTATTATTATTATGTTGTTACAGATTTGCGTTTTTATTTATAACGGGTTATGGTTTATGTTGGCACCCTTAATTCTGGTTCTGTTTGATTTTATCATTTTTATCCGTTTATTTACATTTTCAGTTTATTCATTTAGCAAATAGTGGAAGCCAAGAGAATTCAGATAGGGGTTTATTAGGAAACTGCGTTAGAAAGGAAGATAGAGAAGTGGCGAACTGATAACCTTGTCCTCTTGGTCAACTACCATTTCTTTTTGTGTAGTAGTCTGTGGACATTCTTGTTAATTGCAAAATTAATTTTAATCGTGTAAAATGAAAGTTTGTTTTAGCAATTTTCTCATTTGCAGTCTTTAACACCTGTGTTATGTTTTATTTTAGTGTACTGACCATTGCCCACCCTGCTCAATAGGTGCAAACTTACTAGAATTAAAGGGATATTTTCAACCAAAAAATCTGTCATTTACCCACCCTCATGTGATTCCAAGCCTGTGGGACATGAAAGAAGATATTTTGAAGAAAGTTTGTAACCAGGCTGTTTTGGGTCACAGTTGACTTGCATAGTATTTTTTTCATACTATGGAAGTCAGTGGTGACCCAAAACATCCTGGTTACAAACTTTCTTCAAAATATCTTCTTTTGTGTTGGGCAGAAAAAAGACATTCTTAGGTTTGGAACAACTTAAGGGTGAGTAAATGATGACAGAATATTCATTTTTGGGTAAACTATTCCTTTAAGGTTCGTGCTCCGTTCACTTTCATCCACACATCCACAACAAATGCAGAGTAAATGCAAAGATGTTTTAAGCTAGCGAGTGACAAAACACTTGTGTATATATTTTTATATATATCTTATTTTCTAAAATACATTTCACATTAACATGATGTCCATGTGGTATATCACACAGGAACCACACATTTACACCACAGCTTCCTCTGCTATTTTAACTTCAACAGATAAAACAAAAGTTTTATATATATGCTATAAGAAAAAAAATACTCATGAAATAGGCTACTGCTTTTGTGCATGTGTTTGTTGCTTCAGAGGTGTGAATTACTTACAATGTCAGTGTAACGTTTTATTAATATAGCTTTTGCCTTTGAAGTGACATGTGGAAGTGATGGTGAAAAAAACAGTTGGGTGTTGAAAGCTGTTGCAGCAAGTTTCAGAAGAGACTAAAAAATGTGTGATTTTATTTTTAATTTTTTAAAAGAATTAACTGGATACTCCACTTCTGTTCTGCATGGCTCAAAATTGGGGATATTTTTACATTAAAAAATTTAAATTAAAGGAAAATCCTGTCATGATTTACTCTCACACATTGTTCTAAACCTGTAAAAGGTTATTCTATGGAATACAAAAGAAGTAACTTGAAAAATGTTTACACTTTTTCCCCAGTATAATGAGTCAATGGGGTCCAAAATAATGTTTTATCATGTTCAAAAAATATATATTTTTTTTCATTCACAGAAGAAAACATTCATTCAGGTTTGAAACAATATGAGGCTGAATTAATAATAAACTATCCCAAATAAATGATCAACTAATGACTACTAAGCTGTTCATTCAGGTGTTGATGAAAACAACACTTATTGGGCCCTGCTGACCCCGTCCCTTGGCGTGTGTGCAGGTGGGATGGCGACATCATCTGCGCAGTCGTTCGAATTGAACCTCTTCACGAGCGCTGGGACCTCGTGGAGGTGTGTGCGGAATTACTCAATACCCAATGGCAGCGCAGCACGGGGGCACGAATCCACTCGCTCCGTCAGTCGAGCCACAGCTATCCGGTGTGTCTCCTGCTGTTGTGTGGAGAGAGGCGGAGCCAGGATGAGAAGCTAATAGGCCACGCCCGCTTGTCCCGTGTTCTGGGGAGCCGTAGTCTGTTTGTGGAATCGGTCGTGGTGTGCAGCACATTACGAGGGAAGGGTTACGGCCGTATCCTAATGGAGGGGGTTGAACGGTATGCCAAAGGACGGGGCTGCACCCGATTGTGCCTAACCACCCATGATAAGCAACACTTTTATGCCCATCTGGGGTTTGTGCTGTCCAAACCTGTCCAAAGTGTTGGGACGCTGGCCTCCTTCATGCCCGTGGAGCTGCTGCACAAATTCTGTAGAAGCGCAGAGAACGAGGACGAAGAGAGGAACAGTGATGCTAAGTTTAACAATCCTGCACCATCTACACCTCCTATTATACCTCCTCCACCACCACCACCACCACCTCTTCCACTTTCCGGTCCTCCCCCTATTTCTGCTCCTCCACCTCCTCCTTGTCCTCCATCATCCTTGGCTCCAGTTATTCAGACTCTGGAGCAAACGCCGTACACTGATAACAGAGGGCTGCCCATCTTCTGGATGCACAAGGACATCTGAGACTCATGCTACACTCCTTCTGTCTGTAATTATTCAGGGATACACAAACACAATGTTTACGGGACAGGAAGGATTGTATCAACCTGAACTGTATTGACTCAAATACTTTGACTCTATATGTGCCTTAATACCAAAGTTTACCTGTTTTAATTACTGTTTATTTAATTTTTAAAAAGTCATTGAAAGGTCGATCCTTATCACATCCCTATAAAATTTATGTCACTGCTGCCTTTGAAGGGTTTTATCAAAATAAAAAATTTCTGTATCTATTCAAGTGTTGTGCTTGTCATTCTGTAGGATCAGATTTGAGGTTTTGTATGTACTGAAGAAAATACACTATTGTTAAAACATTTGGGGTCAATAAATGAAATGCTTGTGTGTCTTGTGCTCAGGAAGGCATTTCATTTAACACTTAACCCCGGTCTCACAGGCAAGACTTAAGCCTAGTCCTAGACTAAATGTAAATCTGTTTCAACTAAAAGAAACTTGCACTGATTGGTCTTAAAACTTTTGTTTTGTCTTAAGATGCACAGCAGTAATGCTTTATTCTAAGGCATTTGTGTGTGTGTGTGTGTGTGTATATATATATATATATATATATAATATTAAAATGTCGTTTATTCCCGTGATGCCATTTTTTCCTCCATTAATACCTCAGTCTTCAGTGTCACATGATCCTTCAGATCCTTCATTATGTATTTTTTAGGATTCTTTGATGAATGGAGCAAGGGTCATCAAACTTGATCCTGGAGGGCCAGTGTCCTGCAAAGTTTAACTCCAACTTGCCTCAACACACCTGCCTGGAAGTTTCAAGTATACCTAGTATAAGCTTGATTATGTGCTTCAGGTGTGTTTGTGGGTTGGCGCTAAACTCTGCAGGACACCGGCCCTTCTGTACTGAACTTGGTGGCTAGAGTCTAAGAGTTTATTTATTTGAAATAATAGAAATATTTTGTAAGTTTATCTCTCAAATTAGTTTTTTAGGTCCACTACTGAAATTTGTGGGGTAACAATGAACAGAACATTAATTATTGAGTGCATACATAAAGATACATTTCCAAAACTGTGGGTTATTATGGATTTGGTGATACTGATATGGTGATCAGTAGAGGGCGATTTGACCAAAATCTGATATCACAATATGAGTTTTATGAGATAGGAGAATTTAATTTCATGGTAACGATATATATCTTTAAACTAAGTAATTATACAATGTAGTATTAACAGCTTTTTGATTAATAGAAATTCTTGTCAACAGTGTCAATATCACATAAAACTAATACTAGCCAAAAAAAAGAAAATAAACAGTCAGTGATTAAGTAAGCATAAGAAAGTAATTACAAGCAGTAAGACAAAAAAAACTTACATTAGAACAAATAAGAAATGCTACACTATATTAACATATTTGTTACTGTGTGAATTAAATATTTATTTCTAATTATTAAAATGACAAAAGTGATTTATTCAATGGCGTTGGGAGGTTTTCTCTGTTTTGTTGTTTAATTAACATAAATGAGATACAGCAGAACTTTTAAACTGCTGTCACTTTAAGAACTCCCTGAATACAATATATTGTTCCCAGCTGTTTGATTTCACTTAAGACCTAAATTACTGTGTTTACAAGGATACTTGCAAAGACGGGCATTTTGACACATAATGACATGCAAGTGTGTGTAATTAACTGTTCAAGGCATATAAATCAGCACAAATAACTTGGTTCAATAGTGTCTTCACGTGCAGGTGCCTCTATGACAGCACTCAAAAACTTTTTTTAGAAAACGCATTCATGTAGCGAAATAAGTTCTCTTTTGCTGATGATTATTCAATTAGTTTGTTTTTAAACCACAATGCTTAAAACATGTGCAAACAATATGTCTTCATGATCACGTAGCGCATCAACGTCACTTGAGTGTGTAACGTCGCTAAAGACGATAGTCCAAAATCTCTACCGGTTGACAAATTGTCTACCAGTATATCGCCTACCCCTAGTGATCAGGCAACCATATTTCAAACCAGTTTTAGAACACAGGACATCCCTTCAGCTCCCCCAGAATAAAATGAATAATATGAAGCTAAAAAGTTTTTTTTTTTACACTCAAACATGTATGTCACTAATTTGTGTGTGTATTTCAGGCATGCTTCTGAGATCATCTATTCCCCATCCCATCCTCATCTTAGCCCTGTCAGTCATTTTGTCTCCCATCAACCCTGTTCAGAATATGGTTGAGGGAGTGGAGTCTGTCATCGGGAGGCGTGGCTTTTCAGTGATCTGGAATATACCTACATCTCGGTGTCAGCAACGATATGGAGTCTCCCTGCCGCTGCGCCAGTTCAATATCATTCATAACTCACAGCAGAAATTTCAGGGTCAAAATATGAGCATATTTTATCAGCGCCATCTGGGCCTTTACCCCTATATCAACCGTCAGGGCTCAAAGGTCAACGGTGGCTTGCCTCAGCAAGGATTCCTGATGGCTCACCTCTCATTGGCCGAGGGGCAGATCAATAAAGTGTTGAGACACAAGTTCAGAGGATTAGCTGTGCTAGATTGGGAAGCATGGCAGCCCATATGGATGTGGAACTTTGGGACAAGAATTGTATATCGGAAGTTTTCTAAAAAGCTGGTGAGGTGGAAACATCCAGATATACCAGAGGAGGAAGTGAAATCTGAGGCGAAGGCGGAGTTTGAATTAGGAGCAAGATTGTTTATGGAAGAGACTCTGCGCCTTGGTGTTCACCTCTGCCCAGAGGGATTATGGGGGTTTTATGGGTTTCCCAGTTGCTATAACAATCATGGCCAAGGACAGAGCGGATACACGGGGCAGTGCCACAATGGAACAGAGACGCTGAATGACAGACTGGCGTTTCTATGGCAACAGTCTACTGCCTTGTATCCCAGCATTTATTTGTGGCGTAAGCTGGCTGGACACGCACACGCTCAACTCATGGTGAGACACCGTGTACTTGAGGCCCTCCGAGTGGCATCCCAGCATTCACCTGGCACTGAAGCACTTCCTGTTTTTCCCTATGCCAGAGTGGCATTCACACACACATTGGTGTTTCTGAATCAGGTACCTCTTGACAGTTTTCACATGGTGTTTTTTACATTGTGTTTGTTCTGAGCTCCATTCTTATCGTGCAATAGTGTGCTCTTCACCTCCACCCAGAATAGATCTTGAAAGAGGAGGGGTTTACATTCTGAGCTTGTGCCCAGTATTGCGACCTCATCTTCATCTTCAAGCAGATGGTTCTCCTTTAGTTCAGAATCATGCTAAATGCAAGTATGCATATTATTGGCCAATGCATTGCTGTACTACTAAATATATATGTTTTTCTGTTTTTTATTGTAGCGGTAACTAACCTCTTCAATCAAGGGGGCGATAAGAGTCAATTAAAGTTAATCTTTTTAAAAAAATTATTCAAAATTTCTATTTTTTTTATACTGTAAAGTATGATACATTAATACATAAACCAATTTAAAGCATCATTTAAAATAATTCATTTGAGAAAAAAATAGTATAATTTTATGTAGTTTTATAGTTTATATTAATATATTTAAATTGGCTTTTTATTTTAATTTGAGTTTAATATTTAGTTACTTTATAATGCATTTTTGCCATATTTTTGTTAAAAAATTTATATATTACATTATAATAAATTACTAATAAACTAATAAATTACATTTTAGTTGGCAAGAAAACATTTCTGATCTATACGTTTTCATCTGATATTCATATTATTTTATTTCCTTTTAATTTTAATTAACACATTTTTTATACTTTATACTAAAATGATACTTTTTAGTTGTTGCAAAAATTTATTTTAGTTAGGCCTACGTTAAAAAAAATACAACCACTTACCTTAAAAAAGTTAGTAAATTAAATTAATAATTTTTTGTTTGGTTTTATTTCTGTAATTTTAAAAAGAAAAACTTATTTCATTTAGTTGCGAACTCAACCTGTATAATTGTCTTTTAGTTTTTCATCTAATGTTTATATTTGATCTAAACAAAAATCTTGAAATCAATTAACAGAAATGTTTTCATTTAATCTGACAATGACAATAGTATGCTCTGACCTTCAGAAACATTCAGATACTTTAACTTATTATATTTCAAGCTTATAGTGTCTTAATTCAAGCTTTTAAAACTACATTCTTCTGTGAAACTTTATTGTATGTGTATCTTTTCAGACGGATTTGGAGAACACACTAGGTGAGAGCGCTGCTTTAGGGGCCGCTGGAGTCGTGTTATGGGGCGAGCTGAGTTTTGCAAAATCTAAGGTCAGTAGGCCGCCTAACTGTATGTGAGGATTTATAGTCTTGATTTATCTTTGTGTGATAACCTAATGTTCTTGATAAGTCTACACAAACTGAAAATGCATAATATTCAATATTAGACTCAGCACATATCTTGTTACTCATTGCTGCAGCTATAATATATATTTCTCTTTCTTCAGCGGCAGTGCGCTCTCCTGCGTGATTACATTAGCTCAGAACTAGGAGAGTATGTTGCCGCCCTGCAGGCCGGTGTGAGGCTCTGCAGCAAGAGAATGTGTAACAACCATGGACGCTGCGCTCGACAGGACTCTCACTCAGGTTACATGATCCCTCTACATGGTAGCCATGAAGATCTTCCTCTTAGTGACATGAGGTCAAAGTTCAAGTGTGTCTGTTATGAAGGATGGAGAGGAGAACACTGCGAGCAAACAATTTCCTAAGAACAATTGTGCTTTTCTGATTTACATTCATTTTCACTGTGAGGATTTTTAAAGCATCTTTGATTAAAAAGTTATTAATGGTTAAAAGCTATTAACCAAACCAACCTCTGATTTGGTGAATCACAACATTACACATTTTGATTTGAATCAAATAATCATTTGAAAAGTGGACTGAGTGGATGAGCACTAAAAAAGTATTTTATGACGATTGGCTTTTGATTTTCTGATTAGTGGAGATTTGTAAAATCATGAGTAATGTCAGTCTCCTGTTGAGAAGAGGAATAAGATTTTTACTTCCAGAACCAGACTGTTGCAATATAACACCACAGTGGAAAAGCTAGTTGTATTTTTGATGAAAGTTTTTTTTAATTTTTTAACTTGGAAAAACATGCACATGTAAATCTTTCACAATAAAACCAGGACCCCACAAAACGTAATAACTTTTTCATTTATATTTATTTTTATTGTTATTTTCAAAGTATTTTTTTCTCATTAAATAGAATGGCATGGTCTATATAATTATTTACAATCATTACTCAAAAAGCTCACCATAGTGAATGTTCTTGCTCGTTCACAATTTTTTAGAACAATTTAATGTTTGTTGGAGTGATAACAATAAATTAAAATATAATAACATATGATTATTCACATTCTTTCCACATTTCTTAGTGTTGTTTTGTATTATCATTTGCTTTAGTGAAACTAATATAGCAAGCTGCAAGTGTACAAAACCATGCTGGTGAAAAGTCCATTAAGTAATACATTATTTTACAGTTACACTGCACAAAAATCAGGAGGCTAAGTGAATGTTTTTGAGCAAGATATTGGATTCCACTGGAGCAATAGAAGCCTTTAAAACAGAGAATCACATATGTTGCTGTGAAGTAATCAGTGCTCTTCTCTCAGTGTTGTCACAGTGCAGTAATGTTTCTCCTGTGTTCAAATATTTTTGTTATGGTCGCTGCTCTGTTGAAGTTGATGTGCGCTTTTGCAGCGCTTGCAAAAGTTGGGAGATTTCTTCAGCTGTTTCCTTTTCCTGTTTCACCATCTCCAAAAGTGTGTGGAGAGTACTGCTCTGCTGGACTGGAGAGTTAATAACAGAAAACCCGTTACTTGATAAAACAACAATTCAGCAGGCCATCTATACTAATGTTTTGGAATCAATATGTTAAGAAAGCTCAGTCGACAGCATCAGTGTAATAACGATGATTACCACAGCATGTGGAAACAATAACGATAACAAACACTGCAGTTAAAGTAAGACACAGAAATGCATAGAAATGTATTCCAGCTTCAAAAACAACAATTTAGACAACTTGACAGCTTGGTCAACCTTACTTTTTGCAACAAGCATACAAAGGGATTGCTTTGCAAAAGAATGCAAACGTATTGAAATCAAGATTATGCCACAAAAGCTGTCACTGGACCTTGACTTGTATTGAAGCCAAAACATTTCTTTCAGTTGAGCCTTAAAACGTTAATTTCAGATTTAACAAACAGATTTTCTCACCTAAAAAACTGAAGATAAGAATGAGAGTAAGGAGGAACGCAATAATGGCTGCACATGCTAAAAAATAGTGCCGCCTAGTGGAAGTGCACATGTCATTCAGTCTGCTCCCACAGGGCCTTCTCACGGGTTGACCTGTTTGATAGACAACTTCTGCAGATTGCATCTGAAGATTCCCATTGGAGGTAGGAGGTGGTGGACGGGGTGGCTGAACACCTGCCAGTGAGAAGTGGGTTTGAGTTCTATGGAAACCAATGAGGAGTTTAATGTCACGCAGTCTGACGATGAAATACCTTTGCTGTGCTGTTCAGAGTGTGTGCGGTGCAGGTCATTGATGGAGTCGACGGAATGGAGCTCAATCTCTGTCAGGTCACGCTCGCTGACACGAACAAACGCTGGAGGAGGAGAAGGAGTGGACTTCATGATCACTCCCACCACTGACAAACAGACAGAGAATGCAAGCCTGAGTTAGATATACAAAAATATTCACAAATCGATATTTACTCAAGTTGTTTTAAACTCTTATAAATCTCTGTCTTCCATGAAATAAAAAAGAAGACATTTTGCACTGGTCTCACTTTTCCATGCTCCTGCAGTGAATGGAGACCAGAGCTTTTTAAGCTTCAAAAAAAGGATAAAAAGCACCATGAAAGTGGTCCATACAGCTTCTGCACTATATTGCCATTTACAAAAACTTCATGTGTGAAACAGACTGACATTTAAATCATCCAGTAACTCATTCCATGGGACAGAGCGAGGAAAACACTCTTCATTTTCACATTTTGTGTTTCCATTAAGAAAGTCAGCCTTGCTGTTTTTAGATGAATGAGTGTAAATGAATTATGCCAGTAAATACATTTAGATATGCGAAAAACTATTCCCAGCCACATCCCTTAATGACTGGATGCTAAATTAATGACAAAACTGTTTTACTGAAGTAAATGTATTGCATTTGTATAAGTGCAAGGCTATAATTATCTCGAACATTTTGGCAACTTTGATGCATGACTGAAAACCAGCTGAAGTTTGCAAACAGCAGTAATGTTAAATATCCAGTGTTTGATATTCAGTTTGTTTAATACTTTTCACCACCAAAAACTCCTTTCAGCCCCTTACATATCTTAAATGAAGACAGTAAACAGTGCATTTCATGCATCAAACATCTCATTCTATTAAAAAGCAAACAAACAAACAAACAGAAACCCCGTGATTAGTCTGAAATACATATATTTGGCTGAATAGACTTTAGTAAAATCAGAAGCAGGTAATCTCATGTCCACTGTTTGATGTCTCTACAAATACTAACTTAACTGAAAATGATTTCTTAGTGCCTAACTGTTGATGCCTTACTTACTTACCCTCAGACTGTGTTTCATGAAACGCTGGTAGACGTCTGTGCGTCGTTGTGTTGTTAAACCGCTGTGATTTAAATGGTCTGAAGCGATCCGTGTCCGTCTCGTCCGCCTGGCACCTCTACCCCTAAACACAACTCAAAATCCCCAGACCCAAAATAGCTGCTGCCTCATGGACGAGAGGAACGGTTATTTATAGATTTGGGGCCAAACAATCATTCGGTTACATGCAGATTTTCTGTATATTGTGATACAGGCATTAAAACTTCGATATCAGAAAAAAATCACTTAATATGCAGAAGGAATTTATTCTTATATCCATTATTTCTTAACTTGTCTTTGGATGATTTAAAAACTACGAGATGCATTGTTTACTTTTTCTTACAAACTAAGCGAGATCGTTTTGTAAGCTAGCTAGCGTAGGGAACCGAGAACAGGTTCTTTTTCAGATTGTGTGTGATCGATTCCTGAACGAATGACTCGTATGAGTCGGTTCCTTTTTGTGGATCAAAACTGCAGACAGTGCGACCCAGTGATCCAGCGTGAACCGATTCTCGAGCGAATGAAGGCCTTTACTGAACGCGAAAATTAGGCTCTTACGACGAATCACAACGAAAAATTAACAAATTGCATGTTCATGAAAATTAAATTAGTGTATATAAACAATTACAAATTATTAATTTTACAAATAAATAATTATTTGTTATATTAGTAAAAGATTCGCATTATGAGTTTTGTTGTTGTGATCTGAAAGAGTTCAAAATATTGCTTTTTTTTTTTTAGATTAGTCGAGGAATATAACATAGGGGCTAAGTATTGATAAATAATGTCTCATTTAAACACACATTTTGTTTTTATTTGCTCTTTTCTGTTTAAATATAATTTGTAAACAAACTAAGGCCGTAAATGATAAAGTTGGGTTTTTATAGCTTTTATTAGTTAAACTGCATTCAAAATACACATTTTTATCAGTTCATCTAAATGGATAAACGGATCAAATAAAGCATCTGCCAAATTTATAAACGGAAAAAAGAAATCCCAAATATTTGTTCCTCGAAAGTAAAGGAATTGTCGTATTTATATCAAAACGCATCCCTAATTTCGTGCTGTGTGTCTAAAAGGAAAAAGTATGCGCCTTCGTTTAACGAAAGAGTCATGTTGAAGTGGCTGTGGGGAGTTGCTCAACAGCACGTGTACGTTACGAATTTTAACTACATTTCCCAGAATTCCCTGAATTCGTGCTCCTTGTTTTGCAGGGAAAGCAGAATTACGAGAGTGAGAGTCGAGTCCAACCGAACTGTCAGTGCCTGCCTGGGCTTTTGAACAACTGTGTAAAACTGAACGAAAGGCAAAATGCTTGCTCGAGCTTTTGCAAACGCAGTCTGTAGCCGTCTTTCAATGGAAACCACGCGGACTGTCGGTCTGGGGGCAACGGGGCGGCAAGATAGGCAAGCTTCCACAGAGGTATGCAGGGAACTGGGATCATTAAAAACATAGTATGCAAGCGTTAAACAACTTAAATAGATCGGAGTCTTTACAAAAAGGCTAAAGATAAAGGTTCGTGAAATTAAAGTTTTCACTTGGTGCATATAATGTCTTGACTGCTGAGATGATTTTGAATGTAGTGCTCTGTTGTGGGTCAGGGTGTCGTTCATGCAGGAGAAACACGGGCAGCTGCTGCGCTAATTAAGAGCACGAGAGCGTCCATCCGTACAGAGTCCTCGCGGCTTTGACTGTGTGTGAATCACTGAAACACACAAACTTTATCTGTAAAAGTTCACCTAGCAAATCTTGTTTATTCGCAACACCCTGTAACGTCATCAAACGCAGACAACGCTTGAGTCGCGCAGGTTATGAGTTTCTTGTATCTGTAAGCGAAACTGTATATTCGATTCGGCAACTGCTCTAATGTTTATTTATTTATTAGTGGTCCTGTGGTGTTAAAATGAATTAAAACTGATTGACACATGTAATCTCCCACCTAATCTATTTTTTTTTTACTACTTGCGTAATAATGTCAATAAAAGTGATGAAGTAATTAGACCCAATCACTGGTAGTCACAAGGCACTGAATTCTCTTGAGTTCTTTATTCTTGATTTCTTAAACACACCAGTGTGTGAAACCTGATGTAATAAAGATAGAGCCTCAAACATTCTCTCATTCTTCGTTGACTTTGGACTGGTTTCGTAAACCGTAAATAGCTAATGTGGCCTAATGTGAGGTAAAAGAGGGCGGACTCATAGGTAGGAGCCGGTCAAAGGTCACAGCACCTTAAGCTGATTTAATAAATCACACAGGATCCTACTTAATGCAGAATCTAATCATTAAACCCCCAATCATTCTGAACAACATATAAGATACCATGTAAGCTTTTTAAAAATTTGTACTATGCTCTGTCACTATAATTACTATTATCGACTATTTTATACAAATATTAACTTTATCCATCAGGATTAATTTGAATTCATTTTTCTCTGTATAAGGTGGCGCTCAAGAAGACCCCGCTGTATGACTTCCACAGGGCTCAGGGTGGTAAGATGGTGGAGTTTGCAGGATGGAGTATGCCTGTGCAGTACAAAGACAGTCACATTAACTCACACATGCACACACGCCAACACTGCTCCATCTTCGACGTCAGTCACATGCTACAGGTCAGTGTAAAGACATATGGTTTGTTTTGACCCAATACATGTTGCACAAATTAAGTACGTCTGCTTTAAATGGCACATTTGATATACAGCATTGGCTGTTTGTTATTTGAGTTAAGTGCGTCTAATGAATATTTGCTGTTTTCTCCTCAAAGACTAAAGTCTATGGTAAAGACAGAGTGAAGTTCATAGAGTCGCTGATTGTTGGAGACATCGCTGAACTAAAAGACAACCAGGTAAGACACACCTACACAGAGAGAGATCTACTTTATTAAAAAAACTCCAAAACAAAACGTGCTTCAGTCATCAAAAATAATATTTCTTTTAATAGGGCACTCTCTCCCTCTTCACAAACACTAAAGGAGGAATCATGGATGATCTGATTGTGACGAAGACAGATCAGGGTTACCTGTATGTTGTCTCCAATGCTGGCTGTGCAGACAAAGACTCTGCTCATATGCAGGTCAGTAACAGTTAATAAACCTTAAACATATTAATTTACTTGATTCTTATTGATCAGGCATTCATATATTTTTGTATGACTGAAAATATTAATTCTCATATTAATATTGATATAGATAAATATTAACACCACAAGGGGGCGCCAAAATCTTTGTTTAATAATGCTATTGTGTGAAAATCTGATTATTTGTTTAATGCAGCCAGTCTGTTAATAATTTTTATTTGTATATATTTATTTGCTTACACATGTGTTTGTTCAAATGTACGTGTGTTTGTTTGTAGGCCAGACTACAGGACTTTAAAGCAGCAGGTCATGATGTAGATTTGGAGTTCATGGAAGAAAGTCTCATTGCTCTGCAGGGTAAGTCATGGGTCTGTGGTAAACTTGCATGGTTATACTGCCCACATTTCTGCTTTATATTTTTAGAATACATTGGGGTGTGTGTGTTATTTAAATGCATTATGTACATTTTTGGGGCTTTCGTTTCAGCAATGATTACATGTTTATTAATGTGTATGCAGGCCCATCAATGGCCCAGGTTCTGCAGAAAGGTGTGGGTGATGACCTCAGGAAGCTGACCTTTATGACCAGTGTTCTGACCCCAGTGTTTGGCATCCAGGGCTGCAGGGTCACACGCTGCGGATATACAGGGGAGGATGGAGTTGAGGTGTGTGATCTTCATCTGACCGTCTGAAATTATTTAATATTATTCAAACGTTTGAATTTTTTATATTAATACTTTTACATTGCATTACATTTACATGTAGACATTTTGGACATGCCTTTATCCAAAGCGACTTACTAATAAGAACAGCGGAAGCATTCAAAATCAAAAAAAGAGCAATGATACACAAATGCTATAACAAGTCTCAGTTAGCTTAATGTAATACACATAGCAGAGAATTTTTATATTTTATATATATATATATATATAAAATAGAATAGAAAAATAATAGAGAAGCTAGTGTTTTTTTATGAAAATAATACAAGTATAAAAGGGGCAAGTTTTTCTTTTCCCTCAAAGAATAGAATTAGAATAGAGATTGCAAGAGTTAGAGGATCAAATAAAGATGGAAGAGATGTGTTTTTAGCTTTTATTTAACAAGGATGCACTCAATTGGTCAAAAGTGTCAGTAAAGACATAATGTAACAAAAGATTACTATTTCAAATGAATGGTGTTTGTTTAAAGTTTCTATTCATCAAAGAAAACAGTATATCATGGTTCCTACAAAAATATGACGCAACTCAACTGTTTTAGCAGTGATAATAAAATGTTTCATATCAACATATTAGTAAGATTTCTGAAGAATAATGTGACCCTGAACACTTGAATAGCTAATTATTTAGCTTATACAGCTTTGCAATCACAGGAATGATTAGAAAACAGTTATTTTAAGTTGCAATAATAGTTCACAATATTGAATTTTGACCAAAAAAATTAAGCATTTGTGATTATAAGAGACTAGTTTTGAAAGCTTTTTTTTTTGGGAGGTTGTTTTGTGTGTGTGTGTGTGTGCTTTGGCATGTCTATAACATTTATGCTGTTGTATTTACATATGATTTATTCAGATCTCAGTACCAAGTGGAGATGCTGTCTCCCTGACTGAAAAGTTGTTAGCTGATAGCGAGGTGAAACTCGCTGGTCTCGGTGCCAGAGACAGTCTGAGGCTAGAGGCGGGACTTTGTCTCTATGGCAATGACATTGATGAGACCACCACACCCGTGGAAGCAAGTCTTGTTTGGACTATAGGTACGTCAAGACTTTTATTATCACTTCCTATGCATATATAGTGAAAGCTAATTTATTTGAGTGTGTTTTAAGGTAAGCGTCGTCGACAGGAACGAGATTTCCCTGGTGCTGACATCATTGTTCCACAAATAAAAGCAAAGACTCAGAGAAAGAGAGTGGGCCTGATCTCTACTGGGCCACCTGTTAGACAGCACACACCAATCCTGTCATCTGACGGCAGGGTAATAGGTAACAAACGCATTTGTCTCTAACAGAATAGCTCAACATAATAGTTTATTCACCCTCATGTCATTCCAAACTCCGTCTGGCCTACTTTATTTAAGGTGAGGTCACCAGTGGATGCCCCTCCCCCTGCCTCAAACAGAATGTTGCCATGGGATATGTAGAAGCTGGCTTCAGTAAAGTGGGCACATCAATCCAGGTGGAAGTGAGGAAGAAAGCAGTGCCAGCAGTGGTCAGCAAGATGCCATTCGTGCCCACCAAGTACTATATGGGCCAGTAGACCTACTGGCCATAAAATGTCTGTGTTAATGAGAGGGTCTGTTGTAGATCAGTCTGGTAGTATTTAGCAGTGGAGGTCACTGCCCTAGATTCCTGCTGGAAAGGAGACCAACATTAGAGATTTTGAGACATGTCAACATTGAGCATTCCATAATGCAAACTTTAAACGCAAACATAATTTACTTCAATTTAAATTACATTCCAGGACACTTAAAATTGCACAACATGTTGGTCACTTGGAATCAAATGGAATTTTACGATATGGGAAAGGACCACTTGCTGTTTTTCTTTGTGTGCGTGTGTGTAAGTAACATAGAGCACTTAAAATGTTAGTTTGAGTGTGGGAAGGTGACATATGTTTTAAAAAACTACTGACTAGGATTCCTTTAAGTTTGCCACATATCTGGTTCATTTAATGCCAGTGTACTGTTTCAGTGTCATAATGTATGATGTGCAATGATAAAATAATTAACAAAGCTAATCTGAATGAGAGAACCTGTATTAGAAAAGTGCCTAATTTCCCAGGAGTATGTTGTCATGCTATAGTATTGTTAATGTCTTTAACTTTAGACCACATCACTGTGAAGTCTTTCTCTCTGAAAGAACATTTCCATTTATGTTTATTTTTGGGATGTGATTAAATAATTACATTTATTATATATAATTTTATAAACTTGTAATTCATTGGTTGTCTCCCCCCCCCAAAAAAAGTATACACACTTTTACATTAGCATTTAATTTGGTATGGTTTGTGTTTGTACTGTGGGCTGTGATTTTAAATAAAGTCTTAACATTGTAATTACAACATTTTGAATTTTTGACTCTGTTTCAGAGTGAATTTGGCTATTATTAAGCTTTACGGTTTGTGTGTAACGTTTTATGGTGAGTAGTAATTGTTAGTTAGTTAGTTAGTTAATAAATAGTAAAATAAGTATTGTTATAGTGAATAATTAACTTGTTAAAGAGTAAATGAGATTTATGACTTGTGTTGATAAACCTGACGATCACGTGTATCCCCGTCTTACTCAATGAGAAATACTAGCAACATACAACCATAAAAGTCGCGGTATAATGACAGTTCTGTTTAGTGTCCTTATTGTTTTCATACAGAAAAGTTTATAAAGCTGTAACTTTTGTGCAGACTCTGCAATCCAAACATATCTGATTTGCTGATCATTGTGGGAATTGTAGTTCTCAATTTTACGTCTCCCGTAGAGGCTCTCGGTCGGAATCATACAGCGAACAACATTACCCATAGTTCTCTGCTGCTGTGTGAGCCGTAGAGGAGGAGCGTGCCGGGTGTGCAAGCCGTTACCGATGGGAAGATGGTGGAATCTGGAGCAGCAACGTGCACGATACTCCGTCCCAAACATTTCCAAAAACATTTACCATCACAACCTGGCATTAGATATCGGTTACCTGGGGATAACCATAGATAATAAATACTAAAACCAAGACTGAATTCTAAGTATTTTGATTTCGGTGCGAGGCGCACCTTACATTGGTAACGTTAGTGCCTTAAGCGTGGGGCCAAACTGCACAGACCACAGTATTTTGATTCTCTGGGAAGGACTTCTCGGCTGGGATTGTTGATAAACTGTTGACTGTCTACAGCTACTTGTTCTGTATAATCTTTCTTTTTTGGGCTTTGGTATTTTGGAGCGGCTGTCACAATGCCACGAAGCAAAAAGGGGAAACGCGGAGGGAACAGTTCGAGTAAGGGTGAGTTTAACACCTCCTGCTGTCACAGACTATACAAACATGGTCATACGATAAAATATAGCCAAGCAATAGTTTTATCTTTTTCTTCCAGCAACATATTTTAGAACAGGATTGCATAATTGGGAATAATAGATTTGATAGAATTTGTCGGTACTTAATATTATTGTTTTAAACCACTGAAAAAGTATTTTTTTTAACTGTACGCATAAAGCTCAACATATTATGGCATGTTTATGCTTGAACAATAAACAAAGTAACATTTAAAAACAAGAATACATGCCATGCTCCTTTGGGTGACAATTTTTTGACCAGCTGGAAACTTTTTGCTTTTTATTTTTTTCTTCTGTCTGTCTGTTTGTTTGGAAAAAGATCGAAATTGTACATTACAGCTTTGATTTGGTCTTTCTGATGTGGCTGCATTTCAGCACCATTTACAGTCTGCCTAATTTCAAGCGCCTGTCTTCTTAAAAACCTAAATGCATAATTAATAATGATTTTAATTTAGAAACTGTGTTTGCCCTTTACATTAGCAGTAATGATAGAAGCAAAGTGACTGTCAGGGTTATTCAGTCTACAGCATGACAGGTGAAGCTCATGCCTGCTCGTGTATATTTAGCCCAAGTGTCACGGAGTCGCGAAAAACCGGGCCTTGCCTGTGTAGTGCCGAATTCTGACCCCCGCCAGATTATTATCCCACTAGTACTGGTAGGATTAGGATTAGGCAGCGTTTTCGATGAGGGGAGTAATAATTTGACAGGGAGTCGAAAATAGGCACAACACCTGACTACTCACACGTGCTGTAAGATTAGATAAGTCATATAGTAAACTTTAAGCTATTTGTCTGAATAGGAAGATTGGATTTCCTTTAAAAAATAAAGTTTTTTGATAAATTCATGCACAGAGCCGCGTCACGTGCAGCGTCAGCACGCATTCCTCGTGCATGTGAACCACAAGTCAAACCAGATCCAGGGATCGATTATACTCTCGTGCAGGGACGGATTATGGGTTGTGTGGGCCCCTGGGCAAAACGTTTGCACAATGTTTGCGTGGGCCCCTGGGCAAAACGGCCCCCTCCCGGCACCACCACCACAGCCGCCACGCTTCAAGGGCCCTCCCTCCGTGTTTCCATTAGAGGCCCTATAGGGTCAGCCCCAAGGGCCCCTGGGCAGCGGCCCCGCTGGCCCGGTCCGTAATCCGTCCCTGCTCTTGTGGCATCACCCTGTAAATGCAAACATGGCAAAACGGGTCTCTTTTGTGACAAAACTGACTGCGGCTAATACTGAAGAGTCATTTGTCTGAATGACTGTCAAGTCTTATGTGTGAATGTCACCCTGAAAACAAAACAAAAAAAAGAAAGCAATTCCCATTCTGACCAGTTAAAAAATGGACTGGTCCTGACTGAAAGCAGACCATTGTGACCAGATTAGGAGATCAAAACTCACATTTTTTTAACTTCAGAGTGCATGAGTAGCTTTTCTTGTCACCTGGCCTTGTACTACAGTTAAATGATTGAAATGTCAGACTGATCTGAAACAAGACCTGATTTAATCTGTCTCTTCCTCCTGTTCACTGTGAGCAGGCTCACTTCGACAGGAAGTGCTTCAGCTGCAGTTGTCAAAGACTGCCCTGTCACGTACAGGTAGCGTGATCTGATCTAGATTGACCTCATGCCTCTCACCCCATTAATGTTTAATGAACTGCATGTGAATATCCATTCATGTGTATTTGTTTACATCTTCTCTCATTTGTCTAATGCCTTTAATGACTCGAGAACCCAAATTCCCCAGAAGCATCTATCACTTCTGCTTTCTTGTGAAAGCAGACTCCTAGACCAGTGTTTCCTAACATTTTTTGGTCAAAAGTACATCCACAGCCCTCTTAGTAAAGGTCAATTACCTCTTTATTGGTACCAAACCAGAAATGTGTTATTTTTGGCTCCTTTTATGCTGGAAATCATTTGAGGCTGTTAATGTCTCAGCAAGTAGCTTCTTTGAGCAATCGTATAGATAAACTGGAATGTTTAACAAAAGTAGTCATTTGACCTATTCATGGTGGAATTTAAATGCTAAAGTCCCCCCTGCTGCTTGGGAATCACATGTGTCCAGTCTGTTGCAGGCTCAGCTTTACTGAGTGATAAGGCTTCTGGAAAGTAATAACTCAAGTCAAAATATTTGGACTAACTGTTTCTATTCATATTTTGACTCTGCAAAGTCTGACGCTACTGTGGATTGTCTCATATTTGTTTTTATAAATTCCTGACCATTCCAGACCCTTCCTCCACATGGTATTCATCCTTTGCTGAATGCACTACTGCTTCTCATCTCATTCCTGCTGATATGTCTTGTTATGCTGATGCATGTATTGGTACTGCCATTTTAAAGTCTATTGTGATGGCACATTCATATTGATGAGATACTGATGAAGTTCTGTAATGGTCTTCTGACTTTATTCTGAATTAGTTTTTGCTTAAATCTGCAAATCAGTGTACCAGCTGATTGAAGCTTTTACGTAAAGGTTTTGAAACATTTGTTAAGTCATTTTTTAATTTATATTTACTTGTACTGCTTTTTAAAAGCTTGGGGTCAGTGTTACTTTAATTTATCAAGGATGCATTAAATTGATCAAAATTGATAGTAAAGACATTTATTTATTTAAAATAGAAATAAAAAAAGAATGAAAAAATAATGCTTTCGACTAAATGTGTGAACACAAGTGGCCTAATGGATAGAGACTTGGACCTATAACCAGAAGGTTGCGGGTTCGAGTCCTAGGTCCGGCAGGGATTGTAGGTGGGGGAAGTGAATAACAAGCGCTCTCTCTACCTTTAATACCACGACTGAGGTGAGACCCTTGAGCAAGACACCGTTCCCCCAACTGCTCCGGGTGTATGTTCACTTCTCACTGCTGTGTGTGTGCACTTGGATGTGTTAAATGCATGTACGGGAAACCATACCTGGCCACATGTAACGTCCTTTCCTTTCCTTTCCTTAAAAGAGTAGTCCGCAATGAATATGTGAGCGTGAAAGAGGTTTTCATTTGGGTTTCTCTATAGTCACAATTTAAACTGAAGTTAAAGTCAATGCAAGAATCTTCAGATTACTAAAACTAATGGCACAGACTGGTTTTGCAATCCTACGTGTGTATTTGTTTTCTCTGAGCACTGAAGTGAATCTTCTGGCTTTGTACAAGCAAAGGGTTCAGGTACACGAACTTTGTGGACAGTTAAAACACACATGATTGCTCTGACATGTCCATCTGACTAACATGATCATTTCCGTCCTTTATTTAAAGCTGTAGTCTGTAACTTTTTTGTTTAATTTTACCAAATGTATAAAAGTACGCCATGAATCCATTTTCCAAATGTTCCAAATGTTTTTGGCTTGTCCTGAATCACTACACTGTACCTATAATAAGTGTTTATATTCTGACTATTTAGACTGGTTCGGGTAGGTACTGCTGCGGAGTGGCCCAGTACCTGCATGATTCGCCATAGACATAAACAGAGAGAAATGGCTCTGGCTACGATGTTCTTCTCCAACTCGCCCGCAATTCTGTTTATTAACAGTTATGGACTGCAGCTTTAATTATTTAAGTAATGTTTACTGTGTATCTCTTCATCATGTGTCTCACTGTTTTAGGGAGAAATGGGGTGAGAGGTGAGTCTGGTGTGAGTGATGATGACTTGGCATCAGATGTTCTCAGTCACTACAGCAGCGCCAGTGAGAGCGCATCAGTCATAGAGGAGGGCACAGGTACACAGACAATTTAAAAAAATTCATACATGCACAAACCTGGTTATATATATATATATATATATACATATATATATATAAGCATACAAGTCCAAAAAAACACCTACACACTGACACTGTGCTGTGCAGGTGAGGTGGTAGATGAACAAACTGCTCAGGAAGAAACGGAAGACAAACTGAAGCAATGCATCGACAATCTGATGGATAAAAGGTATCAATACACTAACATGAAACAGTGAGCAATGCAAGCACACACAAAGTTAATGAAAACTATGCAGCTGTTTTACTCTTACCTTGTATATGTTTTTCAGTGCTAAGACCCGTCTGGCTGCACTAGAAAGTCTGCGCTTGGCGTTTTCTTCCAGAGTCCTGTATGAGTTTTTGTTAGAGAGACGTTTCACCATCAGTGACTGTCTGGAAAGGAGCTTGAAGAAAGGTGGGAATTAGGACTTATTTTTTGTGTTCACGCATGTTAAAATTCCAGTTAATGTCAGTGAGACACTTTTTGAATTATTAAAACTAAGCAGTCTTGCATGTATGTTTGTTTTCTCTTCAGTTTAATTTATCGCATTCAAAAAAGTTTTTGTTTACATAATATATATGTGTGCTGTGTATATTTATGTATATATAAATACATAAATGATGTTATGTTTATATGTTAAATATATTTATTTATAATATAAATTATATGAATGTAAATACATGTAAATATTTTCAGCATTAGCAAAAAAAATTACTTGATTCAGGGCAGTGGTCCTGAAAGAAAATGTAGCATTATATCAAATTACTTTATATTAAAATGTATGACATTTTATCATTTAATTTTTTTTATTATATGAAAATTTAAGACTGTGTTTCTCTTAGTTTTCTGGGTTGATTGATTTGATAAAGTGTCTTTTGTTTTAGGTGGAGGAGAGGAGCAGGCCGCTGCTGCTACAGTGTTCGCTCTCTTGTGTGTGCAGCTCGGGGGTGGAGTTGAAGGTGAGGAGGGCTTTAAGATGCTCCGCCCTGTCCTTAGCTCCATTTTGATTGACAGCTGTGCCAGCCTGTCAGCTCGACAGAGTGTGAGTTGATGCCTCAATATGTCTAGAAACCTTTATTTGTTTGATTCCATGAACACTTAAAATGGGATTATTTATTGAATCTCACCTTTTTTCAGTGCGCTCGAGCTCTGGGTATGTGCTGCTATGTGTCTGCCTCAGATGATGCAGAGGTACGATCAGATTTTGTAAAATGCATATTATGAATATTTATAGATCTGCATGTTTTTAGTAGTATCATCTACCGTTTTTCTCCTGTCCTTTTCAGGACCTGTTAAAATCTCTTGGTAATTTGGAGAGTGTGTTTGTGGGTGCGTATCCCCTGGGTGATGGCACTCTGCCCTCGGTCAAAGCCGGGATCCCTGCACTCCACAGTGCTGCCCTTCAATCTTGGGCTCTGCTCTGCACCCTTTGCCCTGCATCACGCATCAACACCATTCTGAACCAGTGAGTTTGATTTGCAAAAAACACATCTTTGCACAAATAGTCTATAGTCTAATACTCTATTTCCACTCATGTACTCTATAAAATTGATGGACAATAAAAAAGCAAAATTTTACGGACGAGCAACGTTTCATCTACAACACTTGCTTTGATTAAAGGAACACTCCACTTTTTTTGCAAATAGGCTCATTCTCCAACTCCCCCAGAGTTAATAAGTTGAGTTTTACCGTTTTGGAATCTATTCAGCCGATCTCCGGGTCTGACGATAGCACTTTTAGCATAGCTTAGCATAGATCATTGAATATCATTGAATATGATTAGACCAGTAGCATCATGTTTCAAAAATAACCAAAGAGTTTCAATATTTTTCCTGTTTAAAACTTCTGTAGTTACACCGTGTGCTAAGCCCGACGGAAAATGAAAAGTTGCAATTTTCTAGGCTGATATGATTAGGAACTATACTCTCATTAACTCTCATTTTCTTGTATTTCCACCTTTTATAGTGTATGGGCCCTTTTATTGTTACAAAGCTACAAGCTAAAACCGTTTTGATATCTAAACCACAGTGAATACAAAAGACGTTATTTTATGTAATACTTTCATCAAGGTGGGAAAAACGGCCATGTAACAACACCCAGATTGAATAGAAAGACTTATTTATCTGTAATATGATCTATCTCTTTGTCTGTCTTTTAGCCACTTGCCACGTCTGCACGCATGTTTAGAAAGCAGTGAGGTGAACTTCAGGATTGCTGTGGGAGAGACCATCGCTCTGCTGTATGAACTGGGACGGGACATCGATCAGGTGTGTGTTATGTAATGCTGAATAGGTTTGAGTGTCAGGACGGTGGCAGTGTATGTAATGTGTGTTGTGTTTCAGGAGTTTGAGTATGAGGACTGTGATGCATTGTGTGACAGTCTAAAGGGCCTGGCAACTGATGGAAACAAACATCGTGCTAAAAATGACCGTAGGAAACAGCGCTCCATCTTCAGAGAGGTGCTGCACTACATTGAGGTGAAAGGAGAACCACAACTCATGCCTTCTTGTTTTTAAATAACATGTCATTTACTTGCACCCAAATACTTTATAGCAACTTTGCATGCAAGTCCAGGACTGTCTTAGATTTACTGAAATCAGACCAAACATTCTCTTCTATTTTCAGAATGAAGATTTCACAGAGGAGAAGATCCAGTTTGGGATTGAGGCCATCTACATTGATGGCTGGATGCGCCGCAGGATTTATGATGCCTTTAAGGAAGTGCTTGAGTCTGGAGTCAGACACCACCTACAGGTGAGGAGAACCAATTGCAGCTCACACAATGACACTAGTACAAGAGAAAAAAAGTTGACCCCCAAAATATTTAAGAGCTGAATGTCTGGGCATCCCTCTTGATTTTACCCATAACTTATCATTTATATAGTTGTCTTGAGGCTCCGGCCTCATGTTTGAGAACCACTGTTCTGCAGTGTTTTGAGTTTTCGTGTCTATTTTTTGTAGTTTAATCCTTTGTTGAGGGATATTTTTGGACTTGGGCCTCCTCTCATCCTGGATGCGTCTGTCAAAGCCACCAAGATCTCCCGCACAGAGAGGGTAATTTTGAAACTTTCGTTTATAAATGTAATAAATAGCAGTGACACTGACATGACGAGAAGTCTTATTTTGCACCGTGAAGTCAGATTCAATTAGTTTTATAAAGTGTTAAAAAATGCTATTGAAATCAGCACGGTTTCATTCAAAAAGGTTTTGTGTGCATATTTTTGTAACTTTGGTTTGTCTCTTCACAGCATCTGTTTAATTCTGCTGCATTCAAAGCCCGGACTAAATTAAGGAACAAAGTGAGGGACAAACGTGCTGATGTGATGTGAGGATGAAGGCGACAGAGAGAACACTACATCCTTAAAATCCCTACGGCTCACTTGAATTTATAGTTTGACATGCTGCCAAGCCAGAGACTTGACAATGAACATGCGTGCGTGACTGTCTGTCTGAGTGTGTGTGAGTGTGAAAGGCTGGGTGTGTGCGCACGTGTGTATGCGGTGTTGTGTTTTTATTTAACATCACAGTGTGAAAGCTAGGGATCCTACAGTTAAACCAACATGAAATATAACAACCTCTTGTAAGGCTGAATTCAGCTTTTCTGATGAAACCTGTTTTACCTCTGCAAGTGTTTTTTGGAAAAAAGAGAATTTTTATTATCGAAATAGCAACTTTTTACAGATCTGCAGCAAACAAAGAGGCCAAGAAAAATTCTTTGTAGATTTTCTATATGCATTTTATAAATGGACTGTGCTGATGCACCTACGATCTGATAATGCAAACAAATGAAAATACATCTTTACCTGCAGGTTGCCAGAGTTAGTGTAGACCGTTTTGTTACAACTCTCTCACTGCCACTAAATCAGCCATGTTTCACATCTTAGTTCTACTCATCTTCTGACTCTGTGTGATGCAGTCAACTAAGGTTGTTACATCATTGTACCTTCACCCCAAGCTCATGTCTGCCCATTTAAATCATGCTTTCAACATTTCTTTTGAATTTCTTTCTAAATATCGAAAACCACCATGTCCTAAGTTTTCTTTGAAGCAAATGTACTGTATGCAGCAGCAGGATTTTGGAAGAGATAACGCAAAATAAATTATGTAATTATCCTTAACAGAGTCCGAAGTCTTTTTCATGCTATTATTAAAAACTAATTATAAGGAAACTGTGATGATGACTAGAACTGCACTACAAATCTTAGCCTGGTTATTTGATTACATACCATTAAAATGTGTTGTTTGATACACAGTAATTTAAGTAACTATCGTTAGGGCCGTGCACATGTTTTATAACTCTTATTTTGAAAAGCTTTCTACACGTCTCCTTTTATGGGTACTCTCGCGAGATTTTAGACCAAACAGACTCATAACAAGTTTGGCTAAAATGTTCAGCCATACAAGTCAACATACAGAGGTAAATTACAACATTTCTACCTACATAAAAAAGGGCAGATCTGTCAACTCTCATTGTGTCACGAATGAATGAGCAAGATTACCAAAATACAGAGCTTATAACGCTACAGGTGAGTGACAGTTTGATGCAGCGTCGAGACGTGACCAGCTGCAGACCTGCTAATCGGCCTGTGGCTGGAGGAGTCCGTCAAAGGATCAGCTGTTATTTCACAGCGTTTGTTTTGTGAAGTATTGTCTCTCCCCCGTATTATATTTTGGGCCTGGCCACATAATGACATTACTTTCGCTTTAAATTACACTATAAGATTTTGACATCTGAATTTCAGATAGATTTGGTGTAGGCAAATGTCATTTTTTTTCATACTAAATCGCATATCGAGGCAACAAGTAAGATTTTCATGTACAAAGCACTTGTCTGAAATGCTCATCGGGACACAGTCCTGATCCAGGTCCAAGGTGTGATTAAGGACACAGTTTTGGTATTTTTTCCCTTTTTATTTCATAGCTACACAAAAGTATTTTGCGAGGAGAGGAGCAGCCAACCCTCCAGAGATGTGAGGACTGCTGTTCCTTCTACCACTGTCCTTTCTGTGGGCCTGAAATGTTCAAACCCACCATCAAAAGCAAATGTTTAAAACATTTACAAGGTCACAGAAGACGAGCAATACGGCATAAGGGCAAGTATCAAATAATGTAAGAAATTACAAGCATTTAGATATATATTTTAGTATATATTTTACTTGAAAATAATGAAGGAATAAATCACAGGAATAAATTATCATTCTGTTCCCCACAAGTATAACAATTTACTAAAGCTTAGAATTTAATAGAAGCATAGGTAAATCTTATATTAAAGGACTCTTCATTTTTACCTTTTTTTTTCACTAGAGTTCTTCATTTTTAAATGTCATTTAAAGTGCCGAACTGCTCCACACTTTCACTGCGTCAGCTGCACATCCACTTTTATGAGGAAAGATGGTTTTCTAAAACACCTGGCCATGTGTGAGAGCAAAAAACCAAAGGTAACAGTTGTGGAATTAAAATCGGACGAGAGCTTACCTGCACCAGATCTTCATCTGACTTCATCTGAGGCTGGCAGCACTGAGGAGTTGCCTGTTAGTGAAGGACACAGGAGTCTGATCTCTGAAGAGGCTCGGAAAACCAGGAGAAGAAAAGCAAACTTTGAGCAACACTTGTGCCCTAAAAGGGTAAGTTTCTCATTTCTTTTTTATGTACCTATATACACAGCAGGGATCTAGACTAACTTTTTCCACTGGTTGCACTGGTGCACCTAACACAAAAGTTAGGTGCACCCACATTTTCATATGGGTAATATTGACATGTTTTAAATGATTAACTAACACCATGTCTACACTGAATGAGACAGTTGTCGCGCCGCGCTGCAACAGCTGAAGTCTGTCTACAGAGGTCGTGACAAAAAGTGAAAATCATTTGAAACGTGTGTCAGTACGTCATAAATAGAACGCAGCACTAGTTTTCTGTCAGGAATTTGTCGTGTCGTGCCGCATCTAGACAGCAGAATAGGTTCTGATGTATTATGTCGTAGAATGATTTCTGAAGGATCATGTGACACTGAAGACTGAAAGAATGTTTGGGGCCTTGTGTCAAAATATTTGACAAGTTATGGAAATTGATATAGAAAATTCAACCTGTGCTGCTGCAGGCTGTAAGTGAGGAGACAGTGAGCCAGGGGCCCAGTGATTCAGAGACTGCAGACCAAAACTCCACAGGTGAGTCTCATCAAACGGAAAACAATTCATTTCCATTAGTCATTATTTGATAATAGTGACAGTTTATAGTAACAGTAATTTATTTTACGATGTCCAGTTATTCTATGCCAGCATTTATAAAGTCTGCCTAGTGTTTTATAATCTGTTCAGAATTGTAAAAGTTGTGCAATGTATTCCAGCCAAATGTCTGGTTCTCTGTCAGTCTGGCTGGTTGACAACAAGACTGCAGTGCAGTGAGTCTTGTGCATATCCATGTCCTTTGATCAGGGTGTTTGATAGTCTTACCCTCTTTAATCTCAGGTGAAGGAGGGATTATGGTGGAGCAGGTGAGAACAGATGACCCAACTTTATCCCCAGGGGATGAAGGAGATCCTTCAGTGGTAGATCTCTCTGTAGTGGATCATAATGTCACAGAGTCCACCGTCTCATATTCTGCTGCCAATCCTCATCCTATAGAGGCTGATGTCGCTATACAGACTTTGGTAAATGAGATGTTCTCTGGACACACATCTGTTGAAAGCACCCTCCCACAAAGATCCAGATACGATGCACAAGATCTGTGTCCGTTCTGTGGTTTAATGCTGCACAGGAAGAATCTGCAGGTGCATCTTAGAAGGAAGCACCCAGATCAAGTGCCAAACCAGGAGAAACCTGCCTCTGCTCAGGTCAAAACCCCAAAACAACAGAGACTCCCTTTGCGACAACAACAGAAGGTGAGAGAGGTTCATCCTTTGGGAGGTTTCGCAGATTTTTACTTTTTATAGCAGGGTTTATGAGGGAACTGCATTGAGTCTGTGAGTTGATAAAAGGTAATGACAAATGTAAAATTAAAATGAATACATATAAATTAAAGACAAAATTAAAATATGTATTTATTTACCAACATGTCATGTGACCAGGTACTGACATCAGAGGACTGTGCAAATGTGCTGTTAAATGATCAAAATATTAACTTATATTAAAAATGTCAGGGGTAAATATTTTATGTCAAAGGGGTATGGTTAAAATACAGCCTTAAAAAGACCTACCTTAAAAAGTTCACCCAAAATGAAAATTCCGTCATCATTTATTTACTCTCATGTTATTCCAAACTGCATGACTGTTTTATTCTGGAGAACACAAAAGCAGATATTTTGAAGAAAAGACCATCTAAGACATTGTTCAAGAAAACAATGCCTTTTCCCCTAAAGAAAGAAAGTTATTCAGGTTTTCAATGATGTTTATGGGGGAACTATTCCGTTAACATTGTTGACATGTTCCTTCTGTACATATTTAAATAATAGGAAAATAATATAAACTATTTTTATAACTATAAATAATAATCCTAAGTAATTTCAATTTAAAGATAAATAGTAACATAAACATCCTAAATATTTTTAATCGTGAGATAAATATTAACAATGGCTGCAGACATCCTTTAAACACCCGAAAGAGAATCACAATATCTTAAAAGTGACGAGAAACGAAAAAACATTATTATTACCTGATTTTACATGCAGCAAAACCCAGTACTTTGTACATGATACTATGGATTATATTTTTATGCGTAAACACAAGAGTCCTTCAATACTGGCGCGTTTAAATAAAGTGTCGAAAGTGTGATGTATAAACTGAACCCCCCTCAGAGAGCCGCAGAATGGACGCGTCCGCACCGAAAGTGCTTTGTCCGCGGTTGAAACATCGGCTCTCACCGACACTCCAGCGATTGTTTCCGATCTCAGTCTGTCATGACGGTCCGCTTCGATGCACTGGACCGGTGTGGATTATTGTTGGTGACATGCGTTGCTGTGGCGTCTGTGTTGTTGTTTTAGCCAGATTTCATTTGCGCCCAGCTGACCCACATCTATTTTAAGGTGCAAACGTAAACGGTGCTACTTTTTTAACGTCAGGTCACTCTATTTTATTAACATGTTCCTTTATTATTGACAGAATACATCTTTTTACTGAGCCCACTGGAAGCGTAATATCGCGATCAAAGCGTTAGTGAGATAAAAAAAAATGGTTATTTCGTATCGCAAAATGTTGAGTAAATGTGTAACTGTAGCTGTTTTGTTAATTAAGTTAGTTGCGTTACATACTAAAAATGGAAAGTTTGAATTCTGCTAAGCACCGTAGTACGTAAGGTAGTATGTACTTCAGTAGTTTATATGATTCATATACGAGTTCATATGAGTCAGTAGACTCTAAAGTGTCAAAAATGGACTGTTTCTGACAGCGTGAGCCTACAAGATAGGCAGGTTCATGTTTGTTTTCTGTTTACGTTGACTCATAGTGTATGTTTGTGGTCTCAGATTACAATGGAGAGTGAAATCAGAGATGTGTTCAGACACTGTATCAGGTTTCCAGCGCCCATTTCTGCTTCTGTGATTGCTGATGAGCTGGTGGACACTGCCAATGAAAAGCGTTGTGTCACCGTATTGACCCGTAAGTGTATTGGAAAGTTCTGTCATGCGGTTTTATGGTGTATTCTCTATGTAATTAGTTGTAACTTTGTGATGCTTGCTGTCTTTCTCTGCAGGTTGGAGTCAGTGTGATTTGGAGAGAGGAATGAAACTGCGTTTCTCTCAGAGATGGACTCTACTGTGTAAACATGACACAATCGAGCATGTGCTGCCGTCTGGAGCAAGCTCACTCATAGAGAAGGAGTAAGAGATATACATATTAGAGCCCGACCGATAAAGGATTTTGAAGGCCGATACCGATACAAATATTTGTTTATTCCGATATATCGGCCGATATTTTATTTTATTTTTTAAACGTGCAACAAAACATTAACAGATTTCCCTAACATTAGTTATTTGTAGTTATTTGTAGGGCTGCACGATAATCATCGCGCGATATGTATTGCGCATCTTGTCAGTAAATTCGGTTCTGTAATCAGCGGTAAA
>JAUMHE010000055.1:8074984-8100237 GCA_032359235.1 Enteromius mattozi
ATGCCGATACCGATAGTTTGGAAAATGCCTAATATCGGCCGATAATATCGGCCTGCCGATAAATCGGTCGGGCTCTAATACATATGCAGATATTCATGTGTCTCAAGAGATATAAAGAAAGACTACCAGTATACAACACACCTGTCTTAAAAATGCATGTCTCACTTTCAGGTTGCTCAGCTGCCATTCTCCTTCTGGGACTATTCAGGCTGTCATTCGGGAGGAAGCAGGACATCAGTATGTGGAGGTAATGGCTATCTTTGATATTAAATTATTGAATTATTAAAGTATGATTATTGAACCTCTTTTTTTCATTCGGTAGGTTTGGGGACAGAATGGGCTGGAGAAAAGTTTAGATCTTACAGCTCTAAATAAGCATGGAAAAGTGTATGAAGATGGTAAGAAACGCTTTTTGTTGTCCGTGTTATACACCAGGGGTTTCAAATCACTCTTAGAAAAAAGACCAATAGTCATATATTTTTATTTCAAATAAATTCTGTTCTTTAGAACTTTGTATTCATCCAAGTCTTGAAAAAATGTATCACAGTTTACACAAAAACATTAAGCAAAGCAAATGTTTTCAAACAGTTATTTTGAAACAAACAGTTATGTAGTTCAAGTCATTCTCTAATTTAAAAAACCCCTCTAATGATTCCTGTTAATGGCCAGTGGCTCTCTGGTCTTTTTTCAGCCTGGAGCTCAGATCATTGTTTGAGGATATCTGTCTGATTGTGTGTACTTTGTGTTTTTTGTGTATCATCAGCTCAGTTTGCATGTCTGGCCTGGTCACCATGCGAAAAAAAGTTGCTCTATGTGGCTGAAAAAAGGAGGGTGGAGCCATCAGCAATCAGCCATTCATCAGTTGCATCTGCTAATGAGGATGGTGGGCTAGTGTTGCTAGAGGAACAGGTGAAATGTCTTCTCCCATATATAGTTTTGTACAGTAACCGTTATAGCTAGACATTTGAAGATATGTGTTCAAGGTATTTGAAGACGTCATGTGTGCATTTCTCAGGATAAAAACATATATGTTGAAGATTGGGGTGAAGGTCTGGTGGGTAAGAGCTGTCCTGTGTTGAGTGTGGCTGATCTCAACAAAGGGGCAGTTATCTTATATGCTGGCATCCCTCCACATATATCACCAGGACAAGTAAGTCAGATTTATATTACAATTCTCATTTGTCTTATTGATAATCGGTTTTGTTATGCCATACACCGTATATCAGCAATCTCAAATTCAAATCTTGTAAATGTTATCTGAATTATAAAATAATCCTTGTTCTATTTTAAGGCTCTGTGGGCACCTAATGGAAGGGGGGTGGTGTTTGTGGGCCAGTGGAATGAGCCGTTCAGACTGGGTCTGAAATTCTGCTCTAATCGTAGGTGAGGGGCGGAGTTAAAGACAGCTTCAACTGCTCCAGTTTTTCCTTAGGAATATTGAACCAGTAATAATGCCACAATCCCTCAAGTGCTAGTATTTAATAAGATACTTATATTAGAGAATTAATTCTGATATTTTCTTTGTTTTTTCCAGATCAGCCCTCTACTACCTGGATATGAAAGGAAACTGTGGTAAGTATCTTTATATGAGAGTTTATGTGTAAGCACATTTTAAGTGCCTTTTTTCCACTCCTTGGGCTTTGACTTGTATACAGTTTTGTGAAACTAGAACTCCTGTTAACCTCTCTTTGTCCAATATGACCTATCTTTGCCAGAGTGCTTGTCAGCTGAAGGTGTGTCTGTTTCAAGCCCTCGAATGAGTCCAGACTCGTGCTGGATCGTATACTTGCAGGGACAGGTGTTTGGACCACATCATCAGTGCCTGAGAATGATGCTTGTGAGAACATACAGTTCAAAATAACACACATGAATCGCTATGTAATAAATGCTGTTCATCTGAACTCTTTATTCATAACGAATCCTGAAAAAAAAAAAATTAAGAACGAGCACAACTTTTTTTCTAAATAAATAGTAATAAGAAATGTATTTAAGCACCAAATCAGCATGCTAGAATGATTTCTGATGGAAAATGTAACACTGCAGATAGCTACAGAAAGTTCAGCTCTGCCATCATAGAAAAATATTAAAATAAATGTGAATAATATTTTACAATATTACTGTTTTACTGTATTTTCGATTAAGCAATTGCAGCCTTGGTGAGCATAAGAGACTTATTTGAATAAGATTAATCTTACTGACCCCAAATCCAACTATTTATTAGACTATTTTATTTCTTTTCCTCTTTTTCATGTTTTGTAGTATGACATGAAGAACAGAAGCACTTCGGTCTTAGTAGATGTGGTCAGGAGAGCAGAAAAAGGTACTTGAAAACACACATGCATACAAAATAAAGAGTGACGTAAAGTCATTTTTTTGTATTGCACTTTTCACAATTGACATAGGTGTGATGTTATCCCATCACAGGTCAGTTTGCTGGTATATACGAGTCGTTGCCGTCTCAATGTTGGTCTGCAGATAATGAGAGAATCTTCTTCAGCAGTGCCTGTGAAAACAATAAGGTAAACACAACATAATACACATTGTTAAATATTATTTGATCTTATTTCTGCACTTTGTAAATTCTGAATTTCTGATTCTTAGTGCTACAATTTTGTGATTTGCACCATCTGTTTTTCTAGGCAGTGTTCTCAGTTGACAGAACCACTGGAAGAGTCACACAAGTATGCGGCCTGGATGCGCTAAGGCTAGGTAGTGTAAATATGGAGTGATGTCATGACTGCTCTGACTCAGAAGAACGAAAGGCCATTTGGTCACTTTACTGTCAGTGTCATTACTATTTTTCTTGCCAATTGTGAGAGTCATTAATTCTGTGTGTGTGTTTGGTAGATGATTTCGGGAGTGTGCAGCTTTTGACAATACGAAAAGACCTGATGGTGATGAGGTGCTCATCTCCAAATCAACCTCCCTGCCTGGTACAACCATACACACATGCACACACTTTTCTTTAATACTCATCTTTAACTAAAGAAACAGTGTTACATGTAACAATGCGTGTTTTCTGTAGAAAGTTGGCTTTCTCTCATCAGTGGATCAGGCTGAGGACATGCAACTTTGTAATGTGGGCGGAGCAGATGTGTATGAGGGATTTGATTGGCAGCCCATGTTGATCACACCCCCTTCTCAAGAGGAGAACCGTCAGTTCTGTGAGAAACATGATGTATCCTCAGATTTACAGCTGCTTCCAGCATTATTTCTTTCTGATTTTACTCTTTCCTCCTCTCTACTTTATATAGCTGGACTGAATTTTGGAGCAATTTTATTGAAGCCGTACAGTCTTCCAGAGAGAAGGAAAAGTCCTCTAGTGGTGAATATACATGGTAAGACTGACAGTTTTTTGTTGACAACGTCATTATTTCTCACACACAAATGATCAGTGAAGTATTTGTCTGTTCAGGTGGTCCTCATGCTCATTTTGCTGCTGATTGGAATGCCACAGCTGCTGCTTTAACCAAACTGGGATTTGCTGTTCTAATGGGTAGGCTTTATGTGTATGTTGCATTCTAGTTCTTGTCACAACAAAAAATAGAGAATGAGCACTGATTTAAAGTATGACTTTGTGTGTCACAGTGAATTACAGAGGCTCCACTGGTTTCGGTCAAGATGGCATAGAGTCTCTGCTTGAAAATGTTGGCAGTCAGGACGTCAAAGATGTTCATGTGTGTATATGCACAAATAATGTGTGCATTTTAAGGAAAAATTAGGTCATTGTTATATTTTTTTGTGTCCAGAGGGCAGTGTTGTGCACTTTGCAGAGTGAGAAGACCCTTGATCCTGATAGGGTGGCAGTGATGGGTGGCTCTCATGGTGGTTTTCTGGCCTGCCACCTGGTTGGTCAATATCCAGATTTCTACAGAGCTTGTGCAGCAAGAAACCCTGTGATTAATGCAGCCACACTGCTTGGAACCAGTGATATTGTAGACTGGTAACACACTCACATTTACTTCATTAATAACTCTGCTATTAAAGATGAAAAAGTGTTTGCACTGGCTGAAGGTGACTGTAATGATGTTATGTGCTTATGCCGTCCCTTCAGGAGATATTCCTCTGTGGGGATTCAGTATGCGTTTGACCGCCTGCCCACATCACAGTCCCTCATTTCAATGCTGGAGAAGTCCCCCATAATACACGCTGCACAGGTATACACACACACACTTAATCTAAAAGTTTACATTGCGTAGACTTATAAATACTTAATTATAAATACTGAACCCTTACAGAAAAGGCGTTTTTAGGTTTAACTCACTTTTGGGAATAAATTTATCCCCATAATATATTAAGATAGGTGCACACTCACTCATACTCATACACAAACACAGGAATAGTGATCAGTACATAGTATTTTTAGGGTAGCAAAAGATTAAATAGTTTAAATAGAAGATAATATGGTTTGTGTAAATGTGTGTTTAGATCCGTGCTCCTGTGTTGTTGATGTTGGGTGGGAGAGACAGGAGAGTATCACCTCACCAGGGTCTGGAGCTCTACAGAGCACTCAAGAGCAGAAATACACCTGTCAGGTACACACACACACAACCAAACACACCTGCCTTTAATAAACACATATTACACTGATATTTTTAATAGCGTGATAGACTAGGCTGAGTAAATTTCAACCATTTTGAAATGTTAATATTGGCCATTAATGGAATCTACAACTTTGTCAATGGATAATTAACTTGTATGATATGATACAGTTTGGGATCAGAAAGATTTTTACAAATTTATTTTTAAGAAGTTGACTGTGCACATCAAGGCTAAGTTCTATTTTAATATATTCTAAAATATTTTACAGTATTTAGGACTTTTTGATAAATAGCTTTATTTGAAATAGAAATCTTTTGTAACCATAAATGTCTGTGATTTTTTTTTTTTTTTTTTTTACCATTTTAATGCATCCTTGATGAATAAAGGTATTACTTTAAAAAAAATAAAAACCTTAATGACCCTAAATATATGAAAATATTGTTTTAGTAAGTTTTAAGTTAAATAAAAATTGCTTTCATGTAGCAATGTTTGCCTTTGACGTTTGAAAAACTCACTGCAGTCAACCTCTAATCACTATTTTGACGCCTTCTATTTCTTTTTCCTGTCTTTATCACACACATTCTCTCTTTCTCTCTTTTTATCTGTCCCTCAGGTTATTGTGGTACAGTGAAGAAGGTCATTCGCTGTCTAAAGTCAACACTCAGTCTGACTGCTTCCTCAACATCATTCTGTGGTTTAAAGAACATTTAAACTGACACATTTCTCAGAAACGCATATGAAAATATTCATCAAATGCTTTTTTTCTCCGTCTGCACATAATGTGTTTGACATTCTTGCCAAAACTGCAGATGTCCATTAATGTTGCATTGAAGCTGAAGTTAAAGGTTATACAGGTCACTGTCCACTAGGGGACAGACCAGTCCATGTTAAATTAGCACTGCTAAAATAAAGGGTCAAATGCCAAAGGATGAAATCATTGTTTAGAAATCAGAGCTCATGTACTGTGATACTGAACTTGTATTTTTTTTTTCTTTTTTTGAGTCAATATCTGAACATTCACCCTCTTTTGTGAGATGTTTACTCTTCACTATGTTTTTAATGGATAGTTATGATCTTGCCAATATTTTTAGATCAAACTTTAAAAAACATGGTGATTGTTTATAGATTTAAATTAGTTTGATTATGAAAAAAGTACATTTAGGATGGAAAGAAAAAGAGAAGAACAAAAAGCTATTTTCTATAGAGATCTTCAACATTCCATATTTATAAACACGATACGAGACAGAAATGTGTGATATTTATTTTGGCCAATACTTCTACTGCTCCAGCTCACATATCTAAGACTCTTGTGTCCATTTCACTTGCAGCTGCTTAAGAAAGGTATTTCCCTCAAAGATTTCTTTGTTTGATAGTTTTGCAACATTTTTGTCCTTTGAACACTTAATCTCCAAATCCTCTTTGACAGATTCATTCAGCTGTGTGTCTGTCATAAACTTTGTTTATAATGTTTTCTGTATTGCTTTTAGGTTTTTCTGGTTTGTGGCTCCATTTGTGGCACATTGAGCTCCAACCAGTTTTATGTTACACTGTTTTATGGCCAATTGTAGCATGTGGATTTTCAATATTCTGGCGGTCTCAGGGGGCAGATTGCTTTATACCCTGTTAAGATTGCATTGCTAATGACCCACAGAGAAAGAAGTAGAACACAACAGGTCACCTGAGACCATTGCCACTCTGTGTGTGTGTGCCTGTGTTTAAGAGAGAGAAAGAAAGAAAGAAAGCTCTGTATTACTTCCCCTTTGATCGGGTTTGTGTAGGTGTCTGGGTCTTAGGCAGGTCAACTATCATTAAAAGTCTTTGCTCTGTCTCAGTCTGCCTAGATGCTGGACGACATGCTCATAAAGGAAGATTAAAGAGCAAGGCAGAATTTGAGAATAAACACAAACACCCAAAACGCAGAAAATCATTGCCAGGGGGTGAAATGCAGATGAAAAACAGAAGCAGATTAGAGGAAGTAGGGAGAAAAATCTGAGTAGGTTTAAGGTCACACTGGGGTAAAATGAGCCACGGCTTAGTTGGTGCTCTCATGAGCTGTGATGTGACAACTAAACGAAAACACGAAAAGTTATCTGATGGCTCAAGCTTTTTTGTCCCAGAATGCTGGGAGTTGGGTAAGATCCAGTAGGCCTGGGGTACGTTGAATCAACGGCTATAAATATGACACAGCTTGAAGCAGAGAATCTATTTGAGTTGGCAAAGTAATACAACATAAATTAAATCCTTCAGACATCTTTGTTATACTTTGGTTCATGTTGCTTCAGTTGCTTTTGGACATTACAAATCTTATCCAAGTTGTTTTCTTTGATCTTAAAGATCTCAAATTTGATAAACAGCTATGCTTTTTTTTCACCTATTAGAAAAAGAAACGACACAAAATGTCTCACCTCACCAAGGTGTGTTAAACCAGGGTGTTGCTGTTAGTGGTGGTCAATGTCCATCCAAATGGGTGCCCACCCAAAAGAAAACAATTGTAATTTTTAGCATAGGTTTTCACATTGATTTATTGGCTGTTAAAAATATAATATGTCATTGTCCATCATATATAAATTAATTTCTAGATCATTTCAATGCCACCAGTGCCAAAATACTTTTTTTGATGTCTGACATATTAAACAATGAGCTGTATAAAAGCATTGTTGTTGTAGTATATTTTTTATAATTATGGTATTTGTTGCATTTTGTTTTGCAATTTTTCTGTTTTTATTTCAGGTTTTTCAGGTTATACTTTATTCAAGTTTTTTTACATATTTTATTTTAAATAATTTAAATATGTGGTTTATAAATACAGCATTCCATATTTACATTTAATTTCAGTTACCAGAAACAATTTGTAATAGTTTTGGATTATCTGTACAATATATTTTAAAAATATCTCACTAAATTTCCTGCAGTCTCACATGAAGAGCCCAGGTCTTTGTTGACGTAATGTGGAAAATTGAGCAAAAGGGTAAAAAGACTGTAAAAGAGTTAAATCCAGAAAAAGAGCGACTGTTTAATAGACAGTGGTCAGGGTGAATGAGAAGGACCAGAACTGACCAGTCATACCCATTAATGAAAGAGTATACAAGTAGTGGGGCTGCTTGTGTGTGGTTATCAGTGTGTTTAGACAGAAGGCTCTGGATGGGATTAGACTGAGGAGAGGACATTAAACAAGAGCATTTCCACCTGCTTGTGATTTAGTGTATTGGATAGGAAATGTGATATTACTTAGTGTGAGGGATGTGAGTGATATGTTGTGTGAGTTTGTGCAAGCCTGAAAACATTACAACGTACTCACGGGGTGTGGTGTAAAGAGTGTGTTTGTGTTTATGTGTTCAGGGGGCCGGAGGCTAATAGACTTTCGAGGTAATTAGCATGCTGCTGAAAACCATTAATTCATCTCACCTTTCCTCCCCATGCTTCCATTCGTGGGCCGGTCCGCAGCGCTCTGCTCAGTTGTCACTTTAATGGATGAGTCCATTAGCTGCCCCTGGCAGGGGAGGTGATTGGTCAGAGAGTAAACTGGGTAAAAAGGGCAAAACTGTCACCAAACAACTTAAGCTAATAGCGTCGTCACTTTACTTGATGAAATGTGTTTAACACGCTCTCTTGTACTTCGCTTTTCTCCCTCCGTCAGATAAACACACATGGCCAGCACCTATGTTCCAGTTAACGTTAGTCTTCTCTCGTCTTCTGTGTTTTTGTCATTCCATCGCTCCCTCCCTTCCACGTTTTGCCATGTAACTGTTGTTTCTTGGGAGTGATGGAGATGGAGAATATTTGGTCACTTGTAAAGAACTGACATTTCCTGTCAGCGTTTGAGTGTTATGACTGGGCATTAGGGTGAGACGGGGTGCTGAAACTGTGTGTGTGTGTGTGTGTGTGTGTGTGTGTGTGTGTGTGTGTTCGTGTTCTGCAAGTAAAAACAGCTTGCGGGGGCTGCAGTGAGAAAAAAAAGCTCTGATTTTGTATACGCTCATTTAGAATTGAACTATGTTCAGAATAGAATACTAGTGTATTGCATATGAAGTACACTGAATCCTGGCTATTATGAAAAATATGCATGGAGAGGGAGAGATGGAGTAAATGAATATGTAATCACTTGCTTGATCACATTTGCTCACTTTCAAACGTAATTGCTCTAAATTACTCACACACGGGTTCCTATCAGGTGTCTGAATAAAAGAGAGGCTTTGATGTTTAGTTCTGTAATGATGCACTTTATGACCAGCCTCATCCCAGACTATAAAAACCATGCCTTGATATACAAATGTAATTTTCTGTGTGTGAGTAATTATGATTGCATTAATAGCTTTTGTTCTGTTTGTTTGAGTCAGTAGATCAATTATTTTTCTGCCCTTGGCTTCATGGTGAGCCCCCGCAGGCTGAGCAGTTATTGTGGTGGGATGTTTTCCCGTCCCAAATCTCTTTCTCAGTCCAGAGGATGCTGCTTATCCAATACTAGATGGTTTTTGGCTATACATGACAGGGTTTCTCTTTATATTTACACAGCCGGAAGGTAGGATATGTCTCTCTGTGTCCGTTTCTAGTTATTAAATGAGTGCTTGAGGGAGATGGAGGAATTCAGCAACTCTATAGTTTAGGGTTCAAACCAAAGACTTTGGTTGCCAGCCCAGATTTTTAATCCTCACCCTGATACCAACTCTGTTGTGTGTATTTGTGCGTGTTGTTTTGGAGTTAAATATTTTGACTGCAGCGAAGACACTGTTTAGCAACTACCTGAATCTAATAAACCATGCTGCAGTTAATTTGCATTTATTACGTTTTTCCCCCTCATTGTCCCCCACATGCCCATTAGAGAAAAAAGTAGGGGATGGTGGCCATGGTATAGGGCAACACCAATAGTTGATAAATAACATTCCAGTGAATGATTACCATATTCATGTCCCATTGTATTTACAGATGTCTTACCACCATTATCTACACAAACAATAGTTGTGCTTTTTGGTATTCATTTCTGTTTTTGTCCAAAGCTCCATATTCATGCATAATTCAGAATTTTCTAAACTCCTGACTCCGATAGCATGTGTTATGGTTCATTCTGTCCCACAGTTCTCTGCATATATTTAAAGACCGTTCAAGTTCAAGCCCTTTGTACAATTTTAAAAGTTTTTAGGCTGATAAACATTCCTAATGAGTGTAAACGTAATCTCCCTTCAGTCAGAGGCCTGACTATAATCACAGTAACAAACAGAGACGGACCGGCTATAATGTTTGCCACATGTTCCTGATCACAGATCTGCAGGAATTACACTATAATCCCAATTTAAATGACCACAGCTCTCCGAATGAATGGCTGGGGAAGTCAAATCACTGCTTAGGGCACTGGTAACTTACTTCAGCACTGATGCTCTATGTGCTCTATGTATTGCAAACATGTATCCCAGTGTCTATTAGGATAAAATTTCCCAGATTTCACTGCTGCTCTCTCTCTGCAGGACAGCTCCGTGATAAAGTAAGATGGGAGTTTGGGTTGAAGTTGGTGATTGGTTGTTCTAACAGTTTTGTAAAGCTTAACAGTAGCAGCTCTGTTGTTTTAGGAGGAGGAGTATGAATAGCAGTGTTGGAATGTTTGCACGATTTAGAAGAGCGCTCACAAGAAGAGTTTTAGTGTCTCAGAGGCTTTCTGAAGTTGTTTTTTCCTCTAAATGTCAGACTGCACATGTGCTGTATGTTTCTATAGCCTGATTCTACACACCTACCAACCTAATGTACACACTTCATCATTAGTCAAGAGGTTCTTGGCTAAATTCATAGCCTTTCTCTTTCTCATTCACTCCATCCTTCCTCATCTGTCAGTTTTTAAATACCAAAAACCTCCTGACTTCTTCTCTCTCCAGCCCTCCATCTCTCTTACTCAATCAGCTTGTGTAGTGCTGCTTTACTCTGATCAGTGAGAGCCCCATCGCTCTCTCTCTCTCTCTCTGATGAGGTGTTGTGTCATTAAACTACAGTTTCCCTGGAGACTGAAATCTTGAAGTGGGTTCTGGAATGTTCAGTCTGAATTGTATCTTTATAATCTAAGGTCTTCCTTCTTTTTGTTTGCATTTCAGGAGTCTCTTTCATCATCTAGTATATATGTAAAATTAAAATGATGTTCTGCTTGTAGGGATCATCTATATTTATTGTACTATAAAAAAATTTATTATAGAACTCAAAAGTCTTTCAAGTCTGTCAAGATCAGTTATTGAATTAGACTGAAAAAACAGCTCAGTATGAATTTGTGTGAAATATTAGTAGTTTTGTCACAGGCTTTGCAGTAAGAGTTATTGAAGGAGCTATATTTGGCAGCACAAATTATATTCAGTTGATGTGCAAAGGGAGTTTAATTCTAAGGTTCAGAGAGAGGTTGGAATATGATTATTAAGTAAATTACTACTGCTTTAGGAGCAGGAGTATAAATGCAAATAAATTGAAATAGTATGATCTCTTCCAGGGCATCTGGGTGAAGTTAAAGCCTGCAGCGTCAGCTATGATAAAACTATACAAAAATACAGAGATCTGGATTTGGCTTGGTGCCTGTTTAGTGAGGTCCCATCTCTCTCAATCATGTTTCACTGCTGTCCCACAAAAACACATTTCTTTCAACAGTTCAGATACCCAAACAAGGTAGAGAGAGAAAAAAGCCAGGGAGGATTAAAACAGAACGGAACATAAAAAAGGTCAATCATAAAAAGATGCACCCCTTCCTTCACCAGCTAACACCCGTCGATTCACTTACCGCCCTGTCAGGCGACCCTCGTTCTAATAAATCAGTAGGCAGAATGAACAACCGCAGCAAACACAAACTAATGTGTTCTCAATTAGCTGCCTCCTGAGGAGCAAGAGAGAGGGAAGGAAAATGGTGATGGGTGAGAAAGGGGACGTCATGAAAAGAGAGAGGCGGAACGAGGGGATGTAGAGGTGGTGCTTTGCCCCAGATGGTTTATGGTTAATGGTTTAATTATCTGCTTTTGAAGCTTAACAAAGACCGTCTGGAACTAAATGCTCATCCCAGCTAGAGAAAAGCGAGACGGGATATCTGACAAGCTGATCTCTCTCTCTTTCTGTATCTCGCTGTGCAATTGTCTGTTTGGTTGATCAGTTAAAAACAGGAAGTGGGCCGGTGGTTATATTGTCTGTGCTCTCACCCGCTGTCTTGCCTCTTTCTCAATTCTCTTCTTTCAGCATAATCCACTATTCATCTCTCCATTCAAACTGAAATCCCACACTGCATGGTCATGGACACACAGACACACACACACTGCTTTCTCATTAACGCATGTGCCAGCACAAACAGAAGCTGCATGCTTGTGAATACATTCACACAAACACATCATAGCAGCCCCCAGAAGCCATAGAGATCATGGCTGGCCCCAAGGACACACACTGCACACCTCTATGGGATTCTGCTTTAAAAAGAAATGCCTCGGCTCTCACATCACCGTTCGGTTTGTTTGGTGTGGGGCTCAAAGGGAGTGAGATTCTTTTGTGTTTGTGTGTGTTCTCAGTCTTTTATAAAAACCGAGGGCAAACATTACTTAGGCAGCTATTTGTGGTCTTTAACCTATAGCAGAGATTCACTGGGGGCTGTGGGTTTGGAAGAAAGACTTTGGAACATGTACTGATATTTTAAAGTTTTGAAAAACATTATTTCCACAAAAATATTAAGCAGCTCAGTTGTTTTTAGAATTGAAATGTTTCTTGAGCATCACATTAGCCTATTAGAATGATTTCTGAAGGATCATGTGACACTGAAGACTAAAGCAATGGTTTCTGAAAATTCATGGAGAAATGTTAAGATGTGGTAAGACTTGATGAAATGCTCCTTTTCGTTGGTTTGTCAACTAGCATTAAAACAACAAAAGGAAAGATGAATTGCTAGTTCATCTGCTGAACAAGAGTATGAAACATTGGATGTGCACTTTCTGGTAAAAGTGATTAAATATAGCTAGTGTTTTTACACCAAAACCATTCAAAGCACTTGGAAAATGAAGTGTGAGACTCTGGGGTGCTTTATTAAGCATCAAAGTGAGTTATGATGTATTGCACTCCCCTAACTATTCAGTAAATCTTTTTGTGTTCCACAAAAAAAAAAAAGAAAGTCAAGTTTGGAACATGAAGGTGAGTAAATGATAACAATGTTATTTTTTTGGGTGAACTATCCCTTTAAACCTGAGTTTTAAGGAATCTAATGACTGTGCATCAGTCATTCCATGATGATAACATTTTAGTTTGAGCATGTATGAATTGTGAAATCCGTTTCAGATATCACAGAATTTCTCAATCATTCCGTTGTACACGCATACATACATTCCAGTACATACTCGTGCATCGCCTGTGCTGACATCCTCATAATTCATGCATCTCTGGTTTGTCTTTCTGTCAGCAGTTAAAATGTTGGTGTCGGGTTCAGGTTAATTATGTGTGTGTGAGAGAGAGACAATTGTTTCATGCTCTACTGTCACACAGAGAATGTGAGGGCCAGAGTCTTTAAAATCAGGCGGTGCTTCACGCATTGACTCGGGATGGGGGTCATGATCCTTGACCTTGGAGTTATCCAAGTTGTCGTCTCCTCCCCAGACACAAAAAGCAGAGCACAAACCAGCCTTGTACAAAGAGAGAAACTCTCTCTCAACACTGCAACCTTGCAGATATTCTAACAGACGGCAGATCTTACAGGGATAGTTCACACAAAAAAGAAAATTCTGCCGTTAATTAAACACCCTCATGTCGTTCCAAACCCGTAAGATCTTTATTCATTTTCAAAACACAACTTGAGATATTTTTGATGAAATCTGTGCATATTAGTACAATAAAGATACACATTAGCACCTAAAGGGTACATGCTGTAATGGAACCTTTTGAAAGGGTATCACTACATTCCTAGTGACAGCTTTTGGACCTTTTCTAAAAGTGTGTATAGACATTGCAAAAAAGTAGCCATGAAATTATATATGGCTACTTTAAACATTAGAACGTCTTTGTCACTAATACGACCCAGAAAACGGATGTTTTTTCTTGTTTAATGTCAACTTTTTGTTTAACTTTTCAAATGTGGAGTCTTGAGGTGAAACACCTGATGATAATGCTGGACTGACTGTGGAGTTTGTAATGAAAAATAAAAGATAGCATATTTTCAAATGTGTTTATGTTGGAAAGGAATTCATGGGTGAATTTGCTCAGTTCTCTATTTTATGCTTGTTAGTTTTAAAGCATTTCTGTAGATTAGCTTTGAATGCTGCTAATTAGCAGGGTTACCGTAGCACCCGTTTCGGAGAAATATGAGTTACATGCTTATTTTTGTAAGGGCTTTTGAATAAGCAGTGCATGACCACATCACAGACATACCGCTTGGCAGTCCTGCTGCACTACAATCCATGCGTGCCATCTGATCTTGACGGCAAATTCTAGTCACTCAGAGTCTATGAGAGAGAAATGGAGCACTGCTTTTATAAAAGGGATAGTTAACTCCAGAATGTCAATGATGTAATCATTGCCATGATTTACTCGCCACCAGGTTGCTGCAAATCTGACTTTCTTTCTTCCAGACTGAGCAGGTTGCGCTTTTCCATACAATTACGAAGAATGGGCACTGAAGTTTAAGCTTCAAAAAAGAGGCAAAACACTATAAAAATAAGTGATCTACTTGACTAGTGTACTGTATTTGTAGTTTTCTGAAGATATGTGATAGCTTTGTGTGAGAGACAGACTTCCAGTTAGTTGTAACTGCTGCAAATGAATCCTTGAGTCAACTGGATTAGTGTATTTTGTGAATGAATCATTCAGGCCAGTTTTATAAACCAAACAAACTGATTCATCTAAAAAAAAAAAAAAAAGAAAAGAAAAAGATAACAAATAATTCGCTTCTGTGTTGAATGTCTTTTCTCCTTTTTTGTCCCAGAGAAAAATAAGCCATACAGGTTTTGGAATGACACGAGGGTGAGGATATGATGACAGAAGTTTCATTTTTAGGTGAACTTTCACTTTAAGAACACATTCTGTGACAGTATACTGTCTTAATGAAGCCAATTACACTGAGAGTTGAAATATGGCCATATGGAAGGTGTTAAGAAAGCTGGACTGTATTAATGCTTTCTAGAGATGTCATTCCTTCTTGCTTGGTTAATATTGCTTTCCTCTTACTTTCTCTGATTCAGGCGTTTGAAACCACATCCCATGGCTCACAGCTTCACTCAGCACACCTTCCGTCTTTCCTTTCATCTCTTCATCTCTCATCCCCTCATTTCCCTCACCATTATTTTTGGATCCATTCTGTTTTTCCTTGACTTTTCTTCACTCACACTCTCTCTACTTTCTGTTCAGCTGGAAGGAGACGTCCAGTTCCTTCATGGAGGTCCTGAAGCCTGTGAGACTCCTCAGGGTTACTGGGCTCAGGAGTTTGTAATGTTGGGGGTCTTTTTCTCTATGATGATTGCTTTGGGGCCACTGAGTGTTTCAGGGTCTACTGAGCTTTCTAGAGAGCCCCATTCTAGCATGAATACCCACACACACCCACTCTCACTCACACACACACACACACACCTGTCTGTAATAGTATGTGTACTAATATTTAAATCTAGTGACAGGGGTCTGGACTTATTGTGGATTTAATAGTTTGGATTTGGCCTGTTGTGTGTTTTATCTAATTTGTCTTTATCTGGTTTGTATTTTGTCTCTGATCTTTCTTTTACTCTGTATTGAGACCAGCTTTGTGCATTAGAGTGATTGTGTAAAGTCAATATCCGTTCATACAATAGAGTTGCTTAAGGGGAAGAGATTTGGCTTTTATTTGAAAATAGTCGGCCACGAATAACATGTGTGAAAGTGTTTTGAATGCTGATAAAAGATTCTGTTTATCGGTTCTGTTTAAAATGAGCACATTGTTTTTCCTACTTTTATCAAATAAGTTTTTCTGTGAAACACAAACAGTCCTGGGTCTGTGTGGCTCTAGGTTGCTTTTTCTCTTTTGATGTTTTTCTGTGCTTTACAGAGAATTTCCCACATTGTGTTTCATTGTGTTTAACTGAAGGTCAAACATTTCCAAGAGACAGACAAAATATGTCATAATACAGGCCTTTTCTTTCTATCACTAATACAGTTGTTTCTTAGATTACTGAGGGTGAATTTAAATAGTCATGCCATTTTGTGTGATATTTAAAAAATCGTATATTCCCACAATTCAGTGTAACCAGGCCCTACAATAAATCCTCTTCTTTGCTCTATTTGTAATGTTTGGGGTCAGTAAGAGTTTTCAAGGTTTTTGAAGTAAATCTAACAAAAGCTGCATTTATTTGATTAAAAATGCAGTGAAACCGAAAAGTTGGCAATATCCAAAATCCTTATCCTTGACATTTTAGCTTCCCATGAGAAAACCAGCCTGTGTAAGGGGTAGAAAATACAGTTTGTGCAGTATAAAAATCATTATGTCTATAAAATGTCCCCATAAAACGTGGAAACTTGTGTGTGTGCATGAGAGAGAGAGAGAGAGAGGCCCCTCATTGGAAACTTCAGTAAAGTTCAGGTCTGCAGAGGTCACCACACCTCAGTTGCAGGTGTTATCATCGGGACAACAGGGACAATAGAGAATAGGATGACACATTCACAGAGATGTAACAAGAAAGCTGTGATTGGTGGTTTGGGCTTACAGAGAAGCAGGTCACGGTGGTCAAACTGACAGGCCTTTGAGCACACACTGTCTGATAGGCAACCTGCTGTAGAAACAGTAAAACGCTCAGGGAGTGAGAGCTAGTTCATTTAGAGCCCGAGAGAAAAAAAGATGACTAAAGGTTGAGGAGGAGAAGAGAAAGGGATGCTTGGGGTCACTCATATGTTTGCCATGTGTGAAGAAAAACAGGAGAAAGTTCTCATATGAAAGAAGTGTTGTTTTTAAAGGAGTAGTTCACTTATAATGAAAATTTGCTGAAAATGTACTCACTTTCAGGCCATCCAAGATGTAAATGATTTGTTGTTGTTTCATCAAAACAAATTTGGAGAAATTTAACATGACATCACATTGGCTCACCAATGGAGTGAATGGGTGCTGTCAGAATGAGAGTCTGAAAGAGAGCTGATTTAAAAAACATCACAATAATCTGCATGACTTTAGTCACCAATTAACGTATTGTGAAGTGAAAATCACATTTGAGTAGAGAAATATGCACAGATCAAGCACTGCTTTCAAGCAAGTTAAAAAACTCTTCTACACACATATGTTGATGGATTTCAGTGTTTTTCGTTGGAAGAAGCATAATTATGGACTCATAGGTTGGCCAGAGGCGATTGTTTAAAGTTAAACACATGGTGAGCAAATGATGTAATACAAAATTTCTCCAAATCTGTTCAAATGAAGAAACAAGCTCTTTGATGGTCTGAGAGTACATCTATTTTCAGCTAATTTTAATTTTTGATTGAATTATACATGATGAAATATGAAGTTGACTGTATTTACTTTATTAATACACATCCCAGTTATTATTATGAATGATTCATTAGTGTATTTTAAATAAATAAATAAATGCCTTTGCATTCTTTCATCAAAATGTAATAACTTGCCCCACCTCTGACATGGCTTTTCAGCTGTGATTTAATCAGTTCTGCCTAATGTTTTGTATATCCTGTTTTACTCTGAATTACATTACAGAATTTAAATGGTTTGCAAATATCGTTTTTATTTCACTTCAAATAAGAGGCTAGTTATTTGTTATAACATTGTTTCTTCATTCAAATTAGTTATATCAACTTCATTTATCAACTTCTTTACTTCTTAGTCTCTTCTCTTTCCTAAAGGTAAGAACAGACTGGCCACGATGAGCTGAATAATAAGCTTATAAAAAAAAACTGATATTAATCTGATAAATAATATTATTAAAAGCTCCCAAAGTTAATGTTAACATATGCGTTTAATAACAGTGCTTCATTATCATTGATTTTTTTATTACTAACATATATTTTTTCTGTGTTTAATTTTTTGGTAGTATTATGTGTATTACATATTTTGTTGTGAGCTTTAAAATGTGAGCTTTCTCTTTAGTAACATGCAGGGACTTTCCACTTAAATCCACCCTGGCAAGCTTGTGTTCATCTGCTTTCTCTTTTGAGTACCATTCAAAATCAAATCAACAACTGATGTGAAGAACCGAGTCCATGCCCTACATTTCTCTTTTTTGATAATCTGGTACAATTTGTTACATCACAGTGCTGCAGAAAAGATCTGTCACTACTTCTGTTTCATCTTAACTTCAATGTTAACGTATAACTAAGCACTGACACTGTTATAAACACATTTACTTTTAAATTTTAATTCGCCTTTCTGTGCATGAATATATTTATGTGCTTTAACAGTAATGTCCATAAAAATGCTTTTAGAAAGAGATGAAAGAGAATAAAAGAACAAATCAGTAAGAGTAGTTTATCACTGAAACCTGGTGTGTGTGTGTGTGAGTGAGAGAGATCTGAAGTGGTAAAGGGGTACGGTATGATGGAATGCTCCCTAATGTGTTTATATGAAACTCTGTTCATTTTTCAGGTTGATTTTAGTCAAGTGAGTGATGTGTGTGTGCGAGATTGGAGACAGGATGGCTGTGGAATGTGCTGCACTGTCATTGCAGGTGCCTCTCCCAGAATGCACTTCTGTTCTTTGTGTGATGTCACGATAACATCAGTCCTCCTGTCACCGCGACAATGACTGTGCTGTTGACCCCACCCCCCCAGACCCCAATAATTATCCCAGGCTAGATTGTGATTGGAGGGGTCAAACTAATAGGGCACCCCATGTAAGGAAACCACAGAGATAAACTCATGCCAGACTGAATTACAACACTTGCATACACACACTCACTCTATAATTCACAGTTCAGTCTCAGCAAGACTCCAGTGCCGTCACACAGGACGAGTAATAATTACATGGAAATGAAACCTTTCATTTAACAATGTCATCTGTCCCTTTGCCCTCTTCCGCTCTCTTTCATTCTCTTTGTTTCACCATCATCAAGATAAATTGAGCTGAAATGCAATTCTTTCAAGTGCATGTGCCCACCATGTGTTCCTGTCCCAGTGCGAGTGTGTGTGTGACTGATTGACTGTGGTGAAAGCGAGCTGCCAAGCCAAACCAAATCGACATAAATCTGCACTTAACCACAAAGGCTCCAGCGATTACACAAAAGCTCTGTTTCAAAACCAAGTGTACTGCTTCACTGCCTACTACTCTCATAGACTGCTGCCTTCCGAGGAAGCATCTTAACCTTCATAAAACCTCATAAATGACTGATTTAAAACACTATTCAGTTTGCAATTGAGGTTAAAGTCTGTCATCAGTTTTGAGCACCATCTCAAAATTAAATCAACATCTGATGTGTTGGACCAAGTTCTTTTCCTACATGTTTAGTTTTTTGGATAATTCGTTACACTTTATTACATCACAGTGTAGACGAAATGATCTGTCGTTACTTCTGTTTCATTGCAACTTTAGTATTAGCATGTAGCTAAAACAAAAAAGGACATTTTAATAAGCATGAAGAAATATGTAGCACACACAAGTATTGGGTATGTTAAACCATTTTAACTACACAGAACTTTTTTGTCCATGCATCCATATCTTGGCATCATTTTTATAATTTATGGTTAATTTATAAACAGAATTTCTTTCAATTGCCATTTCCGATTCTTTTTCACTGAACTCAGCACAGAAACAGGGATGCATGGATACACGAACACAAGAATTTGTCTAAACATATCATCAATGTGTCTATGATGTCTTAAAACTTTGCTTCCACAGGAAGCTCACTAGGTTTGAGAAAATGTGCTGAACCATTTGACGTGCGTTTTTGAAGGGGTTTGAATTTCATGGGTATGAGTATGGTGTTATTGCACCATAATTTGATATAGTGTTGTGGAATGTGTTATGTGAAGTGTGTGTGTGGGTGTTGGCAGACATTTCACGCCACATAGAATTTAAAGGAAACAGTGAAATTACTTTCTTAGCACATTTTCTCTCCCCCTCAGTGTGCAATTATGCATGCATTATTTTATTATAATATAATGAAAGTCTTAAATTACCCATAATTACCAACTCTTATCCACCAAATACAGTCCTGGGTGCAGTCTGGCTCTGATTTTGTGCGCGCTCTTAGATGGTCAGTGGTTTGAGCTCTCATGTCTTTGAGAACACGATACTGCACTAGCTCTAAATACAGCACATATACAGTATTCTGCTGCTGGCTTTGTATGTGCAAAATATAAAACAATAGGTTTCCTGTTTTCCAAAATGGTTTTATATTTTCCTGAATGGATTTCTCTGTCTCTTTGACACAATCATTTTATATATATCCTTCACTGGTTTGCTTGTTTATATGAAAAGTCACAAGAGAGAGAGAAAGGGACATGAGCAAATAGAAAAAGTTAGACAATAATAAAGACAGAAAGTATTGTGGAGGTATTTGGCAATGATTTTGCCACTAAAACCACTAGCGTGTGGTATATGGTTCTGATACTGAATGATTTGTGATACTCCAAGGAAATTCAAGTGTAAAGCTATGCCTGTATCAGTGTGTTTTTTTTTGTTATTTATGTACTATTACATTTTTAGATTTTGAATGGGCTTTCAAATTTATATTTTCAGTTTTTAATTGTACATCAAATGCAGAAGTTTAGTGATTTTGTGGTTTTATTTTTAATTTTTTTTTTTTTTTTTATATGTCCTGATTAATTTTACTACTTAGATACTTAAATTTTGATGCAAAACAACATTGCCCTTTTTAGTTTTTTTAAATTATCATTTTCTTGTAATATTTATCTTTTATTTCAACTTTATTTTAATTATCAATGATTTTAAGTAGTTTTAGTTAACAACAACAACAACAACACTGTTCTGTATGGCATTACCATGGTATTTCTATAGAGTTCAAAAATGTGGAATGCTTGTAATAATTTTTAATGGAAAGGAAAGTTTGAAGGAGAGAGAACCACACTGAATTTGCAAACCAGGCAGAAATGAATGGAGTATCAGAGGGATGAAATTAAATATTCACGAGGGAGTGGAATGAATAAAGGAAGGTAATAAAGGAAGTTTTGGGAGTGATAAAGCAAAGATGGGGAGGGCACACAGTGGGTTGAGCCAGTAGACACAAAAGCACCCTGCTCCCCCACCCCTCGCTCAGGCCCAGAGGGCAGCCCAGGGTCAGACTCTCTCCCTGGGGCGTCTTCTACTACAGCCCCAGGCTTCTGACAGGCCTGTGGGAGTTTTTGGAAGGTCCTGAGAGAGGCCAGACCCTTTACACCTCAGAGACCTCACTTCACCTGCATACCCTCTCTCTCTTCTCACCTCACTTCTATATTCTCTATATTCATATATATTAAGAAGAATAATCATAGCTGTACAACCCCTATACGGTGAGGATGACATGAATATTTGAGAAACCATTTGAGTTTTTTATATGGGCCAAGCATTCATCTGTAAAAGTAAGGTCTGTTGGCTTGAATTTTGATAGGTTGGAGTAAGCCCATTGTTTACGCCACAGATGAATCCAAGTTGGCAAGTTCATGGAAGTGTTTATGTTGTTGATTATTTTTTCTCCCCTCCACAAATGTTTTATGTTCTTGTCTGTCTATGTGTGTGTACGTGCAGACGGGTGTGTGAGTGTTTGGCCAAAGGATTTTGATTACAGTCAGATATGTGTGAGTAAGGGTCAGCAGATGGAAAAGCAATAGGACACAAGGCTAAGGGACCAGAATAGAGGATATGCTTTCTCCATCTTCAGGTGGAGAGGTTTGAGCTGACAGATTGTTGATGTTCACAATTCTCATTGTGTGTGTTTGTTCTGGTCTGATGTGATCTGGCTGTGTTTGAACAGAGTTGTGCAGATGGAAGTCCTCACAGCGGCCAGTGCTTAAATCACAAGATACATGAGCTCTATAATCCAAACCACACTAATGATATACAATCAGCATAATTCTCTTCTTTAAACTGTTCCAATAGCCTATTTTGCAATAAGATCTGTCCATCCATCAGGCAGTCCATCCATCCATCACAGCTAGATAACTAACATGCACATTGATGGTTTTTTTAATTTTTATTATTAATTTAATTGAAACTGTCCCACATTTGTGGCACAGTTTCCTTTGCACATATATGTTTTGTAAGTATTCTTTGTTGCCAAGAAGATCCCTAGTGAAAATAAGTATACTAAAATGTATTTGCAATACATCAAATGCTGAAATACAAAGTATATTTGATTGTGCTAAAGCAGAACTATTGCAAGTATACTTCAGGTACACCTTAAATATCCCTCCTTTAAAGACCAGATTTATTCAAAGATCATACAGTCTTCAATACTGACATTAAAACACATTGGGTTTAATACTGTGTATTTAGAACTCCAAACAAAGTTTAATTATAATTACATCAGTAAGTCTCAAGTGATATGTCAGTAAATATTTTAATACATTTAAATAATACTTAGAAATAAGTGAATTTTAAATATATTACTCATGATGACACATAAAGAAATCAATTTACATTTACTAAATTAACAAAACAGTACAAAAGTATGTTATTAATAATACATTAAAAGAAATCAGCCAGAAAGACAAACAACTGTTGTGTAATCTAAAATTTTAATTAGAAATTGACAATGTTTTTATAAAAATTTCATCATGTTCCAAAGAAGTGAAATAACCCAGAAATTACCTAGAAGGTGTCTAATTTCAGCGCTGGTTTAATCAGAGAGACGTTGAAATTAAGTATGAAAAAAATCTTCACTGAAAAAAGGATATGAACCCAAAAAGGAAAATGCACATGTTATTCAACTAGCCGTAAAATTAATGGTTTCTTTCCTATCCTAAATAAAGCTGGGGAGCAGAGGTACAGGCCCAGGGTGAGATGAGATGTTCCTCAAACACAAAAGAGACAGAATTATGAGGCTGTAAGATATTATGGGTTACAGTACTTAAGTTTTTATGAACTATGGGGTTTCTGTAAGAATGTGGGTTCTACATTCTTTCAGATGTGATTGCTGAAGGGAGGACGTGTGAGGATGGTTGTGTGTGTGATGGTGTGTTTGTCGGCTTTGAGAAGGGAGTGCTGAGTGAGTGAAAGTGCTCGTTTGTCATCGAGATTTGTTTAATTACAGCCTGTCCTTCTCTCCCTCATCCCTCCATCGTCAGTAATCTCCTCCTCCTTTTCTTGTGTAAATCCCTCCCTCTATGATGGAGGCTCCGTCTCTCCCTCAAGGGAGAACAACATTTGGCTGACTGACACATTGAGACTGGTGAGTAGGAGTGTGTGTGTGTGTGTGTGTGAGAGAGATGTTTGAGCACATGCAGCGACTCCTGCAGGGGTTTGGCTAGGGAATAGTGCGTATGTGAGTATGCATACTCATCCGGAACTTGACCATTAACAAAAACAGAAACACAATCGCAAAGTACACATGCACATAGACCTTTTCTGCATCTTCCACCCCACCTCTCTCTCTCTCCTACTGTGCGGTTGTGTAAACCCACACATCTGCCTGCCAAACGCTTCTGCAAAACTGTGCAAACATTGCACATGAGGTTTGTAATTACAGTACAAACCCAGTAAAAGCACAAACGCAAAGATTTAGATGAATAATCCATACATTTTCCAAATGTAAAATCACCAAATCAGTAGATTAGAATGATTGCTAAAGGATCATGTGACACTGAAGACTGGAGTAGTAGCTGCTTTGTCACCACAGGGATAAATTACGTCTTAAAATATTTTAAAATTTATTTTAAATTCCTATATTATTTCACAATATTGTGTTTTATTTCGTTAAATAAAAAAATGAACAATTATTTATTTATTTTCAATCAGGAGAAAACTTGGCCAAACCTCACAAGAAAGACTGACAGAAACTGCAGTGAGTTCTGAACTTCAGTCTCTAAGGGCTGAAGGGATGTCAAATCCCAACATCATGTCTGATTTCCTGTGATTTGTGCTAGTCTGATTGATGTAAACTCTCCATAGAATCCGTGTCTACCTTTTCCTTACGGACCAGTCCTACTTCTTTCTCTTTTCTTTCCTCCTCCTTCCCTCTGTCTGTCTTTTCAGGCTAGAGACTGAATTATTCTGGCCTGTAATAAAGGATCAGTGTCTGTGGGGTGAGACAGAGCAAGACAGCGTGAAGGACGCTGCAGGGTCCTGTGAGAAATAACTGTGTGTGTGGTGTACTCATAAGAACCCAGATCATCTTGACTGGCGGTTTAATACTGTAAAGGCAGATTAATCCTCATCTTTGCTGCTGTGTGAATGCTGTATGTTTTTGAGAGCTGAAAGACATGGTTTTGATCTTCAATAACTTTCCGTTGTCCAATCTGTTTCCCTCTCTGAGTCTGTGTCTTTGAGGTGGTCTGTATGTGATGTTTATAATGTAAAACTTATGAAATTCTGGATTGTATCTTTTTTGCTCTTTTGTTGTCTGTTTCTCTGCTTTCTGTCTGATGTCTCTATCAGTGTAAGTGTGTGTGTGTTTACCAGCAGAGGTGTGGCCCTCTTTAGTTGAACAATAAGAGTTTACGTGATCAGGAAATCTCCACTCTCCACCAACATCGGCAATTGACAATACAAGCTTGACCTTTGACTTCATTACAGTCAGAGGAATAAAAGAGGAAGGAAGCGATGTATTGCCCAGTCAATTGTGACCTGTATTTAATCTTACATTTGTACTAAAATATATTAATTTGACATAGTCACAATCGTTTATTGTTCTACACAGAAGTGTCATGACCATTCAAACTGATTTTTCAGGCAACTGAATTTTAAAAGCAACATTGCATTATTACTACAGATCAAAAAGTATCTAAAACATTGTGGAAGAAATCATATATACAATGTCGGACATAATAATAAATGTATATGTCATACATGTGCTGCAATATTTTTAAATCAATAACAATACTTTCAGTTAACTTTCTTTAAAAAGTTACTTTAAAGTAAAGTAACTTTATAAGTTATTTACTATTATTTTATTTTATTTTAATTGATAATGTTTACTGACTATTAATGTTACTTGCCATTTTGCTTGATTTATTTAAATAAATTTTTTGTTGTTGTTATTAATACGGGGGAAAAAAACCTTTTAAAACAAAATATGTTTAGAACATATTTTATTTCTTATCCTGCAACTTCTTGTAGTGTGAAGGGAGCCATGGAAGTTTATTTCTGCCACAGAAAAAAAAGATAATTGTCACTTTTTTATTTTACAGTTAAGAATTTTTTATTCTTTGTTATAAGGAACACATGTGTCAGGAAAACAAGAAAGTGTTCCTCCATAAAGCATCTTGCTTCTTGCCTCTTGATGGGAGTTGCTGAGTGTCAGGTTGATGCTGCTGTTTTGGAATCTAGATTGTCTTAAATTTAAAGGACCAATTACCTCACTTTCCCTCTGTTCACGTATTCTCTCTCTTTCTTACTCACTCATTCTGCTGTGGGAATGAGGTGGTTATCATGGTGGTGATTTGTGCTGATTATGGATGTGGAAACAGCGCATTCAGGAGATTACCTCCCTTTGCAACAGCAGAAAATTAGTTCCAGAACATACCTGTGTGTGCTGTGAGGCTGTTTGAATGTTCCCACAGCATTTTTCCTAGATTATCTTGTTTTGTGGACTGAGGAACCACACATGAACTAGAATGAGGGGGTGATGGTTTGTGTCATCCATCATAAACTAATTCAGTCCTTACCCATAAACACT
>JAUMHE010000055.1:8100337-8113236 GCA_032359235.1 Enteromius mattozi
CACACATGAACTAGAATGAGGGGGTGATGGTTTGTGTCATCCATCATAAACTAATTCAGTCCTTACCCATAAACACTTACATACTAGCAGCCTACACTGCCTTTTCTTTATAAATGTTTTTGTCTTGTTGTCTGGTAAAAATATCGAAAAGTCATTAAAACAACATGAAGAAGCTAAATTTTGAATGATGGTAAGATGAGTTTTCAGAGAATATCTTTATTTAAATTTATTGTTCTTACCCCATTGCCAAAAAAGGTTTATGCTTAAACTCCGACATTATACGTAATTCGAGATATACAGAATTCTTTTAAAACAACTCTTGTGCAATGTTGTTTCTTATGTAAATATTTTCTCAAAGATGTGTAGATGTATTAGTGGAAAAAAGAAAAAAATAGAAATGTATTTATTGTTTTTTTTATATATATATATATAATTAATTTATTCTATTGCCGCTGTGTAAAATAATTTTAATGAATAAGGAGACAAAAAGCAGACAAAAAAGACTCCCCCGAACAAACTTTTCTGAAGAATTTTGTTATTTTCACTTAAAAAGATCAAGTGAAGATAAATTAATCCAGATGAAGTAAAATCCTTTTTGACAAAGAAAATCTTCTGTCTGCTGTAAATATCCTTGAAAGTATTTCAAAATCTGACTAGAGGATTAATGCAGCAATCAGACGATCTAGAAAGGTAAACATATAGACTATATAGATTATGATAGCAGCATTCATAATCATATGAGCTAAGCCAAGGCTTTTCTCTGGAGATTAACATGACCTTATCTGCTAACTCTGCCATTAAATCAGGTTTTGCTTGGACTCAAAGGAAGTCTTGAAGGAATGGCTTGAGGTGAATGATGTCCTAAAGTTTGTGTCTTGTAGAGCTAACAGATAGATTTGTCTTCGCAAAGGAGCTATTTAAACAGATGAAAGACAGAGAGCCAAGGCCTCATGCGCACTGACCTGTCTGTGAGAACAATAAGGCTTTAATATCCACACAGCTGTGCATATGAAGAATGAACTTCATGAGGAAAAGTCAAAGTACACAAACTTGAAGATTAATACAATGTGTTAGATTAGTGTGTAAGATTAATACTGTACGTGTGAGAGTGTGTCAGTCTGCCTGTCTCCTTCACTCAGTATGAGTCTGGGAATTAGTGCATCTAAATGTCACTGGCTGCCAGGTGAACGCCAGTGATGCTCTGCCAACCTCCTGATGATAACTGGTCAGCTGCCAGAGGATTGCTGGAATGTTGCTGGATCATCGTCACGTAGTGTTTGTGATTGCTGGACCATTGCCATGTAAAAGATTGATTCGATCAATGGCTGCCGATGGAAATGCCAGATTTTGACTGGGTCCACGCCAAAAGTCAAAGTGTGAGTGAATGTGGACTAGCCATATGTGTATATACATACATAGCAAGATAAATTAAAATATACAGTACAGCATGTTGCTCACGATGGTAAATTGTCAGCTTTTTCACAGTGCAATGGATTAACTTGTTCAGCCTTGGCAGCATAGTGCAATGTCATTTGAAAAATGCACAAACCATCTACTTCAATATATCACACTTTGATAGCACAGGTTTTGTCTTTCTCTCTTCCTCATTTCTCTTTTTCACTCGCTCTTTGTCCACAGGTATCACAATTCCCCTTGAGGAGGTTATGTGGTTTTAACCTTTGACCCCATGACCCTTGTTAGTGGGTGCTCGGTAAGTTGTGAAACGATTGGCTGTTTGTGGTTCTGTAGATTTCTGTGGTGATTGTCGTTCAGCAACAGAACCAATCAGAGTATTTTGCTTGTCAAGCAGCAGAAGTGTGTGTTAGGTATATTTTGTGCGTGTGGATTAGTGGTTTGGCTCTGCTCATCTCTGGGGAGTCTGGACCCTTGTCTGTGTTGAGAGTGTGTGTATGTCCGTTCTTGCCTGCTATGAATGTGTGTGTGCAAATGAAAGTGTGTGGTTAATTTGTTCATACTGTTGAGATTTGTATGTAGTCATATAGGCTTAGAAAAGTTAATACTTTTAATAATACTTCATTTTAAGAAGCCTGTATTTTTTGGAAAGCAGCCACAGACTAATGCATGTGTGAATGCATCTAATAGACACAGTGTGTGTTTATGTATCTGACTATAAAGTCCCTGCTGTGGCTGGTTTGAGAGGGTAATTGGTGGTAATTGGTAGTAAATGTCCAGGAGGCACAAAGACCATTTCAACTGTGATCTATAAACAAAACTGCCAATACTTTTAACTATGTGTGTCCAACTTATAAATTACTTCTTTGTGTTGGTGGATGACTGGGTTTTGTATATGGCATGATTCTATATGTGTGTGTTTGCCTATGGGACCTATTGCCTTAAAGTCACACCGAAGGATTAGGACCAGGCGCCATATGGAAATGGGAAATTAGCCCGAGGCTGCTTGTGTGTGTCCAGAAGGCTTTGCAGAAAGTGCACTGGTATTTCCATTGAGATGTTAAGGCAAAGCGCCCAGATTCTTGACAGGAAACAGACTTATAGTGGACCTGTGCGTGTAGGTTAGGGAGTGATTGTGTATATTTACTGGGAAGAGAGAGGAATGGTGTTCTTATGTTATCTGAAACACGTTATATATGTTCCGTTACCAAACCTACTGAGCAGTTAATAGAGTTAGTTCACCCGAAAATAAACATTCTGTCATCATTTACTCACCTTCATGTCATTCCAAACCAATAAAACTTACTTTGTTCTTTGGACAAATATAAACAATAGAAGTCAGCAGAGGCCAATGTCATATTGGACCCCACTGACTTTCATTGTATTCGCTGAAACATTATATATAATATGTTCCACAGAAGAAAGTAAGTAATATAGGTTTGAATGAAGTGATGAAAATGTGTGTTATGTTCGTCAGTATCATACTGTGACATGCTCAATGAAAAAAAACATCCAAAATGTTAGACAAAGCAACCATTTTTTCATTTATAGAAAAGAATTGATAATATAGTTCAGGGTTTTTTTTGTTTTTTTTTTACTATTTTCCCAATATTTTGTATAATAGTATGACACTCTCTCAAAGGGATGCAGGAATGAGTCCCAAAATACAGTTAAAGAGAGATCATTTTAGCACCTCTGGATCTGTTGTCCCAAAGTCATTGGGTTTTCTGAGTGGGTATTTGAATAAATGGCTGAAAAAAGATCTGTGATTAACACAAGCTCATAACATTTTCACAATATATTCTACAGCATAAAATACAAGAGTAATACCACACTCGTTTACATGTCTTAAAAAAGGCGATTGTTAACAAGTGGCTAAATAAGACTACAGAGTTTGTCATTAAACAAGGAAAACTCATCTATTCACTAGTTTGCTTTCATAGCCTTGTTGTGTTTATAATGGTGTTCTTGTAAACTATTCTAACTCAAACTTTCCAGCTAGCAGATTCTCAATAAACATTAATAGAGTTGTCATAAACTTGATTGTGATACTTTCGTGTGACAGTAGTGTAGCTTATTTATAGTCTGAACATTTTACTTCTAGTGATTACATTCAGACTTCAGAATTAATAAAAACGTCTTGTTCGTTTGTGAAGATTATCACAAAACTTATTTTATGCAGGCTGTTCTAGTCTCAATTGTATTTCTCTCTTCAATCACACACACTCGACAAAAATCAAAGTGAATTAAATATAAAAAATAAATGAAAAAGGAGGTGGTCTGGGGTTTTTGTGAGTGGGTTTTGCAGCTGATACAGTAGGTGGGGCAGATCCAAAGTTTGAATCGTTATCAAGGGCCTCGTGGAGTTTTGGGGGTGTATAGAGGTTCATTGGGGGCAAATGGGCTCCTTTACTGGAGGTTTGGGAATCAAACACTTATCTAAAATAAATCTCAGTGTTTTAAATAGAGGGAAGCAGAGAGAAAGGTATTTGTATAAAATAAAAGCAGGATTAAGGTGAGGTCTGGTCTTCATTGGGTTCAGACAGAGTAGCAGAGCCTTATAAAACCTTTTTAACACCCTCATTTCCTCACACGTAGATGGACGCACACAAACACATACACAAACATTCTCTTCATGATCTCCAAATGTTTATTCAGTGTGCTCAAATTAAAATAGCATAGCCCAGCTTTGTTCAATTTCTGTGCTGTATACATCCGTACACTGAGACATATATCACCATTTTATGTGGCATTCCCATGAACACACCCAAAAATCCTTGGGAGGGATATCCGCAATGGCTTTTAGTAGTGTTATAAATTAATGTGATTCATTCGTTATGTTACTGAACTTTGTGTGGGGGGAAATTAATTTAGTAAATGAATTGGACACACCCTAAACACATATGAAATGCACATACTGACTTACCACCCACCCACACACACATGATCTTGTGTTTTTATTTAGCGTGTTTTAATATCTTTACTTTTTAAAATTGGGATATTTAACCTAAAAAACTAATTATTTCATCATTTACTCACTCTCATGTCTTTTCAAACCTGCTTTCTTTTTTAAAACACAAAACAAGAATTTTAGAAGAATATTTTTAGCCAAACAATGGTTTGGTGACCATTGATTTCCAGTTTTTAAAAAACTTCTTTTATATTCCACAGAAAAGAGAAAGTTATAAAGGTTTGGACAATGACATATTTCATGTTTGGTTGACCTATCACTTGATTGAGTATGTCAGTCTGTTTGTTACAAAGAAATATCATATGACTTCAGAAGACTTTGAATCTACTGCATGACTGGTATGGACCACTTTTATGGCGCTTTTGTGTCTAAAACGTCAGTCGTCATTTATTGTAACTGCGTGGTAAACAGTTTTAAGTTTTCTTCTTTTGTATTCTGTGGATGGAAGTCATACGGGTATAGAGGGTTGACATGAGGGAGCTATTCTGTTAAACAGCTATTAAACCTTTTCCACACAAACTTTAGCTGTGTTAACAGTTATAACCGCAGATTTGCTGATATAGACTTCAGAGGCCCCCAAAAACTCAGCAACCAGATCAACCACAAAACAGCACTGAAATAAAGCCAGGGAAAGATGTGAGGAAATACAGGGAGGAAACAGGCTGGGGAGCAGGCTAAGCAAATCTTTTCATCCTTCCATTTACTAATTTCTGTTTAAACTGAAAAGCTGACTCTGGATTCTGTTCTGTCCACGGTTGTAGCAGAGGACAGGGATAAAAGAAAAACAGAATGAAGGATGGAAAAGGTTCAAAGTTTCAGCTCTCACAGGTTTAGAAGCATGAGCACAAACACACACACACATATACATATATATTTGTGTATGTATATGAATTTAGAATTTATTTGAAGCAGAAACATTCTGTAACATTATGCCTTTACTGTGACTTTTGATCAAGTTAATGTTTGAAAATTTTGAGTGGTAGTTTGCACAGTTTGTCTTTAAATGAGTTTGTATTTATGAATACTTTAAATACCTTAAAACAGGGTTATTCAATTAGTTTCATTTAATGGCCAGATTATCAAATTCAAATTTTGAAGGGGGCAATATTTTTCTTTTTAATTTATTCGAACTTAAGTTCACTTTAAATTACTAAAGTTTACTTTATAAGTCTCTTTACAAGGTCGCTCGCCACTATTTGACTGAAAAAATATTTTATTGTTCAGAGCTTAATTTTTAGAAGCTCAAAACAAGGAGTCTTTTTTTCTTTTTTAACATCTAGGAATCTGGATGTGAGATACATTTTAGTCTTGAGAATAATCAGCATATTCAAATGTATTTTCAGCTGTGACTTGTGTGTGTGTGTTCATGCTCTACACAACCTAGCTGTTGATGAGTAATTTTTTGCACCACTGTAAACATAAATGTGTAATATTCAGCTGTTATTACATTAAAAACTCATTTTAAAACCATGCATGCATTCACGGGTTCAGCAGACTAAACACAAGGGGCACTGATGTGCACAATCTTAAATATTTATGCTAAAGCATTTTTCTCAGAAATACACATTCACACACCTGCAAACATACAGACCGACAGGCCACTTAAAGCCACACAATTACCTCAAAACACAAACACACACACACTGTTGTGACAGTTATGATTTATGAGCACTGGGGTTTTGAGGGTAAACAAATAAATGCATTCAGAATGTGCAGGAGATCAAAGGTCACGAGTCATGTTCAGTGACAATGTCATTATGATCATCTCTGTCAGGGTCATGACCTTAACATGCTTGACCAATTGCTGCAAAGCATTACGCCCACTTCAGAACGCAAACTGGAGCATGTTATCAGAGCTTCATGAGTAATCACCTTTATACAAATCCCTTATCAGAGTTTCGGGTTATCAAATTACCTTTTTTAAATTCAGAGAAGTTAAAAACTCAAACAGTCCCATAACAAGCCCAAATTCGCAAATACATTCCACATAGTGGCTTGAGTGTGAATATATCCCGAAATATAAGCCAGAGTGCACAATTTAGGGTGTAATTGTGCTGTAGTTTCATGTTTGAATCTGTTCATTAATCTTCCTATTGGCCAGGGAAGGATAATGTTGTTGTGTAACTGGCCATATGCCATAAATACACACTATTCTGGAGACGTCCTCTGATAATCTATCTGTCACCAAGTCCCACACTTAGAAACACATGCACACAAAGCCCCTGAGCTCTGAGATGTCCAGTCATTTCCTATAAATACATGCACTGCTAGTACAATATCTCTCTTTTTTTTTAAGCTGGCAGTGAATTGTTAGTGTAAATGTGTGTGCTATCGTGTGTATTCATGTTATCAGTATGAGAGAAATAGCTGGAAAAGAGGAAGAGGTGGGATGACAAATACTGGAATATTCTCAAAAGGAAAATAAGACTAATGAGAAAAAGAGCAAAGGAAGAGAGGAGAATGAGTGTTGTGTCAGAGGTCACAGTACAATCAAGACTTTCTATAATTGAACTCTTTCCTCTTCATGGGTCAAAGGTCAAACCCCAGCAGGGATTTGTGGTTACCTCACATTTCATATGTCTAGCAGGTGGTTCACACACACTCTTTGATGAAACAACTTGTTGCTTTTCTAATATTTTCATTGTGGTTTTCTCTCTTTTTATGGTCTGAAAATCCTCAAATTTTTAGGTTAAAAGATGAAAAGATAATATAAGAACCAACATATCAAGTTCAAAAACATTTACAATTCCTTTGCATTAATTTTAGTGATTTAAATGGTAAATGGTATTCGATTGATTTACTCCATTTTACCTTGTCCAAATAGTAAAAAAGCTATGTACAGGAGGATTACAGAATAATTTCTCTGTGTCTTCTAGATGTCAACTAGTTTTTTTGAGAGAACAAAATGTGTGTATGTGTGTAGAAAGTATAAATGATGAATAAAATTACATACATACAATCATTATTATACTATAGGGGTCGACCGATTACCGGTGTCAATATTAACCATTTTTATGGTTATCGGTATCAGTCGTTTTCAATCTGATTTGCAAAGAAAATTATTTAAAAGCATTTAAAGTAAGTTTTTTGTCAGAGCCTTTGTTATTCTTAATTTTGCACCAGACATATATATTAGTTTAAAATATCAGTTTTATCAGTAATAATGAATATCTGCATCAACCCAACAGTCAACCCCTACACTACACACTAAATCGTGGAGATGAGGCTAAGAAAGAATTGGAGGAGCTTAACCCATTAAAACACACATCTTAAATTTGTTTTCTCAGCCCACCAACATTCTGGCTGTCAGTCTAAATCATTGCCTGAATCCTTCTGTATATTTAGATGTGAGCTGCTGTGTTTGGACATGGAATGACTGAGTACTCTTTGCAGACTTTAACTACAAAATGTCCTACACAATAAACTAAAAGTCTGTTAAAACAGGTTCTAGCACTCCAGACAGTTTGCACTTGGCAAACAGTCACACTATGTCTGAAATCTTTCCCTATGTAATACACATTCTTTCTTTCTCTCCCTTTCCTGGTCATTTCTAATCACCCGTTGCTATGACAGGAACAGCTTTGGATGTGGTATGCTGACATCATCTACTAATGACGTCTGCTTTTTTCTCCGTTTGATTGTCCTGATCAAAAGATCCTGCAGCGTCTAAACGCTCCCAGAGTATCAGGACCTCTTTAGACCCCCCTGGCAGAAAAACGTGTTTTACAAAAGACACTTTTTGAAAACATGCACCTCCCCAATGCAACCCTTGAGTTAATTAAAATCAGCAAGCTGCAACAATAGCATCAAGTGACAGATCAAGGGAGAGATGGAATGTGTCCTTAGGTTATATATTCTGGAGTCAAAATAATCAGAGTAGTCTTTCAAAACATCCAAGAGCAAACATTTATGGGCAGACTGAGTGCACAGACCAAAGATAAATGAATCTGTGGAACTGCAAGAACATTGAAATACTTTTTTATTTATTATGAAAATGTCCAGCAATCCTTCATAATGTAAATATATTGAAACCATTTTTTTTTTTATCTTACAATTTAAACAATTATTTTACTTGAACATTTTTTTGAGGTACAGTGGGGCTGTGATTTTATATTTTTAGTAAATATGTTGAAGTAATAACATATTAAAGATGCAACGGCCATAAATGACCAGCATATTCCTGCTAAACTCCATTTAAAACCAGCTACAATGCAGGGTAACAGTATGATTTCAGTAGGAATATGACATTTGTTTTCATATTAATATTATAACTTTTCTATGGCTTATATATGGTGATTAATGGTTAGCCTACAATCCATCCAGACTTTTGTTATGCATTTAGGTAGCTTTAGACCGCTTTAAGCTAGTATGATTTATGAATGGATATAAACTATTTCCAGTGCAGGCTACATCATAATTCAAAGTCAGTGTTTTTTGTTCCTCTCTCTCAGTGGTGTTCCTCTACAGATTTAGTCATTTTGATTAACTTGTTTGGAAAACTGCCATGGATAGAGTATGAATTATTTAATATCTTTTAGGGTCGAGCTATAAATGCTATTCCTGCCTATATCTAATCATTTGAGTTTTGTCTCGTTCAGCCTAATGGAAAGCGCTCGTGCCGCCGGCAGTTGCTATGGTTACCTCCTCAAGCGACTTTCGCGGGAGTCAGTTTGGCGCTTTATCTAAGTTTACTGAAGCGTTGTTTGGTAATGCTTTATATGTAAAAATATAAGTATTTCTGAGAACCAGTAAGTCTCGCACCCTTGATAGCACTAAGGAACGCGAGTGACAGGCGAGTACCGGGACCCGTTTCGCTTTCGAGGCGCAGAGAGGGCGGGGAGGGTGGAAGAGAGAGCGAAAGAGCGACAGAGAGAGACGTGCGCACTTGAGCTGGAGGAGCTGTGTGGGAAAATATCGCACAGGGGCAGAGGCGAGCGACTCGAGCTTAACCTGAGATCTGGGATCTCACCATTCAGGTCCTGCTGTGGATGTCCAACATCTTTTGCGTCTGGACTTAGTTCAAACTTTTATAAGGGGCACAGCCCTGAGATAAGTATTTATTCCCGTTAGAGTAAAGAAGGGTCCATTGAAAGTGGTCCATTCAACATGGAATTACCGGTTCTGGTTTTAGTGACGGTTGTCCTGTCGTTCGGAACCAGCACTAAACTGAACGTGCCGCGCCTTCGCCTGTCATACAAAGGTAAATTACTCAGTCACCTTTATCTGAATGAGCTTTACTTTATTCAGTTTTTTGCTCACCTTTTAAACGGAACACAAAAGCCATCTAATGAACAGTTGTAAATGATCTGGTTAAGCTTTATCCCGCTACTGTGAGTAGAGAACACGGTCCGGTGCTTTCAGTAGCTAGATTAATGACTGCTTATTTTCACTGTTTGAGTGTTGAGGTTAATGTTGCCATCCTTTAGTTCATCGTGGGAATAGGTCTACAAAATTAATATACAGGTGCGTGTGGTGGCAGAAGGCAATGTCACCTTTATTGGCAATCAGAAACAGAAAAATGTTCATTGCATAATTAATTTGCTTTAACTGAAGCTCCCAGGACATTTACATGCTGATATTTACTCTGAAGAAAAGTAGCCTATGAAGTTGCCAAATGAATCTGTACTGTAGAATGTTTCGACATCACTGTTTAGATCATTTTCTTGTTTATTTGATTTTTTATTTTTTTTTGGGTCACAATGCCTTTATTTTCTTAAATGTGTAACCTATATCAACCCAATTTTCATTGTATTTCGAAGTGGTCGAGAAAAAAAACGCCCATTCACTGCGGTCTGTCACTATGGCTTTATTAATGCAGGTTTTTTTGTACTTATGCACAGAATAATAATTCTAGAAAACTGTTTCCCTTTGTCGCTTTTCGCATCTATATTGCTTTCCACACATCCTGCTTTCCACACTGAGTCTTTTTAAAGCTTTGCGCCCTCAGTCCCTCAGTGACCTTATCAGATTTAAATCTGAGCGCCCTGTTCAACACGTTTACAGTGCCGTTTCCGTCTTTGCGCGGCAGTGAGCTTCTCTGGAGATTGTTGTGGCTGGTCTTTTTTAAGCTGTGGGAAAAAAGCTACGTCAGGACTCCGGGCTACTGTTTCAGCTGTTATCCAAAACTCCGAAATCTTCATGCCTCGAGCTCTCCTGGCGCGCGCTCAGACTCTCCGCGGTGCGCGAGACAGTTATCGCACTCTGCTTATTACCAGATTTATAGAGTGAACAGAGAATGCTGCAGTGGCCTGAAGGAGTTTAAGATATTTTAAGATATTTTATCACTTTTGTTACACGCTGCTGCTTTGATATTATTAAAGGAATAGTTCATCCAAAAATTAAACTTCTGTCATCAACTCGCACTCATGTCGTTCCAAACCCGCATTTATTAATCACATGTTAAGCTGCGGTCTCATTTACCGTTGTTCAGCTAATTCTTGTAGGTGAGAAGCAAATAGGAATCCGTTTTCGAATTTGTGTGAGGGCGAAAAATTCCCCCACGTGGTCACGTGGATAAACTGTTGACCAACAGAAAGCTGCTTGGTTTGAAAGTGACTTGTGCGTAGTTATGCTTCATACATCGCGACAATATTGACAATAGACAAGTCACCTTTTCGCTGTAAAATTGCTGGTGTTATGGCACCTTTAGAATGACATTCAGTTTCATTTTATGGAAAAAGATTCAATGAATGTGACTATCTGTAAGTTTTACTTCTTCATGAAGGTTGCAACAGTGTTTTCGGATAAAGTTTTCTTAACTATAATATGTATATGCAACACCTAACATTTTTTTTGGGGTCCATGGAACAAAGAAAGTCATATGGGTTTGTAACAACAGGAGGGTGAGCAAATGATAAACACATTTTATTCTGATCCCTACTGGCTCCCTAGTATGTAAAGAAATTGCTATGGAAGTCAAAGGGGACCATTTGGTTTATTTTTTCAACACGAGAGAGAAATTGTTACAACATTATTATTTTTGGGTGATTAATCAATATAAGAGAAACTTTGTGTAACCCTAATCTATCTGCAGGGTTCAAAGAACAATGCTTAAGGCGGCGACAGGAATGTAAAGCAGTAGTTTGTATTAAATTGTTTATCTGTGCCTCTGATAAGCTCTTTTCATTAATGGTTATAAACTGAGCTAATAGTTGGGTGTCTGGTTTCCCTTGAACGCTCTGAGTGCGTGACTGGAGCGCATCTGTGCAGAGTTTAATGCAGTCATCTAATGCTCGCCCAGTCCCTGCGTGGAGCTCTGATTGCATGTAATCGGCCTGTGTTCTTCTCTGTGGACGCGCTATTAACCTTGATAATGATCAGCCTAGAGACCCGTTCGGCTGTACTACATATATTTAGATTTTCAAAACTACAGGGTCTCAGAACGCATGTTGGTCATTCTGCCTACTGAAAAGGCTAAAGCACACACTCATCAAGCTGTCAAAGCTGTATGGATTGGTCTGGAGGGAGCATGTTATGTTTTGAGTGGGAAATGAGGGACGGCCTGTATATGCCAGCAGCTGGGCAGTAAGTGTGTGCGTGGATCTTGTGGGGTCCTTTGGTGGGTCAGTTCTGACCTCTGCTCTGTGAAATGTGTGTGCTGATTTAGGAGGAGACACATGGTTTTTCCTCCCTCATGCACTTTCACACCCGCATGCATTCATATACACACACTGGCACACTTTTCTATTTTATGGTTGAACATACACAGAGATGCAGAGGTGGGCGGATCTGTGTTTGTTTTAGTTTACATGAATGAATTAATGAGTTTATTTTTGTAGTGTTGCCCAGATGTTTATGCGTGGATTGTGAGGCCTGAGTAAAGAATCTGTCACTAAAAGAATGTTTGATGATTCTTGTGTTTCGTTCACATTCTCTCACTCCCTAAATATTCCCAGCTCCTTGGAACCGTTTGTTTGAGAGAGCAGGCCACAGAGTTTCATGTCTGTAAGATGGATGTTGTGAAACTCTCCCATGAGATTGCAGTTCTAGATTAGGAATTGCTCTAAATTTTAAAGGTGATGTTAGAACTGGAACCGCCACACTATAGCCACTGAATTAGACATGCTCTCTCTTATTAAAATCCCACCTTACAAACACACAGTTGTGCCATTGAGAATATTGTAATCAGAGTCGATGCAGCAAGGCAGTGGCATGCAGCAAAATATCATTCTCGCACCACAAACCAACAACTGCTTATAACAGCTGCTTATGAAGCTGAATATGGCATTGAGCTTAAACTATCAGCTTCTCAGATGCTCTCACCTTCCTGCATCCCATATATGGGCTGCTCTATGAATGTGCAAAAACATTGACTGGCAGAAAATGCTTCAAAGTTTTTTTTGGTTGGCAAAACAAAATATCTGCATGACTTTTTCCCTGTTTACAGATACTTATTTTTCAGACCTAATTCAGTCAAATCTATCCAAAAGGGGCTTTTCACAGTTGTGCCTTAGAAAAAATGTCTCCGGTTTTTAGAGACACACCTTTTCTTTAGTATAAAGAACATTTTTTAAAT
>JAUMHE010000055.1:8125676-8138489 GCA_032359235.1 Enteromius mattozi
TCATATTGTAATACCTATGTCATACCCATGTCATTATGCAAATTTGTGTCCTCATAAACCACATAAACATGCACACAGTTACTTAGCCTTTTGCAACTTATCATAAATGTATGTTTATTTAAATCTGATTAAATACCATAAGTAATTCTAGATTCTAGCACACAGAACTTTCTGCAATTTTAGAATTAAAAAAATATATAATTTTCCAAAAAAAGGACATTCAATAATTTGCCCGAAAGCAGATTTTTTAATTGATCAATGTTTTTAAGTCCTTAGCAAACTCTGAAATTATTAACTTAAGCAAAACTGTTATTTATCGAAAGGTCTTTTTTTTGTGTATAAAGTATATACAAAAAGTTAATTTCAACTACAGTTAAAGAAGATAAAATTAAGATAAAGAAGCTAAATTATATGGCTATTATTTAATGTAAGATCATAGCAGTGTATGTTGATACATTAACACGAAACTAACAACTAAAAGGCAACATTTTCAGGTATTAGGAAGGATTAAAGACTATTATATGATCATGCAGAATATGTGTCTTCTAGATATAAATAAACAGCCTATATGTTAATAATATGCATGCTAATAAGCATCTAGTTAATGATGAGAACTGGTCCTTGTACCAAAGTGTTACCCAAACAGTTTTATAAAATATGCAATGCGGGTATCTGCTCCGTTCCACTAAGGGGTCCTGGCCTGAGAAAAGTTCAAGACCTCTGATCAAAGAAGCTAAATACATACATGCACACTTACTTCTAAAACACAGACCATCTAAAAAACTCAATCCATCATCATAAGTCTGACACATATCTGTTCCAGCTCTTCTGCACCACACACAAAGCGTTTTCTCATGAGACCGATTTAGCACTAGTCCCAGGCCACTTCCGTCTGGATATTTTCCGTGACCTAAAACAACAGCAGAGTAGAACCTGTGGGAAATCCAACATAACACACACACACACACTGATGGGGGTCAATCCCTGGCCCCACCTCTAGATAGGATTATAGATGACTGACAGGTGCTTTATAAGAAAAATGACACTGATTAATATGACTTCAACCTTTTCTTTTCATTCCCCTTTCTTTTTTCCTTGCTTCTCTGTTTTGTCTAGGAGAAGTGGAGGTCACACTTATTTGGATGGAAGTGGAAGTGGATTTGGAAAACACTTTGACAAGTCTTCTGCTCTCCTTCCCGCTTCTCTCCCTGCCTTCACACACAGCGCCTGATTCCCTGCAGCGGCTGAAGATCTGTTCCCAGTAAGAGCTGTCAGAAGAGATTCTGGAGACTGAATCAAGAGACAGTGTGTGTGAGTGTGTCACAGAACACCGTCAGGAAGCTGTCAAGGCCTCTGGTATGATACTAATGATCACACACACACACACACACACACAGACAGCGGTAACATTATTCATGGGGATGGTGAGAGATTATCAGCGGATTGACTGATTCTGCTGGGAATGTGATGGGATGAGAGTGGCGGATCACTGCTGGAGTTTTGAGCCTTCGACCCATCAGTCTATGGGTGTCAGTTCCAGACTAACCCAATGGGACCATCACACACACACACATACACTGTACTGTAGCTCTTCTCCACTGCATAATACCTTTATCACTTTACATTTAATCCCTTGTCAGTTTTACTGCAGTTCTGCTAAATTTTTAAGTTTGACTCTCACTCTACGTGTCTTTCTTTCTGTCACACACACACACATACACACACTTCCTCTGGATGAGCTGTCTCAAAAGAGGCAGAAATCCCCTCTATTAGTGTGTAATTGAAAGGCAGGGACTGCAGTAAAAGATGATAGATGGGTTTTACACACACACCTTGTTTCTCAGGTGTCAGTTAAAACTGTGATTGGACCATGCAGGTGGGCCATTTATGGTTTTCAAAGAACCACCCATCTGGGAAATCACCCTTAGAAAGAAACAGAGTGAGATGTACTTAAGAGGTCAAGGGAAAAATCTCACACACACAGCATTAAAAAGCATCTACTCCTCTGCAATTTAGTTTCTTGATCAAACAAAAAGACATCCTCATCTGTAGCCAAAAACCCATCTATTATAAGTCAGACAGACAGACTGAGAGAGAGATAAAACTTTTCAAATCACCTCTAAATAAAGCCTAGGAAACCTGAAACGGTTATATGTAGTGGAACAAATTATTTAATGGTCTGCAACCAATAAAAAATGCTCTATAAATAAACTTTTTATTAGATTTACAGATGCAAAATGCACAGAGTAACTTCATAAAGAACCCCTTTATCACAAACCAGAGGGAATATGCATTCATATACTCCATCTTTACCTTGTACACCCACACACAATTGAATAACACGCACAAAGAAACTCATATGCAAACATCAACACTATGAACACTGAACAGCAGGCTTTAGAGACATATGGCAAAACAAATGTCAAGAAACTGCTGTAAACGTGGATAAACGTGGACAGAGTAGACAGCACAGACTCCAGCCTCATGTGTGTGACACTCAAGACTTTGTGTTTAGTTTGGTGAATGTTTAATTTAATTCATTAATGAGTGCAGCTGCAGGAGAACTGAACAAAAGTGATTTCACACGGAACAAATGGCCCATAAAGAAAGAAAGAACTGGCTTTAGTGAATAAATAAAGTGCTATTCTGTACTAAGACGTAAACTAATATGTTATTAAAATGGAATTATAAGAATGACAGTGTGACACTAGGTGAAGTAACGCAAATGATTCGTAGACATTCAATTTATCAAACAACCTCTATTTTCTAAACATTTCTAAATAATCTTATTGCAAACAATTGATCCATGTGACTTTAATGTGACTGTGATTTCAATCAAAATGGCATAACTGCATGTTCCTGAAATGACAGACATCTGGTGATGTATGCAGGACCTCTCCACTTAAATCCCGCAGATACTATGCCTCCATCCTATTAACAACAATTAAAGGACTAAGTCCCTGCCCTAAATTTTTTTTTTTCCAATAATCATTTGTATGTACATCACCATATGGAAGAAAAGAGACTTTACCCCAGTGGAAAACGTACCATAAGGAGTTAATCTTGGGATTAAGGATTTTTTTCTTCCAGAATTCCAGGTGGTGACATGTGAAATATTCCAGATATAAAACCACTAGAATAAAAATGATTAAAAACAGAATCACGTTTTTTGTAACAGGTGTAGTTTCACACAGAGACCGGCTCATCTCATTTATGATGCTGCAAGACACAGTGACAAAATATACAAGCAAAAAGGTTATTACATTTTCCATTGTCATAAAAACTAAAATATATATTTTAGTTGAAGTAGCTGAAGGCCAGTAAGAAATATTTATGGATCCTGACTGTATAGCTCACCCAAAAAATTTAAATAACATCCCCTCCATTTACTCACCCTCACATTGTTCCAAACGTGTATAAATTTCTTTCTTGCACAGACTACGTCACTCTTGTCCAGAGAATGAAAGTGAATGGTGACCATGACTGGTCCATATTCCTCTTTCATATCGGGTTTGGCAGGAAGTTGACAGGAAGATGTGTAAATGATGAACTATTAACTATTAAGTTCAAGATAAATGTATTTATCATACAATGTGATTACAATGACACAGAAACTCTTCATCAACACTTACTGATATTCTCCACTATTACTAATAATTCAATAAGGTTATAATAACAAAATAAATAGACGTTTTACTCTGTTCAGACCTGAAACACATTATGTGAGTGTAGTTTCCAGAGGAATGCAAGCAGGAATTCTCGTCATTGTCTCCACTGAGCTCTTGTCTCCCACATACATACACACACACACACACACACACACAATTTGCTGCATGTTCAAGAAAGGTCAATACCAGCTGACATCCAGTCCAGAAGGTGTCCGTGTTAATGGAAACACGTGGGAATTGTTAGCGCTAATCACTGTTTGACTAATTAGAGAAACAATCTGACCGCTAATGAACCACACAGCAATAAAGAAACCAAAGAATTCCACATTTCTCATCTTCACACACATACACAGACAAAACTGCCCCACTATCTGCTCTGAGGTGCCCTAGGGCAAATAACCATTGAGGGTGTGTGCAGCAGCCAGGTGTGTGTGTGAGTGTGTATGTGATTGACAGGTATTGATTTACTACGGCTGAGAGTGCTAGTGGGTAGAATCTCAAAGGGAATGGACCTTCAACACTACACACACACACACACACACAAAGAGAGAGAGAGAGACACAGTCATTATATTTCACTTGATCAGTAGTTTCTCCTGTGGCGCTTCTGCATTATGTAAATATGTCCACTGCAGAAGAGTGCTGTTCCACTTATGAAATCAAATAAGTTTGCTAAGAGAGGATTATTTTCTCTCTTACTCACACACACACACACTCTCACACATACACTCAAGCAGGTAGCTTGTTAGGGGTTTGTGGGCATCAAATCCAAATCTGCAACCCAACCCCATCTCTCCTCATCCTGGGACTCCATTTTTCAAGCACACACAAACTGCTATCCGTGCACGTCCGATATCTTCCATCTTCTTTCATTATTTAAAAGCTGCTGCTGAACACACACTTTAGTCGACCACTATGGGGTAATGAGCTAGGATGCAACCTAACCACACACACACAGACATGAGCAGCATACTACTGAGGGGTGTACGTAGGGACACATGCTCCCCCCTTTTGTGCACACATTTCTGCACACACACACACACACACACACTTTTACTCTCTGATGAGCATTAGCTAATCCACACTGACGGGCCTGCTCCATTACCCATAATCCTTAATGCCTTTTTAATGTATCGTTCTTTCTTTTCTCTCTGACTGTCGCTCTCTCTCTCTTTCTCTATATATAGTGGCATCTTTAGCCGCTGGATTTGAACCTGTCTGTGTGTCCAGTAACACTCAGTCCAGTTCTATTAAAGGGGAAATCTATCAGTGTCACACAGTCATTCACACCTTTTTACAAAGGTGTCACGCTGTATTCCATCCCCTATTACAATCAGTTCCTAGAGCTCTAGTGTGGCCGAACGTGAATGACAAACAGTTTGGGAAGTAAGTAGAGAAGGAGACTGAGCAATGATGCCTCTAAACAATTCCCCTTCCCCAATGCTTCTATTAACAATTCTTTTGAAGAACTATCAGGATAACAGAAATACAATTCTGTAAGCAAATGCTGTGCTTTTTAAAATAATAAATGAAACAAAGTTGTAACATATTTCATTCCTTTTTTATAAAATACCACTGACGTAACTCATCTTTCCAACACTAACTACAACTTGCAGGTCATCATGATTTATCTGTTCACTCTTTAATCATGGCCACGTAACAACAGACATACACACTTACAGGCACAACACAAACAAACACACTCCCTTTTTTAAAAGCATGTGTTCAGGAATGCCTCCCTCTTTTTAATCAAGCAGCAATGTTTTGTCCTCTTTCAGACCCATATGAACACACACACACACACACTTCTGCGGGCACTGTATAATGACATCATACCTCTATAACCCTTACTTAAAAATAAACATAAAGTGATGGAAAAATACTTTATCAAAAACACATTTATCTGAGAGGGGTTTATCAAGCTTAGTGTGTTATCTATATAATCTATGTAAATTTGTGTGTCCACAGGTTTGACCGTAGGCTTACTTTTGTGAGTTAAAATTGAAAAAAACTGTGAAATATACAAATATAGTGAAACATAAAAATTGGAGGACATTTAAAGCGCTCCTGATTGTTTGAACGGATAAAGTAGATTTAAATCCACTGATATCAACAGGTTTGTGTGTGATTAGACTTGATGTTTAGCAAATATCATCATCACCATATATAGTAGAAACCATTAACAATTTATGAGAGATACTATAATAATTCTTCACAAAATTGCAGTATATTTTGGATAAAATAAATGCAACCTTTGTGAGCATAAGAGACTTCAAAAACATCTTCCTGACCCCACATTTTTGAAAAGTAGTCTATAGTGAAACTGTGTATAGTGAAAGTGTGCATATGTGAGAAGTGAAATGTGGCAACAGCAGCACAAAAGACCATCACAACGACCTTAATCAGCACATGCACACACACTTACGTCATAAAAACAACTTACACACCACTCTCTCTCACTCTTTCACATACACAAACACATACACCTGTACAAGCCTGCACAAACACACAAACACACATCATTTGCTACAGTATCATTACAAAAATCAACACCCTCCTTCACTGCTCTCTAATCCTTTCTGATCTATCATTCTGTTCTTATCTGTTCATCTTCCCCCTTCCCTCCAAAGTATGCCGTCCCACCTTCGGTAAACTGACCTGTTCAACATTTTTGCACTTTTGACTCGATCCTGTTCTTCATTCGCCATCTTCATATACTCTAAAAACTCTCGGCAGACATTCTCAAGAAAATCACAGACACTCAACAGGAACATAATCAATAACTCAATCAAAACAGGAAGTGATAACAAGCATTATAGATAGCTCTGCTATTGTTAAATAATTAACTTCTGCAAGGCATATACCAAATCAGCTCTTTGTTCTTGTTCAAGCTGAAATTAAAGATTAATTCAGATTTGAATTATAAAAGTTTACAATTTATGAAGTGTAAGAGCAGTATGTGTGCTTACACTATGGTAAACAACACAATTAAAAGGGCATTCAGTATTTTTCTCTTTAAAAAGTTTTACACATTAAGAAATTAATAGTATTATTATATAAGTATAAAATCATTTGAAAAATCAGTAACCAAATTTGCATGTATAAATATTAAAACTCTGCAAGATAAGCTGTTAATTGCCATTAAGTAATAAACAATTTTATATTCCACATTATTTTGGCAAAAAAAAAAAAAAAAAATCTAGCAATTACAACTTTATAGTAAAGCACTGTATGCAAAATGGATATTAATAGATATTTTGATCAACTTACTATAATACATTAATCAATTATTTAACTTCAGAACAGTCAACTTTGTTGTTGAGAAATAACAGAATGACATTTCTGAAATCTACTGCTCTTTAAGCCCAGAAGGAGAAAAGAGTGACCATGTTAGATTTATGCATTTGGAACGTAGTTCTGGAGAGCAGCTGCAGTCATCTGCATGATGTTTCTAGCAAACGCTCAAGAGGAGGGAGTTCACATAATCCTGCACGTCTCAAAAACACGAGCAGTTAAATCACTTCTCTATCCCTCCACTACATCATGTGCCACTTTACATGATAGTTTTTATCTGATTTTAGGCCGCAAGACACAGTTGTTCATCCTTTCAATAGCATCCTTATATAGCATCTGAACACGTGAGGTAGGATGTGAGGATCTAATCAACCTTCACATCTTCATTTGGACTGAACATCTCAAAATGATATATTAAGAGTCACTGAGTCACATTGTTGTTCTAGAGACAATGCTGCAGGCACGAACTCAGTCTACTCAACCACGAAAAAAAAAGAAAAGCAGATGTCTTCATCTGCCTGTAACTTTCATAATACTGCAACAATGGAGAACAGGTTACGTAACAACAGCATTTAAAGGAAGTTTAAAAAGTTTAAAATGACTTTGTGTGTCTAAGTGTCTTAAGTTCGACACTTAAGTGATATTCTAGGGCTCCCACACTTTTTGACAAACTTTTCCACATCCTTTACAGACATGTGTTATTACATCAAAATCATTTTGAGTCAGTTTGATTCATTAATGAATCAGTGAACTGATTCAACTGAAGTGATTGCAATATGAATTGTACATCACAATGGCTTGTTATGAAAAAAAAAAAAAAAGAAGCGATATCTAACTGATGAAATATTTTAAAAGTTAAACATAAAATAGGGGTTTCCCTTATTTTTTATAATTTTATTAAATGTAGATGACTTTTTCAGGCCTGGAGAATGGAACTGTAAGACTCCCGATATATTTTCCATGGCTTTCCTTTAATTGGGAACCCAGAAGCATTCACAGTGATGTACAGAATGTATTCTTTGTTATAAGACAACCTAATGAGTCCCGGCCTACAGGTCCCACCACAGTTAAATAGTACTACACTCCACAAAACAATCAATAACCCCACCATAGAGACACCCGCCCACACCCACCCGCAATCTCCTATCAGAATAGAAACTCCAGCAGTGACAGGACATCTGACAACTGTGGTCTAATAGATGGATATAAAGGGGCCTGAAAGAGAGTGTGAGTTTGTGTGAGGGTGAAAGCACGAGTGTGTGTGTGCGTGCGTGAGGAGGGGGAGCCAAATTAATCTGGGGTCTGATACCCCCCTATGGGAGCAGCTCAATTAACGATCCACACCGGCTGAGGCACCGGGCTAAAAGCCATCTCACTCTCAATCTCTCTTACTTACTCTCTCTCTGTCTCTCTACCCACCCCCTAATCCTGAGAGCAGGAATCAAGGAGCCAGAAAGAAATAAAGAAAGTCACTTGGAGATGCACATTAAAGGAGAGTCTGGGACCTTTCAGTTGTGTGTGCATGAGTCGTTGCGTGTAATTTCATCAAGCACACACACACACACAACGCACGCCCAGAGTCGCCACTAAAACAACACAACATTCTTCTCCTCACCAAAAACACAGCTGACCAAAATCACAATGTGTTTCTGTGTGAACACATGTGTGGAGTGTGTGTGTGTTTGAGTAAGGGTAGGTATGTGAGTGTTTGTCTAATTACTATTTTGGGTAGTACATGGTATGGATTATGTGCGTTTTTGTGTGTATACATACTTCGCTATAGTTTGGGGGCAAATTCTGACAAACCCACTCTTTTGGGATGTTCTTGGTTTGAAAACTCACTGATTGACAAATAATGTCTTTCTCTTGTTAAAAAAAAGAAGATTGTGTTTATTTACAGTTAATCTATAACGCTAACGCATAAACATATTTATGTTTTTAAAAAATCTATAAAATAATAATAAAAAAGAAAAATATTAATAAAAGTCTTTCACACATTTCCACTAAGAAAGAACTAAATCTGTGTTTGTGTGTGATTATACACATTCATCTTGTCATCTTTTCATTAATCTGTGATGTTTTTGGGGTTGAAAATATAAAAATCATAAAATGTTGATGATGAAGTGATGATAACAGTCTTTTGCTCTTTGTGTGAATCAGAGAACATCATCCCATGAGCAACACAGGAATAGTCAGAGTTGCACCAGGGTAAATATTTCAGCAGAAACACACTTACAGAATGAACACGTCTTTCCCTATCACTCTTCCATTCTTTATCTGTCACTCTCTCCCTCCCTTATTCACAGACCATTTAATCTTTTAATATCATCCTATATTAAGAAAACACAGTCCAGATAGGTCAGTGCACATACATACAGAGAGACATGCAATCTAAATTAGTGTTCATAACTGTACCAACATAACAACCCATGATTTATCCACAAGATCTCAGACTCAACTATAGTATTCGCCCTAGAAACACAATACCAGGGTATCATTCATCCACATACTGCACATTATGTTAAATACACACAAGCACAAAGAGGTCGAACAGCTTGTCGCATTGGAGGGCTCCCTGCCTCATGTACACACTCTCACTTTCTCAACTATTAGTATGGCCTTTATTCAAAGTACTAAAGTAAATATCTAAATATTTGAATGCTGGTTAAAACAAATGAATCCACACTAATCACAAATTAAAAAGGGAGAAACATTCATACACACAATCACACAGCATAAAATTACTAAAAGAGAAACTAACTTACCTTTCACTCTTTCAGCTTTTTTCTTTCTTTTTCCCCCGCGAGTCCTTTAAGCCTCAAGTTCATCCGTTCCTGACAGGTGCCATGGTCCCGTAGACTCCAGAGGAACGACAGGCTCACACACACACTCTCCTCAGTCTCTCTACAACACACACACACACACGCTGTAAGGAGGAATGACAGATCACAGCAGCAGCGACAGTCCACGCATGGACATGTGTCTCCAATGTGGAGTCCAAGACTTCTTTTAATTCATGAGTCTGTCTTTTATTTCCTTTCTCTCTCAGCCTCTTCTGTCCTGCTCTGAAATGATTTTCCAGACTTCTCTCTCTTCTTCTTCTTTACTTTATATCTTAGCTCCTAATCTCACTGTTTCTTTCTCTATCTACCTTCTTTTTTCCAGTCTTTCTCTGCTTTGGTTCTTGCGCTGACTGCTACCGCAGAGCTCTCCAGCTTTCCCTCTCTCTCTCTCTCACTCTCTCTCTCTTTTTCCCCTCCCTCGGTCAGCCACTCCCTCCTGGATGGCAGGCTATTATGGGTGGAGACTGGTCAGAGGTAAAAGTCTCTCTTTCTCTTGTGAATACTGGGATGTACACTTTCAAATGAGTGTTTTGTTATGGTGGAATGTTTTAATTAGTTTTGGATGAGTTCCTATAGACTCTGGTGCAACTTAAACTCACCTTAGGAGTGTAATGAGGTAAATTATTAAAGAGATAGATTACCCAAAAATGAACTCTTGCTTAGTTGTTCCAAACCCATATGACTTTCTTTCATCTGTGGAGCATAGAAAAATTTCAAAGAATATTAAATTTTTTTAAGTCTTCTAAAAGATTTAAAGAACTGCCTGAAAAGTTATTTTTCACTGAACATCTTTTATCAGAGTTCATACGAAATTAGCAATGTGTGATTCATCAATGAGTCAGATTATCCAGTTCAGAAACCAACCTAAATTATTCGTCCACACAAACGGACTGATGCGCTTCTCAGACTCAATGATCTGGTCACAGTGGTTAACAGCTCACTGGTGGAAAAAAGTCAGTGAATAAAAATCCAAATCAAAGCTATAGTGTTACATCAGATGATGTGAAGCATAGTCTACATATCATATGAATCACTTTTGTGATGTTTTATATTGCTTTTGCATCCTTTTTTGAAGATTGAAGTTCCAGTTTCCATTCATTTTCATGGAAAGAAAAATAACAACTAGTACATTTTATCACAGTCTCTCATTTATGTTCCCAAAATAAGTTGTTTTATTTTTAGGTGAACTACCCCTTCACCTCTACATATAAAACAGTGTATCCATGAAATGAATCTAACATTCTAACAATCATTACAAGCTCAATGTGAGCTGCACTACACACTTTCGACTGAGTGGCATCATTATGGCACCGATGAGACACTCTAGAGGGCAACAATCAGCAAATATGATTTCATCAAGCTCTAAAACGCACTTAAATTTTTCCTTTATCTTGTTGCTTTTATTCTCTTTCCCTCCTTCTGTTTTGCAAACACACCGGACCATCTATTTCTAGGTGTTTGGTACCTAAAATCACAATAATCAGAGATTCTGTAACAAGTTTACTGTGAGAAGGAGATAGAGGAAGGGAGATAGAAAGAAAGAGCTGGTCCATGTTATATGATACTTACCATAAGCTGTCATGGAGACCTGATGTCGTCAGCAGCATATAATGTAAACCTTTGTTTTCATCTGCTTCACACACACACAGACAGAAACAGACAATAGCACACATGCACAGGTGTAAGAAAGATTTAAAATGTAACTAGATATCTTAAGCAATAATGAAGTAACAGAAATTATTAAACTCAAAGGGAATACCTAGTTACAACCCGTTTAGTTTGACATATTTCAGAAATTGAAAAAAAAAAAGAACAGAGATTTACAATTAAGATATTTGCAAGGATTTTCCAAAAAAAAGGCAAAGAGGAAAAAGGACAGACATTTTTCAATATCTGAATGAAATATCACAAAGTCTGTTAATTCACATTAAGATAATTCACAATAAGACCAGTAAAATAAATGAGGAAATAGGGTCAAAACTAATTTTGTGTAGACTGATTTTGTGAAGAACATTTAGCATCCATACAACTTCTCCATTCCACAAAAGGATCTTTATAGATTATTAAAATGTTGAAACCAAAAGATTATTTTCAAAATTGTTCACTGAAAGTTTCTTTTGGGGGCCCAAAATAGTTCTTCTATGGCAGCACTTTTAAACCCCCCTTTCAAAACCTGAGTGTAAATGGAAACAAGCACATGCTGTACACACACATTTTCACCTGCTACTATCCCACTTTTCTGTTTCTCTTCTTCTCAGCTGAAGGATGATGGAGAACTCATACATATACACAGACATGGTCCCTCCAGGCTACATTCATTCGTGTGTGCGTGTGTACTGTGGGTCTGAATGGTCCAGGTGGAGAAACAAATCAAGAAACAGGACTGGTGCTGTGAGAGCCATAAAGGCCAGGACCACCCTAAATGAACTAAACACACAAAATTACACAATCACAAAATAATGTGTGTTCATTTAACCTGGCTCATATCTGAGAGATACAACCTTGCAATAAATTCTCAAGTCAAGATTGCTTCCTTTTATCTTACAGAAGGCCTACAATAAGGACAGGTTCCTGTAATTACGCAAGTATTCCTGTACAACCATGAGTTAAGAGGCTCGCTCAAGGGCACTGCGGTGACAGAACATGATGGGCATCTTGGTAACCATTCATTTCATGGGTTGCCCCAACTGGAGATTAAACCTGTGACCTCTGCTACCACATCAGTGCTGTTACTCCACACAGCCATTACTCCTCATCTTCATCTAACCTCACAGACAGTATAAAGAGGAGACACATCACTGGTAGAAAATGAACGTGAGGAATCATAATGCTGAAAATGTCAGCTAAAGTAATAAATAGCAGTCCCATCTTTTAGTTAAGAGTCAATTTCAATAGAGGCATTGCTTTCCATTGCCTATTCTTGAATCCATAAATATATATATATTAGGGATGTAACGGTATCAAAATTTCACGGTTCGGTAATACCTCGGTATGAATGGCACGGTACGG
>JAUMHE010000055.1:8149039-8162620 GCA_032359235.1 Enteromius mattozi
GAATATCGGATTTTAAAACCAACAAATATTTGTATCGGTATCGGCCTTCAAAATCCTTTATCGGTCGGGCTCTAGTATAGAAGTAAGTCATACATATCATAGATAGATTGTGTCAACAATGAGTCCACTTGAGACAAACGAGCTCGGACAGGTAGTGCTGTGTGCTGTGTGGATTTATAGTGGATGTGCTTGATTGATGAGTGTGTTCAGGTGGTGGTAGCAGGTGACAGTAATCAGTACTCTGGTGACAGTGAGCGTTGTGAGGGAGAGGGTGGAGCCTGGCGTGGATGTAACATTAGTATATATTTTGAAAGTATTTACATGTAAATATATATTTATTTTGTTACATTTGATATTATATCTAAATATATTTAATATATAAACATAACATATTTTCATTGTGTTTGTATTTATATATACTTTATAAATATACACAGTGCATACAAATATATTATGTAAAGAAGAATGTTTATTTTGGATGCAATTATTCGTTTGGCAGCACTAATATATATATATATATATATATATATATATATATATATATATATATTTGTGTGTGTGTGTGTATGTGTATTTTATATATAAATCTACCATGTGTACTACAAACAACTTTAGTAATTTACATCTGCTTTACATGTTTCCTAATGTAAAAAATTTAGTATACTATGAATGTTGTTAACTGTGGGACAAATTTTTTACATGTTTTTTATTTGTAAGTCACTATGGATAACAGAGTCTGCTAAATAAGTACATGTAAATGTGCATGTAAATATTTTGAGGTTCAGGTGTCAAGTAAACAGTATGTGTATGTGTTTTGCAATGCAAAGAGTGTCACAGTGAGTGGAATGCTGTGTGTTTCTTACATTGCAGAGGGAGTGCGTTCTGTGTCGTGGAGAATCTGATGGCGTTGAGGATCTCTCTCCTTCCATCACCGAGGCATCTGAGATGACTGACGGTTGTTTAGAGTGACATGGACTGATCCTGGCTGCGGCTGATGACATCATGCTGATGCCGTCAGCATCGCACACGCACGTTGATGCTTTCAGCACTAACAGACACAAACATTAAGAGAATTAGGAGGCTGATTTTTAACATTATTAAGTAATTCTCAGCTTTCTGGGTGAGATCTTTAAATGGACAGGTCATTGCTGTAAGTGTAGTGTCTATGTTTGTGTGTGTGTTTGTACCCTGTCTGTCCATTGAGTGGTAAAGGTTTTGTTGACTCTGTCGTATCGCCGCAGTAAGAGGAAGCTCTGCATGCATCGCCCACTCTTGGTTGCCGTTGACGACAGTCTCTGTGGGCATGGCCAGCGAGTGTCGCTTAGGAACATCCTTAGTGAGAGTAGCCAAAGACTGTTTTGCCTGGAACACACAAACAGATTTAATTCAATATGGTCCACTTATGGTCCAGAGAGAGTGTTGTGTGTTGAGTGTTGTAAACAAATGTAAAACGTGTGAAAATTAAAGTGTAGTACTGCCCAGAATAAACTTCACAGTAGTGCCAGTCTGGAGCTAAAGTCAAGTTATTAATAGGTCCAACACAGAATCTGCACTCAGAGGATTCGGCAGAAAATATTACATGTCTGCAACTGAACTGAATTTTACATGCCTTCTTTCAACCTTATATCTTCATTACTTTTCTATTTGATTATTGTTTATATATGACTAAAATCAATTTTACTGATCCCAAAACTGTTGACTTCCAATGTGTGTGTGTGTGTGTGTGTGTGTGTACACACACACACATACACACACACAGTCTCTAGAAATAATTAGAAATCATTCTAATGTTGGAAACTCTTGTGATACTTTTTTCTTTGATTCTTTGAAGAATAAAAAGTTAAAAAGAATATTCCAATTAGAAATCTTTTCTAACAATATAAGTCTTTACTATCACTTTTTAATTTCTTAAAAAAAAAAAGAAAAGAAAAAATTGACTGACCCCAATCCTTTGATTAGTAGAGTATTTAGTAACAAAATTGTTTTTTTTTTAATAAACATTGTTTAGGTTATAGGTTATATTTGTAATAAAATATATATGTATTAAGTATTAAAATTAGAAAACATTCTTTAAATTGCAATATTTAATTTTTTTTATGTATTTTTGATCAAATAGCCTTAATACGCATAAGAAATCTGATGCCAAACTTTGCACATAATTGGTGCAGAAAATGCTAAAAAACTGCAGATTCCATGTTGGGCCTAGTTCAAAATCATTTCAAGCCAGTCATGACAGAAAATAAGCCAAAAAGAATGCCACCACCACATTATCATTGGTTTAGAATGGCTCCCAAGCTAGCTCCTAAACATTCTACAAAATGAGCATGCAGAGAACATCATTCACACTCACAGTTAAGGAACAGAACATGCTTTTTCCATTCCATATACACAAAAGTTTGTCCTCAAAACAAAATACACGTGCAACCAATCAAACTGGGCATATCAGATGGGGGAGTCAACACTGCAGGCCAATCAAAGACGGATTTGGGTTTGAGTGACAGGCCTGGCTGATCTTACCGACACTGTTTTGGGTGAGGCTGGTCTTTCTGGAGATCGAACAAACACGCGACTCTCTAGTTTCTGAGCCATAAAGCTACTCATCTGTTAAAGAAACACACACATAAACAAAAGCGCACACGCGCGCACACACACAAACAACCCAACAATGACATTTTTGAGCTACTCAGTTGACAGATCGTTTGAAGACACATGATGACATCCTAAACAAGACGAACACTTTAAATATCTCTAGACTCACTCATCCACTTAGAAGACAAAAAGAAAGATACCCTGCTTTTCTAAACTCTGTGTATCTCACCATAGTCAGTTCAGCCTCCAGCTCCTTGATCCTGTTCTCTTTCAGGTCCAGTGCAGATCGGAGTGCACTTGCATGTTCTGAGGCCTCTTTGGTTTGTCGGCGTAGGTCCCACTTCTCCCGTTCCAACAAATCTTTTTCCCTTGCCAGAACTCTTACTGCATCCTCACTCTCCTGCAACACATAAATTGAATACTGAAGCATGTGTATAAGTGGGAATTTATGCACGTTTAAAGCCGTTGTGCTAGTATGAATGCATGCGGTATGCATGTAAAATACTTTTCTGTGTTGCTCATAGTTGCGTATGAAATCTCGTAGCTGCTCCTCACGGCTTTCCAGTGTTGTGTAAAGCTGCTGCATCTGATTCACCAGATCAGTTCTCTCCAACCTCAAACGCTTCCTATCTGCCTTCATTGCTAGGAAAGAAAGAAACAGATACACTGTAGATAAAAAAAAACGGCTGTAAAAATTATCATTCATGAGCATGAAATAACCATATTAGAATCCATTCTGAAGGTTCATGTGACACTAAAGACTGGAGTAATGAACATTCAGTGTTTACTGTCACAGGAATCCACACAAAGTCATTTACTTTAAATTGTAATCATATTTCACAATATTACTGGATTTTTAATCAAAAAAATGTAGCCTTGGTAAGAAAAATATTAAAACATCTTAACCAACCCCAAACAACTGTAAAGTAGTGTACTTCCTCAAGCCACATAATTATAGGTAGGCTATTATTTATGTTCATAGCACAAAAGTTTAATACCTAGAGTTACGGGTATAGTTAACAAACTATTAAACTAGTATAAGCAACACCAATTCTTAGCTGATACTTAGCAAGCACCAATAATTAAAGAAAACATACCAAAATAAAAAAAAGAGAAACCTAAATAAGCAATAATTGTTCTCTCTGCGGAAAATGAAAATACTCATTTTAACTTTGCAATGTGTTCTACAGTCTAAAACGCTGTTTTATAAAGGTACTGTGCTACTCTGGAATCAGAAGTGCTTCACAACCTTGACAATCAACCTTCCGCTATGCTTTAAATAGTACAAATAAAAATCATATTCACAAAGACCTTACAGAGTTTTACCTGTCATTGCAGTTGTATGTAGTAGCAATATTACACCTTAAAAATGTTCTGCATTTGAAATCATTTTCATGTGCTATTGGGATTGTGGTCTCCATCAATTTAAATACATAATACGGTTTAATTTGCATGTAACCATTCCCATTGACACATTACTATCATTCTTTTGATGTCCAAGATGTCCATTTTCACACACCAATCTCTCTCTCTCTCGCTCCCTCTTTTTCCTCTTCCAGGGTGTCTCTCTCTCCAGCTGGCTGTGGTTAATACTGTGTGATAACAGAGGCAGTAATTGACTGTTTTAGGTTGTTTGTAGCCTCTGCTCTGACTTGCAAATTGCAGCTCGTCTTTTCCAAGGACATTGAGTCCATTCACCCACCACTTAAAGACTCATTATACAGGAGCCAAACGGCACACACAAAAAGCCTTTTACACACTAATGTGAGCACACACACACAGACACACACAGGAACACCTGGTAGGAGGTGGAGAGAGCTTGTGAATAGCAGTGAACATTCAGATCAGTAAATCCTGGAAGATCAAGAGCTCTTCAATTCCCCCCAAACTTAATTAAATATTGGATGTTTTTTTTTCTCCATCAGCTCACACACAAATCATATTATTAGTTATTTGAGTTTTCTTTATCCTTCTATCTTTTGCTGAAATGGAATTCTGTAGAAGAAATGTATAATGGTTGTTTCAAAATTACAATTTTCATTAGTGATTTCATAATAACATTTTACCTCTCTGTGATCTATCAAGCGAAACACAAGAACATCTATTCCAGCGTTTCTCTAACACTGGTTTTTGAGGGTCACCGGAAAAAAAGTAGATTTCAAGACAAAGTCAGACCAAGGAGAGCAGAATCCCTCGACACCTAGACATCGAGAATATTATGCCAGTTTTGTGGTCAGTGCTGTTCTGATTACTTCTGCATTTCACAGCTCCAGAGCTGAAAAATGAGCCACAGGACAAAATAAAGGAGGAGGAGAGACGAGGTCCAAATCATTTTGAGGAATTTCAGAATCTGCAGATTTAAAATGGTGCAGTGAAAACACTTCAGGTCCTTTAAAGTGTTCATGATACTGGATCAAATCACTTGTCTGAGACTCTTTTAAACATATAAGGTATAGCAAGTTATATGTAAATGACACTAAAATTTGCCAAAAATAAATGCAATGAAATCAATAAATTAATCAAGCACTTTTTTTCCATAATATTTTTTTAACACCATTTTTTGAACGAGGGGTTTGGGCTTGTAAGTCTGTTGTTTATTTCAAATAGACAGGTCTAGCGCTAGCTGAGAGCTGAGGGTGAAAGGTCAGGCTCATGATATTCATTTCCTACCTTGCAATGCCTCCTTTGCTCTGTCCAGCTCCTGCTCTTTCTGTGTTAGCTGCATTCGGAGCTGTGAAACAGACAGCAGCTCCACAGAGCAGCCCCCTCCTGTCTCCTCCAGCTCCCGATTCAACATCTCCCTGACCTGCTTCAGTACTGACACCTCCTCCTGCAGACGCACCACCTCCTCATGCAACAGCACTACAGAGACAGGGACAAAGAGAGAGAATTATTAAACATTAGAATGCATCACTGTGATACATTCCTGATTTATTTTGCTATTGAACAGATGCATGTCTTTTATTATTAAATTATTTACTATTATTGTTATCAGAAGTGGCAAGAGCAAAGTGGATTTTAAACAGCAACAGCAAAATAAATAAAAAAGAAAACACACCGAAAGTTTCTGGTCAGTTTTAAAAAAAAATTTTTTTTTTTAAGAAATTAATACTTTTATACAGCAATGATGCATTATATTCATTTGTGACAGTAAAGACATTTAAAATTACAAAACTTGCAGCTTTATTATTATACATTTTTTATGTACGTACAAACATAGCTAAGATTTCTTATGCTCATCAAATCTATTTGATCAAAAATAAAAACAAAATTTATTTTGTGAATATTATTGCAATTTAAAATAGTTTTCTATTTTAATGTACTTCAAAATATAACTTGAACAAAGTTGAATTTTCAGCATCAATACTCCTTAGTGTCACATGGTCCTTCAGAAGTCTTTCTAATATGCTGATTTATAATCAATGTTGGAAACAGTTGTATTTTTGGGACCTGTAATACTTTTTTCAGGATTCTTCGATAAATAAAAAGTTAAAAAGAACAGTGTTTGCACAAAATACAAATTTACATTATACACTGCTATTCAAAAGTTTGGGGTGAGTACATTTTTCTTTCTTTTTTCAAAGAAATTAATACTTTTATTCAATAAGGATGTGCTAAATGGATAACAAGTGATAGTGAAGATTCTTATATTATATATATTAAAAGATTTCTATTTTGAAAAAAATGCTGTTTACTCAAAGAATAAAAAAACAAAAAACAAACAAAAAAGTATCACAGGTTCCAAAAATAAATAAATAAAAATAGCATTGAGGCAGTTTCAACGCTAATAATAAATTAGCAGCATGTGTGAAGATCACATGACACTGAAGACTGAAGGGGATGCATTAGTACTGCATTACAGAAATAAGTTATATTTTATAAAAATCTTACTGATCCCACGCATTTGAATGGCAGTGTATTACACACACACCCAGACACAATACACAACCATAACTATACATATTAATCACAATATGCCTAAAGTGCTTTACTGGAATCGGCATCCAGGACTAGAACAATTGAATATAATTTGAAGCATGAAAAGAAAACCCTTCAAAGTATTCCAAAGTATTAGTTCAACTTCATGCATAATATGCAAATATACCTCCTACATGTGAACCAAGTAGATCATCTCAACAGGTGTTGGGACACAAGCATGAGAGCATTCCAGTCATTTCTGCAGAGTGAAGCTATAGAAACTCAGCGTAGGTAAAGGGTGAGATGGAATGTCAAGTAAATTGTTTAGAGGCTTCAGCGATGACAAAACCACACCAAATCTACAAAGTTAAAAATCATATATATAAATATTCAAATGATTCCGCACATATGTAGCAGAATCACACAAACATAAACTTCCCATTACGACCTCTGTGCTTTAAATTTTTTAAACGGCACTTCTGGATTTACACAAAGAGATAAGTGAGCGTACAGTAGTGTGTGAATAAAATCATAAAGCAAAACCAGCAGCAGTGAGGTGTGTATGTTTGGCATTCATAATGAGCTTTGACCCGAGTCTGTCTGGCTCTTGGCCATTTATGTGATGCATTTAGGTTTGTTGCCAAATTCTGAAGTGTTCAGGTCAGTCACCTGAGCTCTTCATGTAAAGTCAGATTCTTTTTCTATTCTCTAAGCAATGTGATGATCACACTAAAAAGTACAACAATCAAATAAATATTCAGATCACAGTCAGCGCTAAATGTGGGATTTGAAACAGGTGAAGAATCGTGAACACCTGGTGTTCCTCCTTGTCAGAACAGGCTGAAGTCTTGACACAGGCATCTAACGCAGCTCTAGAATCTGCTTTAGTTTACTTTCAGACAGCAGATACGAGACAACACTGCAGATTTGGCAGGCTGTATTATACGGATTAGAGCTCTAAGACCTCTGCATCAACTAATCCAAAAATGAGCCTCTAGAATGCAGATGCGACTCTAGATTAGCTGGGTTGAGTGAAGGGTTACGGTAGGCTCTAGCCTGAAGTTTCTTGTCCAGACAGGAAATTTTTATTGTTCAATATTATTTAAGTGTATGGTATGAGTTTTCACCTGGACTCTTTGTGCTTGCTATTTTTGTGCCTTTAAAAACAGGATATCAGGGCTAATTTAAACAAGCGGAAATGAGGCTTGATCGTGCATGCTCAGCATAGTGGCCTAAAAAATGCAAACACTTCAACCATGTTCACTGCATTAGAGAAAAAAAAAACATGTAAAACTAATTGGGACACTAGATCTTTATTCAGAACCATTTTTTCCTGTCAGTTCCACTTAAGTTGTTAAAATAAATGCCACTTGGTTTAATGATTTGTTAACCAAGGCAATGACATTAATACATTATTTGACAAGTGTGACAAAGAAATAAAAAAAGGAAAGCACAGTGAAGAAAAATGGAGAGAGGCATGTGAGGGCTTCTCATGCTATGTTTTCATTTAATTTAAAGAGTCTTGAGTGTTTTGGCCTTTGAGGACATTACAGAAAAGGGCAGCGATCTGATAGCCATGTTCTGAAGAGTTTAATTCTATTAGTGTAGTCAACCACAAAATGAATCTGTGAGCCTTAGGGACAAGACTAGAGAAGCAATGATCATTGACTTAAAATATCTCACAGCACCATACACAGCATTTCAAAAAATAACAGCGATTGTCTGCAGTAAAAGTTGCTTTTCTTTTATCAGATAAACGTTTGCATCATACACATGAACTTTAAACTAGGTAATAAAGAGACTGCTAGCTTGTGATGTACGTGTGTGTCTGTGTGTGTGCATGTGTGTGTGTGTTTGTTTCTGTCCTGGAAAGCTCATGCTTCAGTTTATATACAGTGGGATGAAATGATGCCAGGCCTGTCCAGTGTGATAAATACAACTCTCACAGTTCCACCACCGCACTCTGTTTTATCCATCTTCTCATGGTGGGGTATTTTAATGAAAACAACTCTGATGCAAGACATTGCATCACTGCATATTTTTTCAGCTTTTACAAATGAATTTCACATTAAACAGAATGATTATGACAAGTAAATGAATTCATTTTCTCTTCATCATTTGACTGAACAGACAAGGAAAAGGTTTTGTCATCAATCCAATCCTGAGTAATAACTCAAAATTAATCATCGCAAAAATTATTTCAGGAAGTAAATAAGGTATTTTCAAGGTTACCTCCAACTATTAATTAAGAAATGTTTATGTAGGAGTATTTCAATGTTCATTTATTTAGTCCTATTTTGTTACTCTATAATAAAAGTATTATTATAAAATATGAAATATAATATTGTAATACTATGTTATATATTAAATATACCTTTAAAGATCTTTTTTTTTTTTTTCATGTGCATGATATACATCAATTAATCTCTAGAAATTGTCCTCTGCGACAGCATCTAAAAATAATTTTATGCAAATATTTACTTTAATCTAGCCTAAAGTTCATGTTCTTTTGTTAACTGCTCAAGAGTGAGTGAGTGAGCGTGTGTGTGTGTGCGTGCGTGCGTGTCTGTTTGAATGTAAACACGCTTGATGATGTAACCATCCATTCTGATGCCTCATTGCATTTACAACAACAAACTTTAAAAACCACTTGAAATCACACACACATGAACCCTCTCCCAGTGAAACCACTGTTTCTCTCTAGCCTGAGGGGAAACGCTCATGATCAGTCGTTTACTCACCCGCATTCACCGCTCATCCTTCACTGTCGTCTACACCAAGTCAAATGCTCCAGACTAAAAGAACCTCAGCTATCATCTCCTGCACGAAATCCAACAGCACGCCAAATTCAAAAGCTCAAAATCCCTCTTCACCTGCCAGGAGCGACTCCCACTGGTTTACAGACATTACATTGTCCTCAGACTCCCTCTTTTAAATGCTTAAAAAGGAGGAGCTACAACTGACACCACACACACACACCGGGCAAAGGGAAAGGAAGGATCTAGGGTCAAGGTGCAGAATTTCAAGCAGGTAATGACTCCCTTTTCAAACACATCCATACACACACACACACACACAGCACTCTCACTTGCCAGATTCCGGTAAGAGGAAACCACACACACACACACACACACACACCGAAGTTAACAATCAACAACTAACACATGGTTCTCAGAATAATCTGCAGGAAACCCCTGGTATTCCAGTCTGTCTTTATTCACTTGTTTTTCTCAATAATTTTTCTCAATTTTTATTCAAGTATTTCTGTTTGTGTGTTGCTGTGTGTGTGTGTGTGTGTGTGTGTGTGTCAGTCCATTGTAACAGACTAAACTGAAAGATGACACTTACACAGCACATGCTGTCAAGCATCACTTTGCCTGGGGAAAATTCTGCAACTGTTTTACTGTGAGATATTTTTAAATATAAAACGTTACTGAAAAAGAAAAAGGTATCACTTTACAATAACGACACATTAAAGTTAATGCATTAACTAACAATGAGAAATATTTTTTTCTACAGTATATATTTAGCATATTGTTAGTTTATTTTATCTGAAGTCCATTTTATAATATTATTTACACTATATAATACTGTGCATAATAAATAAACTATAAAGCAATATTATTACAATATTTTTCTTCTGCAGTATAAAGTTTAAAATGAAATTTTTTTTTTTTAAATAATATTTAAATACATACATATTGTTTTTTTGGCTGTTATAAAATATAAAACTAGTCATATCCATTTTAAAGACCCAATTTTTCGATCTGAATCTTTAGTTGAATCTTTATATTACAGTAAAAACTGATTTATCACGCATCAGATAATTATAATGTAAACATATATATGCCCAACAGCCAAAACAACTATCAATTGTGTCTAATGAATGATATTAAATTATCAAATCTATAAAAATATTAATTTAGTGTGTTCTTAATGGAGATACAGTGGGTTCACTGCATCATACTGTATCAGTTGAGCTGCCACAAATGTCTATCTCTTAAAAAAAGTGTGCACGGGACCCAGTTCCAAACTGCATTTTTTGCCATGAAATACCCCAAATGCTGTAAAGCTCACTGGGTCACATGTACACATAGATTCACATTCGCTCAGGTATACACGAATCAAAACTGATACGCACACACAAAATCTGTGTGCCTTTTCAACACTAGGCTAAATTTTACAGATCCCTCAGGATGGTTTGTCAACACACACACACATTACACCTGTCAACAGTGTTCACACACACACATACAAACATACAATCCCACTTGCACAAAGGAATATAAAGTGTGGCTAACTGCTGTGCCAAGCACACCGTAGCAAAAGACAAACCAATGCAGGCAGGCATCACCTTCTGACACTTGATTATTCTAGTCATTGAGTCACAGAAACAGCAGCATTAAACAAACTCACAGGTGCCAACATGAGTTGATGACATGAACCAAATGAAAAAAACAAAGAGAATAAATCAGTGATAAAAGAGGAGAGGTTTGTTTAAGAACTACAGTCATAGTCAATCCCTCTGTGGAGATGATAAATCAACTGATTCATAATTTCTAACCTTTGATTCATAAAAGCCAGTGATCAGAGAACCTGAATCAAATGAGCCTCCAAGAGTCAATCTTCAGTCAGGCCAAGAAACACTGTAATATAATACGGTAGAGTCTCTCTACCACTCCATCTCTCTTTATTCTCCCTGTGTATGATAGAAAAAGAAAAATAACTAACGGCAAAGAGGATGAAGGGCTGCTGACATGTTCAGCAGAGAGTGAACGTGTGCAGTCTTGCATAGCCAGACTGGACCACTAGCATAATGCCTGGTCAACACTGCATCTTATTCTGGCCAAGAACCATTTAAATAGGCATTAAGTTGCCAACCACACTTTTTAGTTCATTTTACGTGCTGTAAAGCTAAAATACAACAATAACAAGGCATCGGAGCTGTGCTCAGGATGTAGAACGGTTGTCAGCTCACAGGGAATCAGGTTCAATCTGGGTCATGTAATGTACTTTCCACTGTCATGTTAAAATAAAGGCTCCCAAGAAAGCTACCAAGAAAACAAACCGGCAGCTTATTCAAATGCACAACAGTTCTCATAAAAGTTGTATAGACAATGATGAAATTTCTAGAAAAAAAAATCTCACAGCTCACAATTCCAGTAACCAGTTGTTCCGCAGAAGCACACATTCCTGCGAAGGAGTAACAAGTAAATAGCAGAAAAATTTGCCACTCTCCATCTCTCAGGTGAAACCTCATAGATCACTCTGATTTTCAAACTGCCACACACAGACATTTTCATTCCACTAGTTTAGAGCATTTGTGCTTATCTGAACTTCCTTACATGCTTTTTAGCATGTACACTATTCTTACCTTTATCTAAGGACGTCTCCTGAAGAACAACGTCACCTTTTTGACCAAGCTCTGTCAAAGCTTTCTGTCTTTGCACAGATGCATCTGAAAGAGAAACACAGACAGATGACATTAGAATTTATGAACATTATGTGTCAGAGCAAGATTCACTCTTCTGGTTTAATCACGATCGCTTCACATGGTTGGAAATTCACATTTTAGTGAAATAAATGTCTAGAGTTCAGCTTGAATGACCTCTGGTAGAAGCAGCAGCAGCAGTATATATCACCTCTGATCCGGCTGAAATATCACACCACTCACTGCAGAAGGAACTGGAAGCATTTAACACACAAATCAATGCCAGAATAGAGGCTCAGCCAGTGGATGTTTCTTATAATGCCTTCAGGATAGATTTCAATGCTTAGAAAGCTTCTTTACCTAATTAATCTGAGCGTAATCTTATAAAACTAAATCACTGGCTTTATTCTCCCTCTCTCTGTGAAGATGTTTTCACATGTGTCCTCTGATCACCCATCACTCAATTTTAATTTCAGCACCGACAGAGAACCTGTTCAGCAGGTGCCAAAGATCAACATCCTTTAGATGAGTATGATAGGATCCTTCTTAAAATGCTTACGCACATGTACACATGCACTTGAAAAATATTGATTTTGTGAATGTGAGCGACATAAAATCACTAAAGCGCTAAGTGCTAAGATGTCTAGTTTCCTTTTTTATCATTCTTTCTTCAGGATTTCTCAAAGCCTTTAGCTGTAAAAGCACTATAGCAGACCAAGTGGTGTCAAAGTCTGAGACCACTAGGGAGAAAATGCTTCTTTTTCTAATTTAATACAATGTTTTTGGTACAAATTATGTTTTCAGCAATGCAATTCGAGTGAAAAATGTGTCCTGTCTCTGAGTCTCTTTTGCATGCTGAGTTTAACAGATCGATGTTGAATGGATGAAATGTGTTGTTTCCCAGACAGGGAGACAAAAACAAGATAAAAGAGAGTGAGGGGGAGGAATGACATTTCTAACTAAGAACAAAATGCAGCAGAAGGAAAACGTCTTTGTCAAAACTTCAAACACAGCTAAGGCATTTTAAATACAGAATATGGACCTTTTTGTTCCTGGTGTACTTGTAAATCCTTAAAGAGACATCCTCTAAAGCACATGACTTCACATAGTAAATCATGGGAACCACTTGGGATGATCAGAGAGAGGCTAAATACAATCGGTTCACCAACCAGATTTAAAATTGCTTTTGTGTGCTCTGTGAGGATATGAAGTTTGAAATGTCTCATTCAGGGCTCAAAACTGTCTTTACAGAACGTCTGGAGCCAAGTCAGGATATGACCAGGGGTTGCTAAGCAACTGATGCCAAGGTAACAGCGCCCAAAACTCTTACACCCATTTCAGGCAGAAGGTCATCGGAGGGGCCTAAATTTGGGAACAGGAGACACTAGTGGTGCAAAATACTTTTCCATGTTGCATCAATTGAAACAGCAACTGATACACAATTAAAAAACAAAAACAAATGTCATGTTACATTTGTGGTTAAAAAAACAAATTCACCATAAAATCTATATATGATAATGTTATTGATAACAACTCAAAATGTTTTAATCACACCAAATACAGTGCCCTCTACTAATATTGGCACCCTTGGTAAATCTGAGCAAAGGTGGCTGTGAAAATAAATCTGCATTGTTTATCCTTTT
>JAUMHE010000055.1:8162720-8176073 GCA_032359235.1 Enteromius mattozi
TCCCTTAATCATCAACACAATGAGAAAAACCAAAGAATATATTTCTTATATGCTGCAAAAGATAATTGAGCTCCACAAATTAGTGAAGTGGCTTTAAGAAAATAGCTAGAGCAGTTAAAATGTCCATTTCCACCATCAGGGAAATAATTAAGAATTTCCGATCAACATAAAATGTTAGGAAACTGCCTGGAAGAGGACGTGTGTCTCTACCATCCTAATACATGGCGGGGAGTAGAGTTTGAGTGGCTAAAGACTCTTCAAGAATCACAGCTGGAGAATTGCAGAAAATAGTTAAGTCTCAGGGTCAGAAAACCTTTAAAAAAAAAATAGTCCAACAGCCCCTACGTCAGCACATGTTGCTCGGGAAGGTTTAAGAAAAATTCATCATGGAGCTGGTAATCTAAAGGGTCTGGAGTGATTCTGCATGAAGGAGTGGTCTCTTTTCTCTTACTAGGTGTTCTCCAATCTCTTCAGGCATTTCAGGAGAAAACTCAGAGCTGTTATCTTGGGAAAAGGACATAGCCACAATTATTGGCACCCAATTACTGCTAACATGTATTGGAGAAAAACATGTATTTCATCATGAGTTTTTCTCCCCATTTTCAATTGTTTTACTTCAATGATAGGTTAGAATTTTGTGAATTTTTTGAATGAAAGATCAAAAGGATAAACAATGCAGATTTATTTTCACAGCCACCTTTCCTCAGATTTACCAAGGGTGCCAATATTAGTGGAGGGCACAGTATATGTGGTAAAAAGCCATAATTAATTGAATTAGAGGTCACTTTAATTGGCCTAAAACATCTCTGATATTGCAGACAGGGTAATACACAAAAGCCCTTTTCGGACAGCGTTGTGACGAGTCATTTTCATCACTTATTTTTGTTTTATTGCTGTCCGAATCCAGAATGTCGTATTTATCTCTCACCACCCATGTAAAAATCCCTGGCTCAATTATCTAAGTTTTTTTGACAAACACCAAAGTCATGTGGTAATTTAACTGCTGTGTGAATCTTTACAGAAGAAACAGATTTAAAAATCAATGTTTAAATCCTCGTTGACCACAATAAAATTAATGTTGTACTTAAGCTGTAATTTGCATGCATATTTATTTCTAAAATTCTGGAAAGAATTTACAAGAACTATATTTCATAATTGCTCCACCACATCAAATGGGAGCAGAAAGAGAAGAAAAGCACATAAACACTTTCAAAATGGGTCTTTATTATGAAAGCAGCAGGTATAGAATACAATTTATATACAATATAAAACAAATTGTTTGGCTTTGGTTTGTCTACTTTCAATAATAATAATAATGATTAAAAAAATAAAGAAATCAGGAGATTAAATAATCAAATAATAAAAAGTATTGTATATTTTAAAATATACTTGAAATAATACATTTTACATTAGTATTACTTAAAATATTATATATTATATATTATATTAGTAATATATATATATATATTTTATTTACAGCAGACAATCATGTGTATGGCCACGTGAGCAGTGTGTTCCCAGGTTCGTATTAACACAAAACTTGCTTCTCCACCGTGTATAAATTGCCATCTGAATCTCACAGATTTATTTTTATAGAAGTTGACATGAGAAAAAAATTAGCATCTGAACAGAGCTAAAGACTAAACACCAACGCATGGCACTAAAATAATGCAATATGTAACACAAAACACCCTGTAATGTACCAATAATATACATTATTGATAAAGACATGAAAAAAAAATTAGGCTGTGCTGATGGCCTTGTACATTCCCTGAATGACAAGCGATCAATGTTGCTCTCACAGGTGTCTCTTCGGGCCTTAATCAAACTGCTATGTCCTGAATTTGAATGTGCTGCTGATTTTGAAGTGTAGAGAGACCACCATGAAAACTGTCAGTGCTTTTAATAAAGCCTTTAGCCTTTTTAACCTCCTAGCTTTAATGTCACAACTCTGCCAGCCCAAATCTTCTCCTTGATCATCACGCACATGCAGAGCTTTTTCTATCATGAATCCCAGTAAAATAATGTCCAGATTGCACGGCAATGATAAACACCTCTGGTTTACCAGCCTAAATATTGGAAAACTGATTTTGGTCCAAGGTATCAAATAAGAAGTTGGGTTTGAATTCAAGTCTGTAACTGCAGAGTATAACGTCTGTGATCCAAAATGCACATAAAACCCTTACTAAAGAAATTCTAGTTTGTCCAGAAACAATTTGACATCTAGCTGTAACCTCCCAAACCTCATTGGTAGGCAGGGTAGGGGGTTTATTTCAGAAGCATATCATCTTTGAGTGCTGCAAATAGCAAATACACACACACACACTTTCTCTCTCTCCCTTTCTGGCTGGTAACCCCAACCAGTCATTCTGATGCCAAACAGTAAACAGATATAAGCTCGCTCTTGACATCTGTGTTTAACATTATAGTGAACACTGGCAAACACCAACACATACAAACTGTGCCCTCACAACTCAAACGTTAACACAAAATGTTTATGATTCATCTGCTTCTTAACATATTGTGATGATCTGCTTTAAAAATAATCCACAAATGTAATATTCAAAACTACATATAATCACACATAGATGCTCAAAATTGTAACCCAAGTACTATGCTACATACTATAAAACAACTGCATTCTTTTACAACAAAGCAAAAACATTGAACTGAAACTCTATCACAAGTCACATAAACCTATAAATATGGCTGCACATTCAAATTTGGCTGATCACATTACATACCAAAGAGCAAAACTCACATGCTCCACAGGTTAGTGACTGTCACAGTGTGAATGACAACAAATGCATTTGCTCTTTCTCACAAAGAAGCTACTTACTTTTTTCTTCTGTTTTGTAGCCCTACAGAAGGGAAAGAGAGAGAGCGAGAGGCAAAACTGTCCTGTCAGCTCCTCTAGATCTTCCATACTAACAGAGCAGGTGGAATATGACACTCTCTGAAGTGTGTGTGTGTGTGTGTGTGTGAGCCCATAAGAGTGAAGTGAGTTCATTGAGAAGTTTAAAGCTATGCTGTGCAAAGGTTGCGCAGACTGCCCCTTTACACTTTCACCCACACACACACACTTTCAACCCAATGTGTTATACTGTAACTGTGATAAATGAGAAGTCAGTTTAAGGATGTGCTGCATAAGGGATTCAAAATTAACACTCGACAAGCAAAGAATGCAAGTGGAAAAGAAAAACACCTTGAGGCCGACTGAATAGTACATTTATTAGAAGCTGCACATAAATATAGAGGTGTTAGACGGTTAGTCTGCCCTTCTTGGATCTATTCTCTTAATTAAATCAAAAGACAAAACAATTTTGACCAGCATCGGCTCATTGGTAAAATATGGTACTTTTTTCCCTAAACTACAAAAACGTATTGACTGCCGTTTCTATTTCAAATGAACACTAGTGGCAGTAAAATACAAACAGCTTATTTCTTTTAAAACAAATTATGATTACAGGTGCATCTGCGCAGATTATTAATTAATAAAATCATATTTTTTACATGTTGCACAACATCAAGTAAAACCTTTAAACACCAACAATACATTCTGAAAATTGCTGGGTTGTTTTAATCCAACTATGGGTTGATTATGGATTAACCCAACTTTTGGGTTAAAAATTCAATTTAAAATTTTACCCAAAAGTTGGGTTAGCTCTTATTTGACCAAAAGTTGGGTTGAAACAACCCAGCAATTTTAGAGTGTAATGCATATGTAAACTAAATAATTTTGATAATTGTATCACGTATGGCTTTTTGTAATGACAATCAGTGATCTACGGCTCAGTGTATTAACGGCAGCTCCATTCGAAAACAGGTGATGGAGATTTACCGCTAATCAAGGAATCGGTTTTACTGACAAGATGCACATGAATTTATTGAACAATATATATCGCCCAGCATTACTTTTTTGAATAAAGTAAACTTGCTCAGTAGCTCACCTGGTACATTAGTCATTATAAAAATCACAATAAAAGAGCACAAAATTAAATGGCATGCAATGAAGAATTTTTTTTTTTGCTTTTAATACTTTTGGTTACATTAGGTGATATAGCATGTTAACAGTAACCTATTAATTTTTTCCTCAAAAAATCTGTAATGTAATGTTTCACACGGATTCATGGCACATTTAAAAAAAAAAAAAAAAACATTCATGACTGGTACATTCTTAATTCATACTTGGCAGGTGTGGAAAAAACTATTTTTGGGTTATGAGTACATTCATGATTTATTACGTTTAAATACAGCCACACACGTTCCTGCAAAGTGACTTATACAAAGATCAGATGAACTATAATGCTCTTGAGGAGTAAATAGCTTCAATCAAGGGCATTGGAGCAGCAATAGGACGTGCAGCTGTCAGGTGACCTGAACACCTTCAGAACGGTGATAGCCAAACATATCACCAACACAGCAGTAAAGATTTATGACTAAAGCGGTCATCAGTTCAGCATGCAAGAGGCTACCTGTAGAAAAAAAAAAAGGAAAGGAAGAGAGAAAACTGAGGCATAGAGAGAGAAAGAAGAGAGGAAAAGGGAAAAAATGTGGAAGTGGACCTGCATGTCTGAGATTCTCATTGCTCAATGGATGCCTACAGCAGAGTGTGCTGCTGCAAAAGATCAAATTTTCTCAATTTGAGGTTTCATGACAGACTGTAGCCTTCGCAAAAACCCATCTCTAAAAACAACAGATTCTAAGTGTTCTATAATGCAGTGTGTTCATGTCAAACCAGCGACAAGCAATAGTATTCTAGGTAGTTGTTGACCGATATGAGTTCTTGAATAACTGATGATTCATCTGTCTGGCCAATTTTTCACTAATTATGACATCACTAGCAAATCTGCCCTTTGAAATCATGAATCAGCCTGAAACGTCACAAAGGTCTATGACTATCCTGTGTCTCAAGAGTGGCAAATCTGCAAAACAGCTAGCTACAACAAAAAGCAATACAAAACACTAATTCACACTGGTCTGGTCAATAATGGGAGGGCATTTTTTTGCTGATTATTTAATAATGACTGTAAAAAAAATAAAAAAATAAAAAAACACACAAATGAACCAGACCTTTCAAAGCTATGAAAGAGCGAGTCAGTCAGTCATACTGTCATAAGCACACTTATAATCAGACTACATGTTTTTTGTTTTATGGCATGAAAATAAGTGAGTCACAATCATTGGTGAGGTAAGAGGGAGTGAACATCAACAAGATTGACTCCACATCATCAGAAAATGGAGTAAGGCAACGTTATGTTTAAAAAAAAAATGTAATAATGAATCTGCATTATTCAAGAGAAAAAAGGTTAAAGTTAGAATGAAATGAAACTTCACTCTTTCCATTTTCTAAATGCATGTTATAGATTTATTGTGAACAACAAATCTGTAACAATCTCTTCATATGTTATTTTTTTTAATAACTGCAGGAAATTTCTAATAATTTAGAACACTTAAATCCCACCTTGGATTTATATGTCTACAATTTTGAGTGCAACGGCCATCTCAAAACCAGAGCAACAACCGATGCATAGAATCAGTCTTTGTGCTGCATTATTTCTTTTCCAATAATCCATTTACATTCGGATGTATCTCATAAAATAGAAGAAAAGATTTGTTGATACTTCCGTTTCATCTTCACTTGAAATTACCATCATTTCCAAGAAAGGAGCTGGAATCACAGCCCAGGTGAAACATCCGTCAGCACCATCAGGAGGATCAAATAAAGTGAGCGAATTAGGTATCATGGATTAGTCGAGAGCACATCCTACTCATATGTCTAATAATATTAGAATAAAACTGAGCCCGGAACTGTCTCTAACTTGATGGTGGTGATTTAGCCTGACCTTTAATGCTGCTTAAAGTGCCATTTAAAGCCTTACATCTTAAATTATGGTGATTCTTTTTGATCCGAGCATGGAAATGGTCTTTATGAGCGAGCGGAGCTCTTGACTGCTTCAATCCAGAGGCTTGATGTGGATATATGTCGAGATGTTTCATCTTTTGCCTTGCATTTAAATTAGGCAGTTCACATGTCTGAGGGTTTAGGATCAGGACTGCTTTCAGCCGGCTCCCATCACAACATGCTCACACATATACATAACACCTGTCTATTGCTGAGATACAAACAACTGGATTTATTTAGCATTTTAATAACAGATAGACAACCACATGGACAAACACCCTTATGAAAATATAATCACTTTGATAAAACGCAACATAATCGAAATCTGAGCTAATGACCCGCTTAATAGCTAATTAATGTCAGCAGGATAAACTAAAAGCATTGATCAGCTGGAGTGTGTCTGAGCGTATATGGAGAGAGAGGAAAAAAGCTTTTAGCTGCATTATCAGTCCTCCCCTTTGTGATGTCATAATGAGAGAAGATTGCCTAGCAACCCACACTGCTGCCTAGAGACAGATAGATAGGGAATTCGAACTTGAACAGCCCCTGTGACATAATCCAAGATGAACACAAGCTCACCTGTATGGAGCCAACCTTCTGTTGGCATTGTCTCTCAAGGTTTACTAAAGAAGCGCAATTACTTGGTTGGTGATTTATCATAACTAATTAGCTCATTCTCAAACGTATATAAGCAAATGTAATTCCCATAAACAGAAATAACCAGGTTTTTTTATGTGTGTGGCAAACAACAGCTGTTACATCAAAACAAATACGCAGCCAAGCCATTAAGACACTTTAGAAACATCAATATCGAATAAGTCAGATATATGGCCAAGTGCACTTAGACCCATTCTCTACTGTCTATAGTGTGGAAACGCTACATAAACATCATCTTTAAGCAAATAAAATAACTCAGAATCCCATAAAACCCCATAGTTAATGTAGATACAATGCCATAATTGGGAAATTAGCTACAAGCAGACAAGACTGCGTGTGTGCGCATGTTTATTTGTATGCGTTTAGTGTTTCATTCATTAGCAGCAGGTCTTTGTAGGGCCATCTGCACTGCTACTCTCTCTTCCAAGAGATAAATAAGCACTGTTCTCATTTACACCGACAAGCCCATGTCTGGGCGCATGTGTCCGTGTGATTTTCCATCTTGATAAGTCATTATTTTGTCAATACACACATCCTGCATTCAGACATGTGGCAAAATGCAACAACAAAGTCCCTGATTAGCTAAAAAAGGTTGGCCAGCCTGAAATAGTGTAGCTTAACTGGCGCTGGCAACATCAAGGTCATAGGTTTGATACCCTGGGAATACATGTAATGATAAAATATATAGCCTGAATGCTTTCTAAACCGCTTTGGAGAAAAGTGCCTGCCAAATGCATAAATGAACACATAAATAAATTGCATCAAGTGACTGGCAAGCCAAACTCAAGGCCGAAAAGTGCCTTTCCTGGAGTGGATGTGGGACATTAGACACAAGATCGCAATCTGCTGAGCTCTCAATGAAGTGCTGAATGAAATAAGAGAGAGCTGCAGGCAAGAGCCTCACAGTGATCCTCTGAGTGTCAGGATTCATCTGCAGTTATGAGACGGATTTCTACTGAGAAATGACGAAGAATGGAAAGATTACTGTTATTTTTTTATATGCTTTTATAATATGTCAGAAATGCATATAATGCATAATGTACAGTTAGTCGGCATCATCACAAATTATACATTCTGTAATATTTATTTTGAAGGGGTTGTTTTGCAACAACAACTGACTGAGTTGTTATATGACCGCTTACTAAATAAATAAATAAACAGATACAAAAAAACTTCCTGGCATACACAATGGTCAAATATACAGTTTAGATATAAATATACAAAATGAACACCAAAAATGACCAATCAAGTATCCCTATAATAAGAGAACACTAAAACATATCCTGTTAAATTTAAGCAAAAATACAGCAGCTGTGGTTGCCAGACAACTTAAAAAAAACTGTAAAAATATTCCTGTTAATGTAGTACGGTATATTGGTGCCTGTATATTTCACAACTTATAACCACCTTTAAATGTAATATGATCATATACGACGTGTCATTCAGGGACTACTGGGAATGTACATTTCATTGTTTTGCATCATAATATATACAGAAATGTATAGTTTTTACTTGCAAAAACCACAAATTTGAAAGTATTTTACAATAAAATTAGTTAAGTTATAATCAAACCATTTACAGTTTTAAAGCAATTTACAGTTAGTCAATTAACAGGTTTTTACCACATAATGTTTTTACAGTGCAATTTGGATCTGTGCTAATCAAAGATGCACATAAACTAACAATGATTCTCTAAGAATAGAAGTGTAAATTGATGGCAGCATGTTTCGAAGATGAAGCAAAGATTCACTGTCACTTCAGGGCACATCTAGTTCATTAGTAATTATCTGAGATTGTTCAGTAATTATGGAAATCACAATCATGATTCATCATCGTGCCCTTAAGCAAGGCACACAACCCCAGGGTGGCTCTGGCATACAGTAGGTTGCTTTGGATAAAAAGCATCTGTTAAATGTTATGACCCAAACCAGCCCAGGGTGTCCACTCCACCCAGTGAGCGCAGGTGGATCAGAAGCAGAGACTCACTCTGATCACCCAAGAGACTCAAACAGAAGCTACACCGCGCAGCTTAGAGACAATCACGAGACTGACCAATCAATCAATGGTGGTTACAACAGCACACAGAACAGCAGGAGAGCCTTTCTATAGTGTGGTACACTTAGCCTGATGGCATTAATGGAAAATAAAATGAAGGGCCATTTCCTGAAACACGAGCTGTGCTCGATTACATTACTTGGGTTGTCAGTAAAACAGTTTCTCTTGTGGATATAGCCTTATTTATTCAAGGGAAAGATCCAAAAGTAAGAAAAATGCAGATATTTTTACAACATTGGGGCTAGATTTGCACTGCAGTCAATTTTTGGTATAGGTTATGTAATATTTTATAATATTACCCACACATGGGTTTTGGCGCTGTACCATTTTAATTAACTGAATGTATTGTTGTTAGAAAAAAATGGCATCAAAAAAGTAAAACATTTCTCTACACAATAACAAAAAGTTGATTACTGATACCGATCTAAAGCATTCTGATGAAAATAAACACTTAACACAATCATTCTGATATGCTCACTCAAAAACATACTAAAAACTGTCCTGAAACACCAGCCGTGTAAACTAAAATCAACCAATCAATCACTTTTATTTATATAGCACTTTTAACAATACGGATTGTAGCAAAGCACTGAACATTATCAAATAATGCAGAGATGGTCTCTGTAATCAAAACGACAATAATCACTAGAAATTACAGCGGCAAGGAACCAAAACCCCGTCCATGAGAAAATGGAGAAAAAAAACCTTGGGAGAAACCAGGCTTAGTTGGGGCAAAAAGACAAAAAGTCACATTACTAACCCACTAGAATGAATCGGAGGAAGAGTTTGTCTCTACTCTGCCATTCACTCGAAGGTCACACAGGTAAAGTGATATGAGCGCTCACCGACTCACAGGTGCGGTTCCTTACCGTGATGGTTCTGTTGTTGCTGCTGGTGTCCCTGCGGTTCGCCCGGTTCTTCCAGCTCGCCGAGTTCCGCCAGTCTGTGGCCGGTGGCTGTCAGCTCCGCGCGCAGGTTCGCCACCTCCTGCTTCGCGCACTGGATCGCGCCATCGATCCGCTGCGCGAGCTGCTTGTTCTCGTCCATCATTCTCCGGATCTTCGCCTGCGGGGAGAATCCACGGAACCCACGGAGCGAGTCATATCGCCTGCTGCATCACAAGCGCACTAAAATCCCATTCTGTCAGTGTCCTCTATTCTAAAAGAGCAAAAAATCCCCCAAAAACCACAATGTGAGAAAAGATATTTAGAGTCCCATACTGTCTAATGTTCGGATGTGGCTGTCAGAAAGAAAGACAGACAGTGAGACAGAGTCTGTAAAGAGAGGATAAAACAGCGTGCTTCACTGAACGATTCTTTCTGTCGCCCGCTCTCGTGGAGAGAGTTCAACGCACGGAAGACTCCGAGCGGCTCTTTAAACGGACTGTACCATCTGAGAAAGAAAAGAGGAGGGCACCTATCGAAAGGAACGTGCCATTTGCATTTTAAACGTATTCGTTTAAAAACTTTATTTTAAAGGGAATAAATGAATGAATAAGTAAATAAATACTTATAATTATTTTATATTTTATAAATAAAGCTACAAATGAAAAAAAACTTTTTAATCAATAATTTGCTTTATCATTCTTTTTTTTTTCAGTTCACAAATCAGTAATTTGCTGTTTCAATATCATCTTTGATATATTATTTTAATTTAATTTATATTTCATTTTTTTTTTTTATATATATATAGGCTAGGTCTGTAGTAGGCTGTGTGCATGTTTGTCTTCTGAAGGCCACATTTTGAAAATGCCTTCTTAAATATCTTAAAACATTTATAAAAAGTGTTTTGCACTGTTGTTGTTTTTCATAAAGCTATGAATTAGTAGACTATATCTATGAGGGAGAAGAGATAATGTAGACACATTCAAAGGCTACAGTATGTGTGTGACAGAAAGAGAAAAAGCATACAGTATGTGTTGTTCTAATGTACCCACTCAAATTCTTTACTTCAATCACCTCTAAGTTGGCAGAATAGTGTGGTTTTGGGAGAATGGCATGAATGTGTGTGTGTGTGTGTGTTTGTGTGTGCGTGAGAGAGAGAGAGAGAGAGAGAGAGAGAGAGAGAGAGAGCTTTTATTGTGAACCAGGGCCAAGAAAATAAAGGACTCATTTAAAAAATCCCCTTACTTTACTTTCTGTTAAACAGAAAATATTTCTTCTTCATTCCTCTGTTTAAACAAAATGATTCCACTTTAATATTTCCTGACTGCAGTCAGTCCTGTCATATCTGGGTGGAATCACAATAGATCATCAGCTCATTCCCTCTTTCATGTTAATTGTGTATGTTTTAATGCTAAACTCTTGGCTTAAAAGATTATTGACCACACCCAAAGTCAGAAACCATGTGACAACATCCTCTTAACATACATCACTCTCTTAAAGCTATTCCAGTGGGATGCCTGTTAAATATTACCTGCTTTTAATGAAAGGCTGATGTTTAAACATAGCTGCCATTGAATTGGCTTTGTTCTTGTTACCTTAATTATATAATATCTGTACTGTTCTTACTATTTTACAACAGCTTTGCTTAGAAAGTGACTGTGTGAGCTATGCTTCATGCATCACTACTCAATTGACTATGGACAATGGACCTTTTTTGCCGGCAAAATTTTGCCCAAATGTGGTTGCATCTTAATGTGTTTCATTGAACAAAAAATAGTAGCAAGCATACTGTGTGATGCCCACACTCCTGACCAATGCCCTCACTGACCACACCCCTCTCAGGATGCATGAAGCTGACCACCAACTGTAAGTAACTGCTGCTCACATGGATGAATTCATAAATCAAGTAGAAAAACACCAGCATTAAGGAGAAAGACATGTAACTGTAGGTGAGCAACACGCTGTGTGAAATATAACACATGCATTCAGCTTGTATTCTAGAGAGGATGACAACACCTCCCTCACTTTATGACATCACTTCCTCCAGGCTGCTGTCAGAGTGGTGTGCGAGCGTGACATTCAGCTGTCTCCCTCAATGTGTTTATTGTCAGTCACAAACAGCACCAAAAATCCCTTGTGGAGGGAATGTTTCCATTGACCTCTTCAGTACTTGACCATTTGCAACACTTGTCGTTCAAAACCTGTAAACCTATATTAATTCTGAGGAACACAAAAGTAAGTATTCTGAAGAATGATTTTTTTAAAAAAATGTAAATATCTTTGGTGTTCCACAGAAAGTCAGGCTTGGAACTACATGATAACAAAATGTTCATTTTTGAGGTAACTATCCCTTTAAATACTTTCAAATCCCAGAGCCAGACCTTCAGAATCTCTCATCCAGCAGCTATTTTATAGATATGAAGGATTCTCACTATTTGAGAAACTGAGTTTTTCATCATGCTAATTTTAATTACTACTTTCTGGCTTCGCTGTAATGAGATTTAAGAGAAAGAATGAGATCCCATTTTTCTTATTTAGACTTTTTGTCTAATCTCCTCTGGTTTTCTTTGTCTTCTTCTCTTTATGCCCCTCTGAATCTTCCTCTCCCTTGTCCTTTGCCCTCTCCCTTTCTCTCCGTCTCTCTCTCTCCGCTCTGCTGAGCAGGAAAATGAGGAGAGGAGAGACAATTAATGTAGCTCTTGCACTTCCAGACACAATAGCCCAGCCAGACCCTCACGCACATACACCTATCGAGACACTTACTAAGCATCTTGTCCGATCCCAAACTGACTCTTAAACACAAACCTCACACAAATGCATGCGACCACTAAAACAATTTGTTGTGGAGTTTAAAGCACTCATCCGAGCTGGGCTCATCACCATGGTAACAGCCGGCCCTCTAATGTCAGTCAGGTGTTTCTTTGGTGACCATGTATTTCTGATTGGTTGGAAGCCTTCTGGGATATCGGAAGCAGATGGCATTATGGGATACGTTAGTCATTTGTGACATGTGCCCTCTGAGAACCAGCTGGGCCTGAGCAAACTGACCAGAGTGTGTGTGTGTGGTGGGTTAGGCTTGATGAGGAATAGCAAATTGACTCTTGCAGACCTTCTCAGTCCCCCAGGGACTCACTGGCGAGATTAGTCTGGACCCCTCTAGGTCCCGTCTAGCCCCGATTCGTACTGAGGGTCATTAATGTGTAGCGCGAGGCTTGAATAGACAAGGTTTTTAATCATCAAGTTACGATAAACCTTGTAACCCTATTAAAAGCTCACTCGAAATAAATGTGTTTATATGTGAGGGAACGGCATGAGATGTGAGTGTGCGCTTCGGGTTATTAAAAATGGCAAGAGGAAGACAGGAAGATGGCAGCAACATTATCATTTCTAGCCCACCCTCCAGGCCTTGAGTGGCAGGTTGGCTGATGGATCTCTGGTCTAGGAAAGGGGGGAGGTTTCGGCTCATCAGGGTTTGATTCAGCCAGAAGCAGATGGGATAGGAAAATCGTCTGTCCAACCACACACACACATACTCACACCTATAGATGGTTTCAACGACAACTTTACTGCGCAAGCGTGCTTTTGTGGCCCTAAATTAACTTCCGGTAAACATCCAAATAGAATCAATAACAACAGCTTAGTCCTTTCTAGAGTAGATTATTTTTTTAAAAACAAGCAAAATATTTTTGCTGCGTAAATCAGACGGATTTATTAAAATTGCAGACTCATTCTCTGCCAGCAGGAGGTGCTTTAAGCACGAGAAACGAGGTTTCCACGGTAACGGCTGTAGACAAAGCAGCTCTGAGCTTACAAACGCTGCCTTATATGCAGGATGAAATGAAAATGACATTT
>JAUMHE010000055.1:8203016-8221517 GCA_032359235.1 Enteromius mattozi
ATATGTTAATTTATTCACTTGTATTATTTAAAAAAATGCTTATTTTTCAATATATCTATATTAAAACAGTTTGTGAAATGGGTGATTTGTCAGATTTCCTGAAAAGGATAAATCTGTTTAACAGGAGCGTCTGTAAACTTAACAACCCAACTGTTTGGTGTTTTAGGAACAACAGTCTTTATGATTATGAATGCATACACAAAGCATGGCAAGACTTCAATAGAGAAGAAGAACAGTGTTTCCGCAAAAACTTCACAATGCCAGCATTCATGAAAAAGCTGCATAATGCTAAAATGTGAAAAATGCACTTTCATGATCTTAAAACCTGGACAATTGGAGTGCCAGGATGAGTTCAACATCTACCCTGGCCAGTTCTATCACCTGACTTGAATATTATCAAAACATTATGGACAGTTTTAGAAAGAAGAGTGAAAAGTTGATTTCCTACAAGGTTCAATTTATTAAATATTACTGCAATTAAATTACAATTAAAATAACTGTTTTCTATCTGTATATATTCTAAATCTAATCTATGTGACAGCAAATCATTCTAATATGATTCTAATACAATTTGATGCTCAAGAAACATTATTATTATTATTAATGTTTAAAACAGGTGTGCTGCTTAGTGTTTTGGTGGAAACCATACATTTTTCAGAGTTCTTTGATGAATATAAAATGTAAAAAAACAGCATCCATTAGACAAAAGTTTTGTAATATTATAAAGGTTACTATAACAGATCAATTTAATGCATCTTTGGGCATGAATATATATATATATATATATATATGCTGATTGGATGAATAATGGATTGGGTGAATAATGTTTGCAGGTGTCTCTTTGTGTAGGTTTACTGTCTTTATGCCACTCACCAAAACACTCCTTTGGTTGAGTGGCGCTCTGACTGATATCATCCATCAGCTTACACAAGTGAGCGTGCCATGAATTTGCCACCTGTACACACGCACACAATGTGATGAGAGACGTTTCACAAAGACAGATGTCTGAATGTGTGCTGATAGTGGGTGTGCCTACCTCTGTGTAAAGCGAATGAGCAATGTCAGGCTTGTTTTGCTTCAGAAACACATCAGCCATAAGGAAATATCCTCCAGACATCACAGTACTGTCCAAACCAAACATCTCACTGGCATAGTACACCTACAGTATATAACAGTAACAGTAACTGTAACAGTAATGTACAGTTAATACACAAATAAGTTATTTTATAAAATGGACATAAATATGGATTGTTGCAATTGACTGTTCAGAATTTCATATTTTAAAGGGCCTTGCAATATTCTTACAAAATCCTAATATATTACCACACAAACACGTATCAGCAATAGGTCATAGCTGATAATTATGTACATGCAATCCAATAACAGTGTTCCACATGTTTTAGGACTCACGTCATTGGCATAGTGAGTGAGAGCAGATGTGTATTTTCCCGTGGCAGCATGCAGGCGGCCCAGGGTTCTGTGTAGCTGATGAAGGACAGTGTGACTGCAGCCTGGTGTTTTCATTACTGTCCACTCGGCCTTAGACAGATACTCATGTGCCTGGGAGAGAGAACCCAAACCTACACACACAAACAACATATATTATGAAAAAAAGGTCCTTGATGTCTCTTGAATTTAAGAGAGCCTGGCTATTTAGAGGGTCTTTCTACTCAATGCAACCATCTTTGATGTTTCTGTTGGAATAGACATTCAGTGTTTTAAACATTCATGCCAGGCATGCTCATCTGTCAAAAAGAAGATGAAAGCAGCCACTGTGAATTCTCAGCATACAAAGCATTGCATCTATCCATATAGACAGAAGCTTAATTAACAGGGGTGTGTTTCAATCCGCTCCCTAGTTCAACAGTGCACTGCCCAGGGAGTTGGCCATTCCTAGGGCCATTCTCATAATCAAAACCATTCCATGTTCACTCCCAACAAATCCGCTGAATCCACCATCATCCAATCCAGCATCAGCTGCTCACTGTAGTCACTTACTGGAAATGTCGTCATGTCTGCAGTCTCTCTAGCTGTGAGAAGATGAGTGCAAGTGTAAATTCATGCAGACAAAGCTGTTTTTCTGTCTTTAAAACCTTTCATAATATGCACAAAAGACAAGCATCCCTGCAAATTATGTTTTTATAAGATGAATTTTAATATTATGTAATTAAAAATAAAATGTTATTTATTTTAATAACTGTATAATAATTGTTAATTTATCCATGTTTTGCAATTTTGTTGTAAATTTGTCTGTGATCTGTAAGATTTTGAAAAAAAATGTTTTTAAAAGAAGTCAAATGATCACCAAGGCTGCATTTATTTAATTAAAAATACGTTATTGTAAAATACTATAACAATTGAATTATCATTTATTCTAAATGTTTTAATATACTTACAAATGTATATTTATTCTTTTTATTTTTTTTAGCAGGACTAAATTAATTTGCAGCAGCCATTATTCCTGACTTTGGTCTTACAAGATCCTTCAGAAATCATTCTGATAAGTTGATTTGATGCTCAAGACATATTTATTATTATCATTATTGTCCTGCTTTATGTTTTTGTGAAAACATGATTTTTGGTCAGGATAAAGAGAACAGTATTTGTTTGAAAAGGAATCTTTTGTAATATAAATGTCTTTACTCTCACTTTCATCCTTTGCATCCTGGCTGAATTACATTATTCATTCTTATACAATATTTTACAGATTTTTTGGTAAGCATTTAGTTCCTTGTTTAATAAGATTACTGCATGAATATTATGTTCGCACCTTGTTTTACATGTTTTACATAAAAAATTGCAGGACAAGCATATTTTTCAACAGCTGTTATGTAGATGTGCTATACGTGTTATACAGTGAGGTTGTTTATTAATACCAGATGCATTTTAATGTACAGTTTCTCATCACAGAAACGGAGATGCAGCTCATGACGAAGAGCTTTCAGTGCAAGAGTTTTTCATTCAGACAGTACACATCTGCATGACTAGTCTGCCACATCCTGAATTACATAACAAGTGTCTCTCTCCGCAGTTCATGTCCAAGCACCGCCCTTGAGCCCACCAATAGACCGTCCCACAGGAAGTAAACAGGGCTCTTTGCCAGCTTCAGATTTTAGCAAACGTTTGTTTCCATTCTCTCCTGAAGTGGAAGTTATTGGCTGTCAGCCTCCAGAGAGGTTCAGAAAGTGAAGCAAACTGTGAAGTCTACCAGTGACTTTTAATCTAACGGACCTTAGAGAGATTTAAAATTAGTACAACACTGTGTTGGTTTTTGCAGATAGGTTTCTATGCGTGTCTCACCTATATTAGCCTGGGCGAGCAGTAGATAAGCTGGTACCAGTTCAATAGCACAGGATCCGTACACCCGCATGGCCCAGCGCAGGAATAGGAGAGCGGCCGGTAATGCATCCTGGAACCTCTTCTTGGACACCCACCTCTGCGCCTCTAAATGAGCAATCTCTACTAGATGTTTCTAGTGTCAAAAACACACAAAACACAGACTAATTAGATAACTGCCCTTCTGGCATCCCTTTTTGTGCCAATTTATGTGTTGGAGTGCATACAAACCTGCTTCTTCAGTGTTTCTTTGTGGTGGTGCTCTCGGTCGGACTGCAGTGTGCCGAATGGTGCAGGTGCGTGGATAGATATCAGCAACGGACAGACTTTTTCATGAATACTGGTCCAGTCGATCTGCTGGTGGTCAGAGTTACTACACTCACACACACACACACACACACATTCCAGAGACCTTTAATGTTTTCATATACAGCTCAAATAGAAAACTTACTTAAAAAAGATATTTACTTGGACATTTCCAAAAGTGAAATTAAGATTTTGTCAGATTTTAGCTCATTTCTAAATTGGTACATGCGTACACATACATGTTGGTATGGTTTACGGGACTCTGCATAGGTGTAATAGTTTTTGTACTGTACAAACTAGCTATTTTCTGTCCCCTTACCCTAACCCCACCTCTCACACACATATACACACACACAAAAAAAACACAATTTAATATGATTTTAGACCATTGCTTTACAAAAACACAGGAAGTGTCCTCATAAACCGTGTTCACATTTTAATACCTATGTCATAATACACATTTGTGCCCCATAAACCATATAAACCTGTACTCTCTGTACACCCTGTACACATACACACGTGTTCCAACTTGTTATACAATCTCCTTTTGTGATACAGACACAAAATAAAGCAAGACATACAGGTTCGAAATAAAACGGCTCTGAGTAAATAAACACTGAATTTTCATATCCCATTTAACTATCGCCCGTCAACGAACACTCTGTTTCTGTCCAAGTTATCTCGATATGTATTTGCATCGCTGTGAGACCGTAGATGCTCGTGAGGATTGCGGCGTCTTTAAAAACAGCAAGTGAAAACTCCACGCATGCACACAAAACACATACATTTTCCAGTCATATTTCTTTCTCTTTTTTTCCCTGGTTGGCTTCAAGCACGCATGGCTGGCTATTCTCTTCCCTCTGCACATAATTTCTCCTCCAGCTGTTTGAACTCGTTCAACCTTTCCATCTCTGCAGTAACGCGGCCTAGAAGAATGTGCGCGTGATTTGTTTGTCTACAGTGCCACCTGCTGTCCGCACGCGCAATTACACGACGGAGCACTGCGTAGGCTATTACTCGTTTAAAGGTCGGAAAACAAGTTGGTTATATAAATAAAGACCCAAACGCACATACACCAGAACAGACTCACCAGTAAAACGTGACCAGGCATTTTGTGCACTGAAGTCTTGCAGGTTTCTGGCATAGTTCGCACAGCTTCTTTACTCCTTTAGGATTTGCTAGTGGATTGATGGTGACCGACATCCCAAATAAATTTAATCGCAGCTGTTTTAATCGTTTCAGCCTTCAAAATGTGCTTTAAATAACACACTTTTATTTTCCTTTTGACCACAAGCCGTTTCAAGAGTTTTCCAAATACAACTCAACTGAAGCAATAATTAATTCTTCCTTTCTCTCTTGAGTTAGTAGTGTTTTTCAAACGGGTTACCAAGGAGACGACCTCGGGTCAACTGACGAGGATTTGAGTGCCTCTGCGATTTTGTTTTTAATATACAAGATAGTTTTCTATTTTACAATAGCGTTATTATTGTGTTTCAATAGATATTTGACATACTTCTAAGTTAAAACGTTTCATTTGCAAAATCGTATTGTCTCGAAATACAGGTAAAACGGGATGTGCATGTTTATAGCCATCTTGGCTAGTTAGGCTAGTATTTATTTGCGTGATAAAACTTCACTAAACGATAAATGATTAATCTAACTGTATTTCCTTTCTTGACCACTAGATTTGAGAGACCGGGGCAAGTTGTCACAGGTGTTTATGTCGTCAGCAACTTTTACGTTTTCTGTAAAATGTAAAGCGGTGATTTTGTTTTTCATATATAACTTACTCGTACATATCCATCTAAAGACTGAACTGTTTTCATGCATGCTATAGGACAAGTTGTAAACATTATAAATATTCAAATTACATGCATTCATTTATCATATGCTTTAATCAAAGCAACTTTTAAATGAGAATATAAGCGGATGGGAAAATATTGAATAATGTCTCGTAAAATGTAAAGGTACATGGCTACATAGAAACTGACTTCGGTGAATATTTATCAGAGTAGGTGTTTGTAGTAAAAACAAAACAAACAAAAAAAGCCATAGTGCACAACATAAATCATTATTTGATCATAATTTATACATTTCACTCACAGTAATACATTTTTAAAAAAGTTTATTGATTTGCTCATCCACACACACACAAAACACCAAAACATACAAAATCTCACACGTGATGTTGTTTAAAATACCTAAAATACAATTATTTCTCCTTTGCCCTGAATACCTCATAAGAGCCAGACTCTACCCCCTGTCCTAAATCAATCATGAAACTGTGAGTTTGCATGGAATCTCTGGGCACAAACACACACACACAAATACAAACATTTCCTAAACCAGTCTCCACCTCAGTCAGTTGTCTTTCTGATAGGATACATTTTAAAAGCACGCTGGTTAGTGTTACTTCGGTTACATCGACCCACTATTAAAAGCGGGAATACGACGATGGAAAAAAAGACAAGAGAAGCGTAAAAAGGCTTTCCCTCTACAATGCATTTTCTCAGGGTGGTCCATTTTCTCTATACAGCAGTTTTTTCCTTCACACAATTACCAACACTAACAAAAATCCACCTGCACACAGTGGAGTGGAGTTTAGACAGCTCTGATCCTGTAAACAGAAATGCAGTGAGAGCAGCGATACTGATCTTATCTGAGATACTGAAAACGAGTCGTTAACACTGCTGTGATTCTCTTTATGCTTTTTGTCGCACAGCTGCTATTATTCAGGCGAGCTCTGAGATTACATTACCAGAGAACTGTATACAAGCGCACATCCCTCAGGACCCACACCGATACATTTCTACTCAGGAAAAACAAAGTCAGTCAAATAAATTGTCTTACACCATGAATGCTGCGTGTGCATAAGAGTATTAATTTGACTTTAAATGTACCCAATTAAAGTGCATGATACAAAATTGGCATCTGCTGTGACTAAACAATGACACTAGAACAGATTTACTACTTTGCTGAACCAAAAAAAAAAAAAAAAAAAAAATGCACAGCTTTTTGACTGCAGTGTCGCATTGACTCACAGCAGCCAGCAGATGGTGCTGTTCTCCTCCCTTTGTTTCAATGTTTTCACCTGAAACTGACTCACTCTAGAGAGCCAAAGCTGTCAATGATATGTTTGTGATGTGCTAAATCTTGTTTTAGCTGACCTGAGATTTGTGTTGTTTTTCCACCCTTTCAGCAAATTCAAAAAGCAGAAGGAATAAAATGGCTTGAGCAACTTCAAAAATATACCTTCATCTATGTCAGAAAAGAGCACCTTAGTGAGTGCGGGTTAACACTAGCAAAAGTTAAAATGAAATCATCTTTATTTTTAGCCAATGCAAACTCAGTACCGTGTTTGTTGCTGGCTCAGTTTGAAATGAAACACTCTAATCTTCCTTAATATGATACAAACAGCAAATTAATATCAGACTATCAACTTAAAATCACTACGTATCTTTTTTACAGTAAAAATCTCTGTAAAAAGGGTCAGGAGTTAGTACTGTTACACGAATGGCTGTTAAATACAAATAAAACCTGTATGTAAATAGAAAGGCACCTAATCAAGGCACAGGTTTTGTTGGCAACCGTAATTAAAAGAGTTTCTAGACATTTAAAAACAATGTGGTCAAAACAGCAAGTGAACACACACTTGTAAAAGGATCCCCTATTTGAATGTACCCTAGTGAAACTCATCATCTTCATTAATGCTGAACGAAACGTAAAAGCTGAAGCACATCTCTAGCAGTCTTTTCATGTGAAGAAGTGAGAACTGCCTCGGACCAAAACAAGACCTTTGCAATATTGTGTCTGCTGTAGTTCCTAAAAACGGTCACCACAGAAATCTTCATAGTTACAGCACAGAGAGTAAAGAGTTTGATAATCAGTGTGAGATCATGAGATCACCAAAGCAGGAAGCAGCCTTTGAAAAAAAATAATACATTAAACCGCACTTGGAAACAAAACTTCTGCCATGCAAAGGCAAAACACAGTAATTGCACATTTTGCCATATTTCATGAGTTAATTCCAGTCGCGTGACAGATTGTATCTAAACTAAACTGTTCAGAGCACAAAAGTTCATTTTCAAGCAATCCAAAACCTCCACAAGTCTTGACACAATTCTGTGTTTTGCCTTTATATGGCAGTCTAATAAGGCCTGGCACTATTTTCTGCCAGCCAATCAAAACAAGGAAGATTACATACACTTACTAAAAAAAAAAAAAAAAAAAAAAATTCACTCCCAACTTAAAAAGAAAGTATCCTACATATAATAATGACCTTTAGTCCAAAAACACTATATTTCTAAGATGGAAGATAAACAAAAGAGTGAAATATTTTCCTCTTCCATGTCTTGAACTGACAAATTCTGTGCATGTTATCATATCATATTATTATCATAAAAAATTTTGAAATGTGCATTTTGTGGTTTCATTTAAAGGTGTATAAACTATTCTTCTGGAGTCAAAAACTAGGAATGCTCTCATTATGGTTATAAAATATACCAAAAAAAGGTGAATTTTAACATTAAGGTATGGAGACACGACAGTAATATCTGAGACTTGTGTGGGATTGCATAAAGGAGAATTTCTAGGCATCATAGTCCATTGTGCCTTTTTAAACACTGGCTGAGAATCATGAAGTAATGCATTAGAGGGGAAATGATTTGTGTTTATCATTTTGGACGGTCAAAACCGGAAGACATGGATTGTTGGTGTGTGCATACTATGTTGTTTCATCCATTTGGCATTGCATTGTCAGCTCATGCTTCCCATGCTTCTCCATCCGCCTCCTTTGCCTTCTCGATCAGGGCATTGTCTACATTCGTCTCTGCATCCTTGTCTTCCAGTTTAGCCCTTTTCTCCTCTTCTCTCTTCTCTTTGTCCAACAGCCAGTAGTTGATTCCCATTCCAACAAACAAGAATATGCTGGCAATCACCAGGACAATTCCACAACCCTGATATGTGTATTTATAATCACCGTAATCATCATTGAGTTTTCCTGGAAGAAAAGTGGAAAAACAGGTCTGTCAGTCTCTTTTTCAAACTAACTAGAACAGAATGTGTTATAACTTCCAGTGATTTATTTAATGAAAAGTCCAGTCCCAAACTCACAGCATTGGTTAAGCTAATGTCATGACAAACCAATGCCATGGTGTCACAGAGCCGGAGAAGTACCTTTTTTTCTTCCTTTCTTTTATATTTTATTTCTGATTAAAAAAATGTTTTAGTAACATGTAGATAATAATTATGTAAATAATAACATTCATTAATATTAAAAACATTTTTAATGTTTTATTTAGGTTATATATTTCTACATTAAATCTTATGTATTTATTTTTTAATAAAAGTATTCTTTTTATAAAAATATTTTACAAATATTAAACATTAAATTAAATTTAACTAAATTTGTATAAATCACTTGTAAAGATTTTTTAAATTTATTTATTAAGTATTTTTGTTTATAATATACTTTGTCAACACTGACATGTCATATTTAATTATTTTAGTAGTAACGTTATAGTTAATGAGAACAAAATTGAACAAAATATTAAAGATTCTTTGTACTATTTAACATTAATAATATTAATTAATGATAGTAATTAATTTTATATATCAAAATGTTTACAAAAATTTTTTTGAAATGTAGACAATATTTTGTTATTTTGCCATAATCATGTTTCGAATAAAATATTTTAGTTGATGAGAACGTACAATTAAACAAATATCCAACAATTTTACACGTCAATTATTATTATTATTATTATTATTATTATTAATTAAGTGAATGCTTTTTAAACTATTATTTACTTTTAACATTTAATTGTATATTTAAATTTTTATAAAATGTATCCTTAAAATGCTCATGTTCAACTAAAATGTTTCAAATAAGATTAATGAATGTAATAATCACAAATAATATAATTAAACAGAACATTCAAGCTCTTTATGTATTAATTTCAAGTTGTGTCAACACTTATTCTTATTAAGTGATAAAAGGATGGTTCGCCCAAAAAATTACAATTTACCATAATGTTATTCCAAACATTAATAAATGACTTTTCTGTGAAACATGTTTAATGGTCGTCAAAACTGTTTGGTTACCAAAATTCCAAACTTATTTGACAGAAGAAAAATATGTTTTTGGAATGACATGAGAATGTGTAAATTGGCATTTCTGTGTGGACTTTTAAGTGAAGAGGATTGACACTCAGCCTTACCCAGTATGGGAGGCCCCAGCAGCACAGGCCCACACTCCACGATGGTCACCAACCCCACAGCACTGGAGAACCTCTGAGCACCCACCAGGTCCATCAGAGTCTCAAACAGAACCGAACTCAGCCAGCCGAATGCCACGCCGAAAAACACTGCATAGATGACAAAACCCAGGTAATCTGTGGACATTGGTGCCAATAAGTGGCAGACGCCATTATACAGCACAGATGCGGCGAAGAAGTACTGGATACGAGGACGGACCCAGCGAGTGTTGGCCACCAGCCCCATGGACGGCCGAGCGATCATGTCAGTGAAGGCCAGGATGGACAACAAGAATGCAGCCTTATCCTTGGAAATCTCTTTACTCTTCGCATAGTTGCTGAGGAACACAAGAGGCGCGAAGAGGCCGAAGAACATGATGACGTTTCCGAGCAGGTACAGCAGGAAGCCTCGGTGAGTGAACAGGGTTAGATCCAGGAAGCTGTTGATGGTCTGCATGCAGGTCTTTTTCTCTTCACGTTTGGGCTCGCCATCCTCCTTTGGACTGGCAGGTTGTGGTTTTGGTCCAATGGGCCGCATTAGTGACCCCGCAACACAGCAGTTCAGCAAAGCTCCACCCAGAATGAGGAAACTGCCCCTCCACCCAAATTGATCAAACAGCCAGCTGTTCAACGGGGCAAGGGTGGACAAGAACACTGGGCTGCCCGCCATCGCGATGCCATTAGCTATTGGCCGGCGCTTGTAGAAGTATTTGCCAATCATGGTCAACGCTGGATTCAGATTAAAAGCCAAACCCAGGCCTAAAAACAGATGAGAGGAGGAGAAAACTGATTTCTGAAATTTTGATTGTTTATTTGTACTCACTCGGTCTTCAGGTCTCTGAATAGTTTTGATCCGTGTAATTCAGTGTACTTACCACCTATAACTCCCACACAGAAGTACAGACCCTCCACTGTGTCACAGAAGGAGGCGGCGACTAAACCTGTACCAGACAGACAGCCCCCAACTATCATGATTGGCCGACTACCAAACTTATTCACCAGAATACTGCTGATTGGTCCTGTTGAGAGAAAACATGTTAAATAAATACATAAATATTTTATACATTGTTATATATAATATATGTGTGTGTGTGTGTGTGCGCGCGCATGCGCATGTTTTATTATTATTTTTTCAAATAGGTTTCATTTTTGTAAAAAATAAAAATACAAGACAAAACAGTGGGTTTTAAAGTAAAAAACTAAAAACTACATTGGCTAAATTAAATCTAAATTTGCAAGCCCGTTACCCATTGTGACATATGTCTTATAAAGTATCAATTTAATTCATGTTTATCTAACAATTAAAAAGCAGCAAAAGAAATACGTTTTAAACTGTATTCATTTTTTTAGCTAAATAAAATTTAATAAAATAGAGAATAACAAAAAACATAACACACCAGAATGGGAAACAATTTCATAATTGTTTGAAATTCTATTAATTTGACATGTAGTTTTACAAAACTGGTCAACTGCAGTAAAAACAACTGGATTCAAAAAAGGAGTAAAAACAAGGCTAAACATATTAAATAACCCTTTTTTTGTATAAGTATAATTTTGTAACATTTAAAAAAATAATAAAAATAAAAGGAATGGGAAAAAAGCAAAACCACACATACAGTAACACATGCCGCACAGGGTTGCAAAAACGTCTCTTAAATCAAATAACTAGAATATAAAACAGTAAATTAACTGTGGTTTTACTACAAATAAAAACAAACAAACATGGTTACTATATTTATAACCATTCAAAACTAACAATGGTTTAATCATGGTATTTGTGGTAATATTGTGGTTATACAAATGGTTAAAAAAAGCATGGATATTTCACTTTTACTATAATAGAACCACGGTTCATTTTTTTGTAAGGGAGGCTGCATTTCGTACTCTTTTAATGTTGCAATCATACAGTCCACCACAAGATGGCATCACAACAGCAGTCATTCACACCTCTTTGACTGCAGGAGGGCACTGGAGAGGACTGAGAGGAAGGAAACTGTGATACCATACGCACACACTTCACTACATGACATGTGATCACAACTGAGGTGCTGTGAAGGACAAAATCTTAATCAGCAGAATGAAGCTGACCTCCAGCAACCAGAACAGGAACTTTCTATTTCTGTGTGTCAGACCAGTGTTCATTTCAGTTAACTCCGCTTCAACATTATGCAAATCAGACCAAATGAGCAGACTTATATGACCTTATTTTACTCTACAGAATTACTGGAAGTTCCCTTTCGAATAGACAACTGCAAGCTACACTAATTAAGTGCTTAAATATAGCATTTATTCACTCTTGATCTGTATTGTAGTAATAAATATACTCAAACACAAGACAGAAAGAGGCCTGCTTCCATGGTGAATAAATAAACTGCTTGGTCAGTGCTCTGCTTTTCTCGTGAAAGGCCCCATTTTGAGCAGTTAAGAGTTGAATAACTTCACTTATAAGGCAAGACACCACAACCTTTACAAAATCGTTGTTTGTTCAACACAGTAACTAAAACTTTTAAATGATAAACACAGAAAAGATGCAGTCATGTTTGGCACAGTTCCTATAATAACCATACCTATATTAGACAAATCTATCATAGTGTTATTGAGAAAAACTGAAACACAGTGCAGAAGAATCTAGCGCAAACTCCATAAAAATGTCATAGCAAATAGAACTGTGTACACACAACCCCAGCTAAAGCTAACATGTCGGGTAGCTTTAAAAAAAAAAAAAAAAAAAAAAAGCTTGATGAATAGTGTACAGAAATGTATGGACACCAAAAATGTTATAAACTCTTTTTTGATTTGTTTACAAAACGAAATATCTACAAACTTTGCACATGCCGGTTCGTCATGAAAGCTAATCTATCATCAGGAGGAGGACCTCTCTCATACGTTTCACACAGCCAATCAGAGTTCAAAGCTGTTTGTCCGTCCCCCAGTCACATTCCTCAAATTAATTTATTCTGACAGGCTTTGTGTAGCACCAAACGGCCCATCCTTTCCAGCCCAAAAAAAGAGACAAAGACAGCAGTGATTCAAATACACACATACACGATTATATAAACTGGTTCAGAGAGACGTGAGAGTCAGTAGAGGATAGGTTTTAGATATTCAGTCTGAGAGCTGCTTGTACTTTTATGGAGAGAAATTTAAAATGCACGACTTGCAGGAGCAGCAGTGTGAGTCCCACTACCACTGAAGGAAAATAGGAAAATAAAACGTTTTACACGGCAGAAAACAGCCAGGGATGTGGGCACAGATCACACAGGGATATTATATGGCATAACTTCATATCAGTGCTGACATGAGCCATGGGAAACGGGTCTGTGGGAAGTGTCTAGACTCTAGACCATCTCACTCAGAAAGATTCTGGATCTTGACTAAAAGTTAAGGACTAAAGGGCCATGACACTATATTCAAATTACTTGCATACAGTCATTGTTAAATGCATATACAGAACATGATTTCCCAAAGGGTTTATGAGTGAAGGGCAGGGGGTGTGCGAGTTTATGAAAAGCAAATCAGTACATTTTAAAAAAGGGAAATTAAATTAAAATCTTAAAATACTTATTTAAAATAATAAAGCCTGCAAGTCATGTGACAGTTAAACAACAATAAAATGAAAATATGTGAATGTGTTACATTTATATATGAACTTAAAATGTGTAGTAAAGTATATACCTCAGGTCAAAGGGCCTAAGAGGACAAAAAAGTTTGGGAATCCCTGGTATTGATCTCATTTTGCTAAACTAAAGTTCAGCTTTGGTGAACTCTCCCCTGCAAACTCTACAGCAACAAAGTGTTTGACCAATAAAGGGTCTAAAGGTCACAGATTGACCTTTTGGTCAAATGAAAGATGTAATCTCATATTTGACAGTTTACTACAAAAAATAAAAGTAAAAACATAAAACTATTACAAGCTCCATGGTTTGCAGTGTCAAGGCAGTGCATTTTAAATGTTTAGTTAATATTTTTTTAATTAAAAGGCAGAAAATATATAGCCTACTAGCATTCCAAAGTTTGGGGTCGGAAGTCTCTTATGCTCACTAAGGCTACATTTCAGTCAAAAATAAAGTGTAAGAAGTAATGTTAAATATTGTTGCAATTTAAAATGAATAATACATTTAAAAACGCTGAATTTTCAGCAGCCATTACTCCAGTCTTCTGTGTCACATGATCTTTCAAACGTGCTGATTTGGTGCTCAAGAAATATTCAGTATTAAAGTTATACATAAATCAAAAGAATATAAATCTTCAAAAGACATTATGTCTTTGCTGTCACTTTGGATCAGTTTAATGCATCCTTGCTGAATAAAACCTAAACCTAAACTTTACAGAAGAAGAAAAAGACAGAAAGAGAAAGAGATTGATTCATTCACCAGGTTACAACACATGTACATTTGCCTAACATTTAGGCTACATTTACTACACTTTTCCTTTCAAAAGATATGCACATTTACACCAACTGGTGCAAGAACGTAAAAAAACCTTCTCTCTCTCTCTGCCTTTCTCAGGTTATAGGTGAATGGGAGAGCCTCTTTGTTGATTTCAGGCTACGTGCAGAGACCTGTGAACATAATGAAGTCAGTGCATGGAAACCACAGACACGCTCTCTTTCAGGAAGTGACGCCATCAGTCTGCACTGTCCTCACCCAAACACTCTTACGAGGTAGTTTACTGCAAATATTAGTCATACTAAAAGGTTGTGTTTGTATCCTCCCTAGTGTGGTGTCAAGTGACTCAGCAACTCTTAAAAACCTTCTTCACCAAAAATTCTTCCCAGCAGTCCCTTCAAATCTGGTTAGGCATCCTAAATTCCTTTTCAATCGCCATACTTTCCAAAACATTAACTACAAAGAAGTAAAGAAGTATGGTTTAACCATCTGATCGGCATAGAATTCTGGGTGATTACCTGGAAGAACATCAAGTTCATAAAACCAGTTTAAACATGCCTCTACCTAACCAGATTAATTAAAAAAAATACAATAAAAAAAAACACTCCTGCAAACAAACATATGCACAGTCCTGCACTTCGGTTGCAAAAAGTGTGTGGGGGTTTAAACACACAGCTGTGTTTCAGTTCTGACCTTATTTCACTCAAGCAGAACACAACCCCAACACAAATGAAACAAGAGAGCAGTACCCAACATACAGAATTTAACAATTCACAGATTTCATACATGTGACTGGCACGGAGACCCCGAGGCCACAACATCCATTGAACTGAGGTACAGGCCTGCCTATTTTCCATCCCTTTCAAACCAAGAATATTTTGTTAATATTCCTCCATCGTCAGGCCCTTACAATCGTCCTGATGATTCATTTTTTCAAACCCCTCTGGTGATTGGTTGATTTCATTTAAAGCAGTGTTTGTGAGCTTTTAACGCTCCAAAAGTGCCACCTAGTGGCAAAGAATGAATTTGCATTTTCATTCAGACAAACATGAAAATATGATAATGTTTATAAATTTGAATCATTTTAAAAATGACTCATTTTAATAATTGAGAGTCAATTCTTTCTTTTGAGAGACAATAACTTTATACAAAGTGCACATTCAAATTTTAAAACATTGCAGGATGTTTTCATTCACTTAGCGCTGTGTTACACACATAAGGACAAGAATGTAATGTCAGATTAGGATGTGATGTCAAACAACGATTTGGCCCCTTTTAAGGCATGAACTTCAATTGGCTTCATGATCAACTGGATGATATTCAATTATGACAGGAAGAGAAATGTGCTAGAATATTACACAAATCAATTAGTAAATCAAGTTTTTTAGACAAAAATATGTTATTAAACATGAAGGATTACACAGACATTAAGAGAGTTTTGAAAAACTAAAGATAATTATATCAAACCCCAAACTTATAAACTTATTTTTTCCTACTTCTCTAAACAATGATTATCATTGGAATGAAATATCCAATCAGGGTGCATGTTTATCTGTAATTTGCAAAATAAATCAATTAAAAAAAAGAAAAATTCTCAATTTAACGCTCTCAGGGGGATAAATAAGTACAGTAAGTACCAGGATGGACAGAAGTGACAGCAGTAAATGGAACTGACCTCCTGCATACATGACAGCCAGCATAATCGATGAGATCCATGACACTTGGCTGCTGGTGGCACCGAAGATCACCTCGATCTCTTTGAAGAACACCGTGATGGACTTGGGGAAGGCATAGGAGAAGCCAATGCTGATAAAAGCCCCTACCACCACTGCCCAGCCCCAGCCTCCCTCTGGAGGAGTGTAGCCCACCGGCCCTCCTGTCGCTGGCGGCATCTTCACACGCACACACACTGACGACAACCACGAAGAAGAAGAGAAGGATCGGCTGAGCTTCAAGCACACTGGATCAGTCTGTGAGAAAAAGAAGAAAAGAATTTACAGCCAAACGTACACGAAAACAGACCGACAAAGATGATTCACACAGTAGTTCTCAACCCTGTGAACTGTGTCAGATACTAGTCCACACTGGATGAGGTCCAATTCAGGGAAAGTTATCCACGCGGACAGAGCAAAAGCACAGCATGTGAATGAACAAAGCGTGAACACAAACACTGTGTAAACAGCTTGTAGTTTGAATGTAACTGCTTTAGAAAGTTACTCTTTAACTCAGCTGATGTCAAAATACACAAACATACAAGACCTGGACACATCAAATGTCCTTTCCCCTACAAGTAATATAGAGAATAGGCTCAGATGCCTTCACATACAGTCTTTAATTCCAGTGAACAGAGTCCCTCAGGCTCCAGAGCACAGAAAACATTCATTTGAGCGTGAAAGTCATGTTCTCAGGCTGGTTTGCGTGCTTGTGGAGGTGGAGGCTAAATCACTGCCTCAGAGAGGAGGAAGGCTAATATATCAGACAGGATAAAACAGATGGGGGTAACGGCTCCAATTTTAATTAAGTCCTCTCACTGTTGCTTCAGGCAGAACTTACCTGAGCACTCTGTGCATTTATACTAAATGTATTTAGACTACTGTTTTTCATACAAATGCTTACATTTTTAACATGGTACTGAGGTGCTATGTTAACACTTCTAGGTGTTTTAAATTCTGTTCATCATGATCCAAATGTATGCTACTATGGAAGACCAGTGGTTAATTTTAATAAAACTTACATTTAAAACATACAAAAATGTGATCTGTTAATTTTTTTTTTAAACAGATGTTACTGTATTTGATAATGAACATTAATTTACATCTGTATCCTAACTCAAACTACTACTACTGTGCTTTTAAATGTGCTTTTTTAAAGGCAGGGTATGAGACTTCTGGAAGCCAATGTTGATATTTGAAATCACCAAAACAAACACGCCCCTACCCCAAAAGGGTCTTGCCCCTTTGATAGCTCTGCCCCACACAAAGGTAGCTTAAGCAACCCAGTCAACGAGTTCTGTGAAACAAGGCAGTACCAATGTTACACTGTCTATAAGGAGACGCAAGTGGCGCAACAAAACACTATAGTCATTGTAATCAGTGATGCTAACTTACATGGAATGCGAGCGGCGAGACAAATCTCTGATAGATGTTTTATTTATGACCCGCTTACATGAATTTCAAAAGATTTTCAACGGTCGCTTTAACACGTCCAGTGTAACTCACCTATCAAGAAGAACCAAAACAACCTCGGCGTCCAATTGCAGGCCTTCCACTCCTTGAGTTCTCTCCAGCGCTGGAAAATGATATTTACACGGGTATACTTCTTGCCTTATCGTTCCGCAGACATTTTACTCTTTTGCTTTTTATCTTTCCGTCACTCTGCTCGGCTGTTCACTGAACTGTCTCCTCCACGTCACAAATAGACACGCACATTACTGCTGATTGGCTACAAGTTTGTTTTGCTAAAGGGCCCGAATCTTTTTCTAAGGCATTTTTGAAAAATCGTATATCCTGCCTTTAACAGACCATTTTTTTTATATCAATTTCATGAGTGAAACAATATCACTCATTAGAACACGCAGAAACTAAGAAATATTTTTTATCTGTTAAGACCTATTAAGATAAAAATAACTTGAAAGGGGTAAAGGATTCATAAATGTGAAGTGTGTCATGTTCTGACCATTAAAAGTAGTTAAAAAATAAATAAATAAATAAATAAATAAATAAATAAAATAATAATAATAATAATAATAATAATAATAATAATTCACAATTAACAATCAGGGCCCAAATTCACAAAACTTTTCATCTTAACCACTGAGTTTAAGCCAAATGTTTTAGCTAAAAGCGCTCTCTTAAAACCCATTCACAAACTTTTACTAAGGAAAAGAGGAGTTTTAAACTAAGAGTAAGGGTGGAGTGAGTTTTAGGGCCAAAACGGTTTGTGAAATTCTCAGAGCAAAAATGTCAGATTCCCAAATTTAGGACTGAGATCTTCTCCTACACCTACTTTTAAACCCTGTCACGACAAGAATAATAACTAGAAGATAAATATAAAGATAACAATAACAATATTAGCGCCCACACCAGCTAACGATACAGTCTGTTTATTCTAAGTGCACATGCGCCTGCCGCTTTAAATTCTCAAGCTCGTTATGCTGTTGCAGAATGGATTCTGATTGGGTGTTCATGTTTATATCATTCATCAGCTGAAAAAAAAAT